>SJYA01001368.1:957469-1003221 GCA_006410615.1 Neotragus moschatus | reverse complement strand
CCAGTAGTCATGTATGGATGTGAGAGTTGGACTGTGAAGAAGGCTGAGCACTGAAGAAGTGATGCTTTTGAACTGTGGTGTTGGAGAAGACTCTTGAGAGTCCCTTGGACTGCAAGGAGATCCAACCCGTCCATTCTGAAAGAGATCAGCCCTGGGATTTCTTTGGAAGGAATGATGCTAAAGCTGAAGCTCCAGTACTTTGGCCACCTCATGCGAAGAGTTGACTCATTGGAAAAGACCCTGATACTGGGAGGGATTGGGGGCAGGAGGAGAACGGGATGACCGAGGATGAGATGGCTGGATGGCATCACAGACTCGATGGACGTGAGTCTGAGTGAACTCCGGGAGTTGATGATGGACAGGGAGGCCTGGCGTGCTGCGATTCATGGGGTCGCAGAAAGTCGGACATGACTGAGCGACTGAGCTGAACTGAACTGATACTTTTAATGGTTATATCCCATTTATAGTTCTTATAAAATATTGACTATATTCCCTGTGTTGTGCAATATACCCTTTGAGCTTATTTTATACCCAGTAGTTTTATACCTCCTAAATTCCTGCCCCTGCCTGCCCTCTGCCATCTTCGCTGTCCCCACTGATAACCACTAGTTTGTCCTCTGTGTCTGTGAGTCTTTCTTTTTTGTTTTATTTACTAGTTTGTTTCATTTTTTAGATTCCACATATAAGTGATGTCATACAGTGTTTGTCTTTCTCTGTCTGATTTATTTCACTTAGCGTAATACCCTCCAAGTCTATTCATGCTGCAAATGGCACAGTTGCATTCTTTTTTTCCTAATGGCTGAGTAATATTCATTGTATATATACACCCCCATCTTCTTTATGTGTTTGTCTGTGGATGGATACTTAGATTGTTTCTGTATTTTGGCAATTGCAAATAATGCTGCTATGAACATTAGAGTGCAATGACCCAGCAATTCCACCCTTAGGTATATATCCAAAAAACAAAAACGCTAATTCAAAGAGTGCCCAGACTTTGAAGTGTACAATTTGTACAATTTGTACAAAGTGTACAAATGCATATCACCCCCTCGCCCCCTTCCCCACCAGAAAAACAGACAGGACCTTGGCTCTGGACTGTAGCACAAATGTGGAGAATTAAGTGTCCATAACTGCTGCCTTCACAACTTCTGCCATTCATTTGTGTCACTTGTAGCATTTTTACATTTTTTTTTAATGTAAAGAAACTTTAGATCACTGAAAAGTCAGTGTCATTCATAAATGAGAAGGAAACTGTAAACATTGATAGAATGGAAAGAGTTAATATATTTTAGCTAGAAACCATTGCTTGCAAAACTTGTTTTTAAAAAATGCCTGTTTTTTAAAAAGCTTGTTTTGATAAAACAAAGCCTGTTTTAAAAAAATGATCAGCAGGTATTAGCATTAGTGCTGAAAACTGCTGCCAGGCTGACATTTTCTCTTTCCTGAATTCAGAAAAGATTTGCAGCCAGTTATGTAATACTATACCTATAGACCACTGAAGTCTTTTCACATACTGGTTTTAAGAGGCCAACAGTTTGGGAAGTGACACTTTGTAAATGTTTTACCGTTTGCTTATGTTTTCCCAAGTGTTATATAGGCTCTCCAAGCTTTACTTAGCCTAATACAAGTCCCTTATATACATGTAGTGAGGAGGAACTTTAAATATCTTTTGTAATTCCTTTTCCTTTGGAATCATATTTCTGAAATTATTTTTGTGTTGATTTAATTATCAAGAAAAGAGTTGCAGATCCTGAGATGAAAAAGACTATTTGAACTTAGCAAGGCAAAAAAGATTTTTAAAAAGGAAGAAAAAGAAAAGAGAGGAAGAAAAGAAAAGGCATGTTAATGCTTTAATAATTCAAGATTTCAGTGATCTGAAAGTACTGGGGGGGGGGGGAAGTCACCTGCATAGGAATAAAGCATGCATCATTTGAATGGATTAAAGTTTAAATCACTCCAAAGCAGCTTATTTTTCCTCCATCACCATGGATACAAAAAGGACAGCTCAAGTGCAGGCATCTGACATCCCAAGCATGTCCAGACAGGCCAGGGAGGAGAGCCACGAAGGGAGGGGAGGCAGAGGGAAAGGGTTATTGTTAAAACGATGAATCAGATGTTCAGTTGGGAGGATTAAATAGAAGGAGGCACGAAGCCAACTGAGAAGCTTGGAGACGGGCAGTCGTTTACAGTGACCTTTAAATACCTTCTTAGCCAGAAATAGACGCAGAGGAAGACTGAGAGAGGTAGATCAGATCAGTCCCCTCTCAGATGGCAGTTCTGATAGTTTTGTTTTGGTTTTTTTTTTTAATGTTCTCCTTATTTTATTAATTTTAACTGATGTTCTAAGGGCCGTGCAAAAGGCAATTACCTGTATGGGTTAAGGGAACCAAAGAAGAGAGGTGGGGGGTCACTAAAACTTAGGGACTCAGAGAAAAGATCCAACAGGGCTGGTATCTATACCCACAGGAGAGAAATCCAGGTATCTGGTCCAAGGAGCAGCAAAAAACATGTCAGACTAGAACCAACTGCTGCTGCTGCTGCTGGAGTAACATTATAGGAACAAGGACATGAAGAAGAACATCCCTCTCCTCCCTGCCTGCCTTCCAGCCCTTTCCTTAATGCCTCCTGCTGTCAGAACCCAGCAGTGAGCCAAGTCACAAGGGAGCCTGGGAGATGCAGTTAGCTGTGTTCTAGCCTCAGCATCACATAATAGAAAATAGAAAGGCAGGCTAGGAACTGAGAAACAACCGCATCTAACTGGGAGCATTCTAGTTCAACTTTGGCATGGACATAAGTCGTGGTACTCGGTCAATCAGTGACAGCCTCCAGTGAAAACTGCCGGGTTCTGGAGAGAAATGAGGTAGATTGGCACATGCCAGGTCAGTAGCCCTGTTTCTTTCCTAAGGATTACCAGTGAGGTTAGTTGTAAGCATGAGATACTCTCTGGAAAGTCCCGGAAATTATTGACAGGGAAGTCTTGACCGTGGAGGTACTATAAATCAGACGGGGTCAGCAGACAACCAGTTTGGCTGATTTTATATATATTAAAGACTAGGGAACTTAGGCTTACATGTGCTTTTCTTAAAAGAATTAAAAAATCACCACCAGACACTATGAACCCATTTGAATAAACGTTTATCATCACTTTTGGGGACACCTATTGGTNGACAACCAGTTTGGCTGATTTTATATATATTAAAGACTAGGGAACTTAGGCTTACATGTGCTTTTCTTAAAAGAATTAAAAAATCACCACCAGACACTATGAACCCATTTGAATAAACGTTTATCATCACTTTTGGGGACACCTATTGGTTTTGCCCCATATTCCTTCTTGTAGCAAGATTCCAGTTTTCCTTTGGATAACCACCTCTCAACTCTTCTGGATGAACATGAAAATTCTTTTCTGCCTTCCCCACCCGAAGGATCCACCTGGCCACAGTAATTAACTCATGCTCAGGTATGAACACAGATTTTAATACCAGGATTTCTTCTGGATCAATCAGAAAAGAGATATTCTTTTCCAATGGGGTTGTTAGACGAATAGAATGTAAGCCCGGAGCTTTGATGGTCAAACCTGACAGGGAAAGCCTGCCAGACATAAAACCTGCACATTAGAAAATACATGCAAGAGATAAAGAGAAAACAAAAATTTAATTGGGCTTCCCTGGTGGCTCAGTCGGTAAAGATTCTGCTGGCAATGCAGGAGACCAGGGTTCAATCCCTGGGCTGGGAAGATGCCCTGGAGAAGGAAATGGCAACCCACTTCAGTATTCTTGCCTGGAAAATCCCATGGACAGAAGAGCCTGGNATTTAATTGGGCTTCCCTGGTGGCTCAGTCGGTAAAGATTCTGCTGGCAATGCAGGAGACCAGGGTTCAATCCCTGGGCTGGGAAGATGCCCTGGAGAAGGAAATGGCAACCCACTTCAGTATTCTTGCCTGGAAAATCCCATGGACAGAAGAGCCTGGTGGGGCTACACTCCATGGGGTCGCAAGAGTCGGACACAACTTGGGGACTAAACCACCACCATATTGTAGCTGAGTCTACTTCTAGATTTTTCTATTATATAAATTACTCTTCTTCTTCTTCTTCTTTTTTTTTTTTTACTAAACCATTTTAAAAAATTGAGGTTAAGTTCACATACAGGGAAAAACATCTATCTTAAGTAAAAATTCTGATGAGTTTAGATAAAGGAAACACTCTTTTAACTACTACCTCAGTCAGTTCAGTTCAGTTCAGTTGCTCAGTTGTGTCCGACTCTTTGCAACCCCATGAAATCGCAGCACGCCAGGCCTCCCTGTCCATCACCAACTCCTGGAGTTCACTCAGACCGACATTCATCGAGTCAGTGATGCCATCCAGCCGTCTCATCCTCTGTCGTCCCCTTCTCCTCCTGCCCCAATCCCTNCCAGTTCTAACTGTTGCTTCCTGATCAGCATACAGGTTTCTCAAGAGGCAGGTCAGGTGGTCTGGTATTCCCATCTCTTTCAAAATTTTCCACAGTTTATTGTGATTCACACAGTCAAAGGCTTTGGCATAGTCAATAAAGCAGAAATAGATGTTTTTCTGGAACTTTCAGTCAAGATATAGTAAATTCACATCACTCTAAAATTGTCTTTCACTCCCTTTCAGTCAGTCACTACCCTGACTTTTACAATTTTTACTGATACAGATGAACTTTGTCTGTTTTGAACTGATTCATGGAAATATACATCATATATATTTTTTTATGTCTGACTTCTTTTGCTCAACATCATGTCTTTGAAATTCATCCATGTTGATCAGTCATTAATTCTATTGATGACCAGCATTACATTATAATTTTTATTCTCATGTTGATGGGTATTTGAATTGTTTCCTATTTTGCCTAATATGAATAAAGCTGTTAGAGACACTATTGATTAAGTACTTTTTGGATATATGTTTTTATAGCTCCTGTGTAAATACCTTGGAGTGAAATTACTAAGTCTTGTTAGAAATGTATGTCCCAAAGATACATCAAACATGGTCACCAAACCACTGTCCTTGACAAGTAATGAATACATTCTGTTCATACTTGCCCTTCTGTCCTCACCATCTTTGGTGAAGTGTGTGTGCGTGCAAAATTGCTTTAGTTGTGTCCAACTCTCTGCAAGCCCATGCNTTACTAAGTCTTGTTAGAAATGTATGTCCCAAAGATACATCAAACATGGTCACCAAACCACTGTCCTTGACAAGTAATGAATACATTCTGTTCATACTTGCCCTTCTGTCCTCACCATCTTTGGTGAAGTGTGTGTGCGTGCAAAATTGCTTTAGTTGTGTCCAACTCTCTGCAAGCCCATGCACTGTAGCCCGCCAGGCTCCTCTGTCCATGGAATTCTCCAGGCAAGAATACTGGAGTGGGTAGCCAGTCCCTTCTCCACAGATCTTTGCAGCTCAGGGATCGAACTCTGATCTCTTGTATTGCGGGCAGATTCTTTACTGTCTGAGCTCCCAGGGAAACCTGTCAACTCTTTCTAAAGCGGAGACCAAATCATATTGATCCTCAGATTTATTAGTCACTACCTCATGGCTTTTGGGATGAAATAGAAGCTTAAAAAGGCACGTAGGGACTTCCATTGTGGTCCAGCAGTTAAAAATCCACCTTGCAATGCAGGGGACACAGATTCGATCACTAGTCTGATTGGGGAACTAGGATTCCCATGGCTTGGAGCAGCTAAGGTCATGCACAGCAGCTAAAGAGTCCACGTGCTGCAATTAGCCCTCCTGATGCAACGAAGATCCCGTGTGCTGCAGCTAAAAGCAGCACAGCCAAATGAATACATTAAAAACAAACAAAACAGTCCATTTAAAATCTAGCCTTTGCTTCCTCTTCAGGTGTACACTGGAGAGAGAGGGTGCCATTCCCTCGCCCAGCGTATGCTGTACGTTCCCCCACGCCCTCCCCATGATGTTTATTGAAGGATTTGCCCTGCATCTCTGGGCATGTGCTGTCCTGCTTGGGTATATACTGATTTATTTCTGCCTTATATATCGTTCCACTTCTGGTTAGCTTTGTGTGACATAAACTCTAATTCAAGAGTCATTTCCTCTGGGAAGCATATCTGGGCCACCAGGCTGAGTTGAGAGTTTCTTCTCCAAGTCCCCTTAGCACCTTAGGCATATCTTTATAATTGCCCTTATTAGATAGGACTTGCTATCAGAAAACTTACCTTTCTTGTTCATTAGATAGCAGGCAGCTGGAAGACAATGATTTCAATTTTCATCTCTGTATTCCCCCAAGTACTCAATATGTATTTAATGAATGAATGAAATTTTCTAGCTCAGATTTTCCATTTTCCAAATGGCAGTTCTTCTCTATGCCATTTACCTGTTTTCACTGAAAAAAAAAATAGCTGGCTATGCTGTTAGAACTCTGAAGTAGTAAAAATACTTTTTCTTTACATAGGATATTTATTGTCAATTAAAAATAGTCATTTATTTTAACAGAATCTCCTGTTGGTTATTTTCAGTTGAGAACAGGCAAGTTATCTACTAAGGAAACTATATTATTCTCCCTTTCCCATTGAACAATGTGAATACAAATAGAATTACATTTTCCTTCAATGCTAGTCCAAAACTGTGTTGAAGACAGCATTTAGATCTATAAGTTGACTTACTTAAAGATGTAATTGTGGAGGAACAAAATATGAAAACATGTATTACAAACTAGCTTAAAACAACTTTGGGTTTAGTTCTTTGTATGCAAAACAAAGCTCAGGTGATAAAGAATCTGCTTGCAATGCAGGAGACCAGGGTTCAATCCCTGGATCAGGAAGATTCCTTGGAGAATGAAATAGCAACCCACTCCAGTATTCTTGCCTGAAAAATCCCATGGACAGAGGAGCCTAGTGGGCTACACTCCATGGGGACACAAAGAGTGACAGGACTGAGCAACTTTCACTTACTCACACACTCAGGCAAAACAAAAGCAACACTCCCTCCCCCATCCAAATAGACTCCATGAAACTAAGAAACTATTAGTCATTTACTCACCAATTAGGAAATAAAAATACTAGTAAATATCTCAATACTTTTCTTTCTCCACTAACAAAATAATTAACTTGTAAATTTCAAAGTGATCAAATAAAATGTATCCTTTAAAGAAAAGTATGTTAGTCGCTCAGCCATGTCCAACTCTTTGGGACTCCATGGACTGTAGCCTGCTAGGTTTCTCTGTCCATGGATTTCTCCAGGCATGAATATAGGAGTCGGTAGGCATTCCCTACTCCAGGGGATCTTCCCAACCCAGGGATCAAACCTCCATCTCCTGCACTGCAGACAGACTTTACCATCTGAGCCACCAGGGAAATCCTTCTTTAAATAAAGCAGTAATCAAAGGATATCAGCCTTTCTGTACTGCAAAGGCAAATAATAACAACAATCAGACTAAATTTGTTCTTACACGAGGAGACCACTTTCTATGTCTCCAATTTTACTGTTCTTTAATCAAATTGCCAACATCGGCTGGATCATCAAAAAAGCAAGAGAATTCCAGAAAAACATCTATTTCTGCTTTATTGACTATGCCAAAGCCTTTGACTGTGTGGATCACAATAAATAGTGGAAAATTCTGAAAAAGATGGAAATACCAGATCACCTGACCTGCCTCTTGAGAAACCTGTATACAGGTCACGAAGCAACAGTTAGAACTGGACATGGAACAACAGACTGGTTCCAAAGAGGAAAAGGAGTATGTCAAGACTGTATATTGTCACCCTGCTTATTTAACTTATATGCAGAATACATCATGAGAAACGCTGGGCTGGAGGAAGCACAAGCTGGAATCAAGATGGGGGAGAAATATCAATAATCTCAGGTACGTAGATGACACCATCCTTATGGTAGAAAGTGAAGAAGAACTAAAGAACCTCTTGATGAAATTGAGAGAGTGAAAAAGTTGGCTTAAAGCTCAACATTCAGAAAATGAAGATCATGGCATCTGGTCCCATCACTTCATGGCAAATAGATGGGGAAACAGTGGAAACAGTGTCAGACTTTATATTTGGGGGGCTCTGAAATCACTGCAGATGGTGATTGCAGCCATGAAATAAAAAGACGCTTGCTCTTTGGAAGGAAAGCTATGACCAATGCAGACAGCATATTAAAAACCAGAGACATTATTTTGCCAACAAAGGTCTATTTAGTCAAGGCCATGGTTTTTCCAGTGATCATGTATGGATGTGAGAGTTGGACTATAAAGAAAGCTGAGCGCTGAAGCATTGATGCTTTTGAACTGTGGTGTTGGAGAAGACTCTTGAGAGTCCCTTGGACTGCAAGGATATCCAAACAGTCCATCCTAAATGAGCTCAGTCCTGGGTGTTCATTGGAGGGACTGATGTTGAAGCTGAAACTCTAAAACTTTGGCCACCTGATGTGAAGAGCTGACTCATTTGAAAAGACCCTGATGCTGGGAAAGATTGAGGGCAGGAGGAGAAGGGGATGAGAGAGGATGAGATGGTTGGATGGCATCACCAACACAATGGACATGGGTTTGAGTGGACTCCAGGAGTTGGTGATGGACAGGGAGGCCTGGCGTGCTGCAGTTCTTGGGGTCGCAAAGAATCAGACACAACTGAGTGACTGAACTGAACTAAGTTTTCTGAAGCCATTAAATTTCTTTTTGTTTTTTTTCCTTTTCCTTTTTTTGGTTGTGCTGGGCTTTCATTGCAACTTCTCTAGTTGTGGTTTGGGGGCTTAGTTGCTCCACAGCATGTGGGATCTCAGTTCCCCAACCAGGGATGGAACCTGTGTCCCCTTCATTGGAAGGCAGATCCTCTACCACTGAACCACCAGGGAAGTCTCTGAATTTCTTTTAAACACCTGGTGTATTAGATTATGTTTTAAAGTTAATAGTATGTGCTGACAATCTACTATTTACCTGGAATTTATTAATGAATTAAACATTTTCTAGCAAGATATCACAAAAAGTTAGATTTAGAATTTTTGAATTTTGCATTGTGTATCATGCATCTAGGTAAAATACACAAAACCGTGACAGTATTTTTTTTTAATTATATAAATGGACAGCTGAATTTTAGCTAAGAATAATTATATACTGGTGAACTTTCTAATTTGTGATTATTTCTAGTATGGCCACTTAAAATTATAGTCATTGTGACTTCTGGATTGTCTACAGTTGCAAAGTCTACTTACTACTCTGCCTATTAGTTTCATGAAGCTTCTAACAAATTGTTCAAACACTTTATAGTTTCCCCCTATGGAAAATGGGAGTAAGTCTGTTCATAAGCATTTGTAGGAAATTTTTCATTAATATGATCTGCATCATTGGCCTGGAGAAGGCAATGGCACCCCACTCCAGTACTTTAGCCTGGAAAATCCATGGACGGAGGAGCCTGGTAGGCTGCAGTCCATGGGGTCACTAAGAGTTGGACACGACTGAGTGACTTCACTTTCACTTTTCACTTTCATGCATTGGAGAAGGAAATGGCAACCCACTCCAGTATTCTTGCCTGGAGAATCCCAGGGATGGCGGAGCCCAGTGGGCTGCCATCTATAGGGTTGCACAGAGTCGGACATGACTGAAGCGACTTAGCAGCAGCAGCAGCAGCAACATTGGCCATATAGCATTAAACAAGGCAATCAGAGTACTGCAAAAAATTAACATTCAGTTAAACTGGAGATATTGCAATACCAGTGTAAGCCCAAGAGTATTAAAATTCTAAAGTGCTCAATGATTATTAGAAAAATTTTTCATAAATATAATCTTTAAAAACAAGAAGCCTGGTTACTGTTGATTACAATTTCAAGTGGCAGAAATATAAAGGTGTAGTTTTATTGATTATGCTTCATTTTTTTTTTTTTGGAAAGCAGAATTCTATGTAGTGTAGTGAAATGAGATGGCAAATGATATAATCTTAGAAAATTCCAGTCTTATCAGAATATCAAAATCGTGTAAAATCACATAAAAACATCTGAAATTATCTCCTATTTTGGGATAACCTAGTTCAATAAACTGATCTCTAACTTCTGCAGACTGATAAATTCTTTTGCTCTTTTTCCTAGATCTAATAAATTGATAATCACTGTTATTTCAAATATGATAAGAGTGAATAAAGCTCTACATTGTAAAGATCTTGAAAATGTGTCACATCCAGTTAGACAATTTTATGGAGACTCCTAAACTTTTCAGTTCTTTCTTGCTTCCCAGAAACCCTTACCAACTTGTTGGTGAAACATATTAAAGGCCTTAAATTTGAAACCTGGAATTTAGCTACCTTGATTAAATCTTGGTTCAACCACTTACTATTTTAGTATCTAGTGGTAGGTCCTTTAATCTCACAGAATCATTTTCTTCATGTAGAAGGAAGAATTAACAATAACCGTCTAGTATCTGAATGAAGATAGAATGAGATCACACTATCAAATTGTGATGGCTGAATAAATATCGTTCATTCTCAACTGTCCTGGAGTGCTAGCAAACCCCAGTTGATTCTGGAGACTTTTCTTGTCTTTTGGGTTTTTTAAAACCTAACTACAGCATGTTTTTTGACTCTTTATACAACTTCCTTTAAAAGTAATCCACTGATGCGTTTACTAAACTTTGTAGTATTAACTTTAATGGAGTACTAACTAGTGAGCTATTTTAATAAAGAGTATTAGCATTTAAACAAATTAATGAAGTTATTTCAGTGCATTTTCTGATATTACTTATCTTTTTCACTAACAGATAATTACTTTTCTTCAAATGATTATTAGCACATAGAGAAAATTACATTTAATTATGGTATTGTTTGGGCTTCCCAGGCGGCACTAGTGGTAAAGAATCCGCCTGCCAACGCGGGAAACATGAGAGACGAGGGTTCAGTCCCTGGGTGGGGAAGATTCTCTGGAGGAGGGCATGGCAACCTACTCCAGTATTCTCGCCTGGAGAATCCCCATGGATAAAGAGGAACCTGGCAGGTTACAGTTCATAGGGTTGCAGAGTCCGA
This sequence comes from Neotragus moschatus, assembly GCA_006410615.1. Lineage (NCBI taxonomy): Eukaryota > Metazoa > Chordata > Mammalia > Artiodactyla > Bovidae > Neotragus > Neotragus moschatus. The sequence continues at coordinate 992,246 of SJYA01001368.1, read as the reverse complement.
CAGGACTGAAGCGACCAAGCAGGCACACAGGGTTTTGTTTAAGTGGGTTAATCTTTAACTTGAAATGAAATATATTGATAAAACGGAAGGTTTGAAACAGTGTAAGTCTAAAACAAGGCCAAGTAAGAAACGGAAATATAATCCACGGTCAGAAGATTGATTAAAACACCTTTGCCTTCAAGAATTAGGTTGTCTGCAGAATGGCAGTTCTAAAGATTTTAACAATGGCGAGTCAGCGGAGTGTGGTTAAACCATCTTGATAATCAGAAGGCTTAGAAAGGCTTAAAAGAACCTTCATCACAAAGAGTAATTTTTTTTTAACCTTCCTCGCCTCCCGCAATTAATGCCGTTTAATACACTGTCCATTATTTTTGAAGGGAAAATATGCCATACAGCAATTCTTAATAGTTACTGGCATGGGCCACAGACGTTTCCTTTAAAAAAAAAGCACAAAATTTTCATATGTCATTCCATCTCAAACCCCTTCTAAAACACGTCCTTCACGAAAGCCAGGACTTCGAGGCAGAAGAATCATTATGGTTACTCTACATTCTCTTGAAAATCAGCAATTTCAGTGCTGAAAACAGAGAAGCGACTGGCTGTTTTTAATTTCAAACCAAGTGATTTCCAAAAGCGATCCGAGGCAATTTTCAATGTTTTTAATTAGGGAGTGGCTCATTTTTACAATTCACTTCACCAGAGGCCTTCACCTCCCACCCACCCACCCACGAAGCCCCGAGACCCTCTGCGGCCACGACTGGCTCCGCGCAGCCGAAAAAGGGCCGGGCGCGCTTCTCTGGGCTGCGGCTCGCACAGCTTCGCCCCTCTCCTCTGCTGCTACAGCTAGAGCGGTCAGCCAATGGCCGCCTTCCCTTGTACGCAACAAAGAGAATCCCGTAGCAATAGAAGCCAATGGGAGGTCGGGGGCGGGCATATCATTGGCTGCGCGCGCCCCGCGGTGCAGTCTGGGCCTCCGCCTCCGTTTCCCTGGAGCCGAGGTCGCCGCGCCGCGGCCGCCCACGGCCAACTGTCTCCGCCCCTGCTCTGGCGCCGTCTTCAAACCTCCCGTACCCCGGCCCCCTCCTCGCCCGCCCCGCAGCTTCCCCTGCCCCCCCGCAGCCGAGTCAGGCACCCCCACCCCCTCTTTAGCCGACAGACGCGGAGGGCCCGCGGAGAGAAGGCAAGGCTGCGGGCGCCGAGCCGGCGCTGAGGAGGGGCCCGAGCGGGTTGGAGGTGGGCTTTGGGGTGGGCGTGGAGACAAGGGGGGAGTTGGGGGTGCGGGGCGAGGCCAGGCTTTAGGGGCGCTGGCGAGGTGGCTTTCGTGGACAGGGGCGTGCGAGTGGACTTTTCAAAGGACTGGGGATGGAGGAGGACTTGGGGACGCGGGGAGGAGAAAGTCCCTAGGAAAGTAAATCTCGAGCCCGGCACTAGGAAGGTCCCGGGAAGAGAGGGATTTGAGGGGAACGAATTGCGGGAAAAGGTTGATTTGGTGATCGGGAAGAGAAGGAAGGAAACGTATTGCAGGAATACTTAGAGAACGGGGTTCAGAGTTGTTAGAAAACCCCAGAGGCCTGTAGACTGAAGATGGGAAAGGAGGACCAGAGTCAAGAAGGGGAAAGAGGCTGTGAGGCTTTGGGTAGCTCTGAGATGATAAATGATGGGAAATGAAGACTGGTTAGCCTGGAGAGGATCTTTGGTGCAGGCTGTGAAGTTTTTATGAATCCTTCAGAGATGGGATGAGAGGAGGAACGAGTTGGCCCCCAAAAATGCCTTTTTGGCGTCGATGAGTTGGAGTGGGTGCTCAGACACTTGGTGTTTTAAGTTGGCAGGACCACGGGATGGTGTTTAACAATGGTGAAGAACACGGGTCCAATTCACTTGAGCTTCATTTCCTCTCTTTGACTCACCTGGGCTTAACCCCCTCTCGTCTCACCTGAACGTAGATCCCTCTCATGCACTTTGCGGCCTTGGATAATCTACAAACATCAATTAGTAACAGATTCGTAGCTGGGAACAAATGACTAGCATCATATTTTCCCATTTCAGAATGGGAATGGTATAGATATCGTGAAGATTAAATTTATTGAGACTGTTGACATCTATATCTACATAAGTGAAAAAAGAATTAGATATTAGTCTGCCCCGAGTGGTGATTTTCAGTCTTGGAGCACCCCCCTGAAAGTCTGACGAAAGTTTTGGCTCCTGTTTCTACAAAAGTACACTTGGGCACCTACATGTTTACGATGGTCCTTTATTTGAGGTTAAGAGTTTGGACTAGGTATCTCTTTGGAATCAAAGTCATCATTTAAATGATTTTTGTTGTTGTTGAAGGGGCTTCATGCAATTTGGAAAACAGTAAAACAGAAAAGGATCCAGTTCTGGAGATGACTTTTTTCTCACTGTGCTGTGGTGATCATTTTAATCTTTTTCAGTTGTAGTTTTACATTTGAATTTTGTTCTAAATATTTCACTTCAGGATTTTGCTGACTGTCGACTTGCATGTTTATTCAAAATATAAGAGGAAATAATTTGATTCTCTTAGGTTGACAGAGTGTCATTTTAGATGTCAAAAACTGTGACTTCAGAAAAGTGATTTTTCTTTTGTCAGAGTCGCATCTCTTCTGTTAAACAATCATGGAACCATAATTCTCTATGACACAGTAGAGGACTGTTAGGATAAACATGCTAATCTCTCTCCTGGTTCTTCTCCTGCCTGCCATTCTTCATCCCCTGTATGGAATCCCTTTATCCACCACCTACTGTGTTTCCTCATAATTCAGTCTTCTGCCTTCTGTTCACTCTGTGTTCTTTCCTTGGCTGAGTCCATTCTCAGGCTTTTGATAGTCTTCGCTATCATTGTATATTTTGTCAATATACATTGCATTTTAAAAAAAATCTCTTTCCTGGAACACTTGAGGTAGCTACAGATTTATACAATTGATTTTTTGGTATTTCCACATAGATTTCCCATAGGCATCCTCAACTCACTTTGTCTGATATCCAACTTACCAGGTTTCCCCACCAAATCTGTACTGGTGAATGGTACCATATTCACCCAGTTTTTCAAGGGTTTATTTAGGTTCGTTCTCCTACTCCATATAGAATTGGCCACAATGTTCAGTTTATTTTACTTGATAAACATGCCTAAATCAATTCTGCATTCTGTATTTCTAAGTTACCGAACCTTAGTTCAAACTTCTATCATTTGTCACCTGATCTCAAGGCCAGTTGTTATTATTCCTTAAGCTTTATTGCTCTCAAGTTCTTGGATTGAGGATGGACCATTGTATTTTTGAATCGTTGTCAGATCTTTGTCAGTGTGGTTATTTTAATCTTATTGAAGAATCTTTGCTTTCAGTGAACTTAGTATAGCATAAAAATCCTTTGTGAATGGTTTCTTACACTTAACTGTCTCACTTATTATTATTAATACTTTTTCACTACCTCCAGTCAATAGTCATTTTAAACCAGCATTGTCCAATAGAAATATAATGTGAACTGTAAATGTAAGTTTCAGGATCCGCACAAGAAATTATATATAGGTGAAATTAATTTTAATAATATGTTTTATTTAACCCAAGATATCCAAAATGCTGTTTCAATACTTATTGAATATTAAGATTATTAAAGAGTTTGTTCTTTTCAAGTACTGTTCTCAAAATCCCATGTATATTTTTTACTTAAAAGCTTATTTCTGTTCTAACTAGCTGTATTTCAGGTTCTCAGTCATCACTGTTTGGGACAGCACAGTTATGAACTATTTACAGTTTATCTCATGCCTTTTACCTATGCCCATGTTGTTTCCTCTTACCGGAATAGGGTCTTCCTTCATCAGCTGTCTTCTTTTGCTAACCTTAGCTGTCATCTTGCCCCCACAGAACACAAATACACAACCCAAATCATACTTGTACTTGACCTCTGCTAATACCAAATAACTCAGTTTTAGGCATTTTCTCCTCTGGCAGTCTTCCCAAACTCCCTTTTGTCCTCTAATTGTAGTTTTGAGTTTCCTCAGCTTCCGTTACTTACCTTTATCATTAGTATTTAATACACCTTATCTTTCTTTTCAGGCTGGGAGTTTCTTAATAGTAGGGATCAGTTGTCTCGTTTTTGTGTCTCCAGCTTTATCCATAGTTCAGTGCCTGATGGTAGGTATTCAGGAAATGCCAAATGAATGAATATTCTGTGTTTTCATTTGCCTGACTGAAGTTTGGAAATACGTACTGTAGTTAAGATGCTTTAGTTTGACCCATGTTTCAGTGTGCTATTTAAAAGAAGTTGATTATACCTTAAATCTTAAGTCTAACCTTTACTGTGATCTGACCTAGAGTCTAGAAAACTATACTTAAAATCTAAACATAGTTTGATTTTTAAGCAAAAGTCGGTACTGTGTAAATATATGTAGAATAAGGAACCACTTAGCAACATCCTAGAATGTTGAGAAGTAGAGGGATAGAAACACTTTACTTGTTTCTAATCATTTCTCCCTTATAGGAGAGAGAGAGTTATAGCTTTAATGCAGCAATATTGTTTTTACCTTAATCTCATCTTCAGTTATTTGTGGTTTTGGTGGGAGAGAGGGTAGATATTGCTCATATCTTTCTCTCCTGGTTTATTTTTATTTCACTCATCTAGTTGGCTATTATGTGAACTCATGTTGGCAGCAGAGATAGCCAGGTAGCAATGTTTCATGCAAAGAAGCTGAACACAGGGAAATGACAGGAAATGAACAGTTCTTTGATTTTACATAGGTTTTTTTTTTTTTTCTTAAAATGAATTTTTCCTAAAGTCACATGGGTCAGATGCTTACTATAATATTCAGTATACAGTGGACTCTACAGCTGTGGTTTACTTTCTGATTCATTTGAAACTGGATTTGTATATCATTTATAGAAGGCAATTCTGTTACTGCAGAAGCTTGTGGTTATCTTTTTTCTGACTTGTGGCGTGTACTACTTGGGACTTTTTAAAGATGAGTTGGAAAATGATAAGTGCTAGATTTGATGGCTTTCTAGCATTGCCACAATAGCACTCCTGGCCACTTTTGGAAGATAAACAATTCTTAGAAATTGAAATTGGACAAGATTTATAGTTTTTGTTTTCATCTGGTTACCCTTGTACAAGTAAGAGAAACAGATGAACAACTGTTAACTGACTCATTCTATGTCACAAAAAAATTAGTTTAAATTAGCTGGAGAGCTGTACGTGAAGTATAAATCTTCAGTGTTCTCTGTTGATAATTTTTTAAGAAAAAAAATTTTATTCACTTATTGTGACTAGTTTATATTAGTCTAATAGAAATGTTTGTAACTGCAGGTGAAATTTATTTTGTCTGAAACCCTATAGGTTATATCCATCATTTAAAGTTAACTCAGTAAGAATATTCCAACTTCATGATGGGAATGGCTCAGAGCAAAACTTTTGACTTGTTCATTTTCTCCCTTCTTAGACATTTTAGAGATTTATGTAAGTCTTATACAATTAGTTGAATGTTGGATGATTTAATTATTTCCTTTAAAATAGAAATATATGAATGAAACTACTAATATTATATTCAAAATAGCATTATAGATCCTTTAAAATAGAATTATAGATGCTTTCCTTTAAAATAGAAAGATATGAATGAAACTACTAATATTCAGAATAGCATTATAGATTAATCATTCATTTCACAAAAAGATTAATACATGGTATTGTGATTATTCTGGTGAACTAGACAGATAAGATTTCTGTTCCCATGGGTCTTACATTTAACAGGAAGAGACAAATGTGAGATTATTCCCAATAGTAACGAAGTCTATGAAGAAAATAAAGCAGAGTAATGTCACCCTTGTGAAGTTCTAAGGGAAGGTCCTAGGTAAAAGGTGTAGCAGATCTCTGAGTTGGTGACATGTTTAGCACGTTAGAGGCACAAAAGAATGCCACTGTGGCTGCAGAAGATGAGGGGAGGAGAGAAGGCAGGAGGTAAGGATGGAGAAGTAGGCGGGAGGGCCAGATCTTACAGGAGTTTGCTGGTCTGCTTAAGGAATCTGATGACTATTGGAAGCCATTGAAAGGTATTAAGTAGAAGGTCTGCTTGATGCTGTCTGATCTCTGTGTCAGGTAGCTTTGTGTAACTGGGGCAGCAAGAATGAAAGCAGTGTATCAGTTAGGAGGCTGTTGCAGAGAGAAGATGGTGGTTTGGACCAGGGCAGTAGCAGTGGGGATGATAAGGAATCATCCAATTTGGAATATATTTTGGGGATAAACCAGCCTGGTTTTACAGATGGTTTGGTTGTGGGATGCAAGATTAAGAAGAAATCCAGGATGATCCTTCGATTTGTGACATGGATAATTTAGTAGATGGAAATGCCATTTAATGAGGTCAGAAAAATAGGAAAGAGTTGGTGGGAGTAGAAAGTGAACAGATCATGATTTTGTATTGGCATGTTTAGGTATCCAGCTGGAGTGGTCCAACAGGATGGTGACTATATGAATCTAGAAGGCAGGGTAAGTGAGGGCTAGATGAGGTCACCTAAGAGGAGAGTGTAGATAAGAGGGCCTAAAACATGTGCCTTGTGTATTCCCGCCTTTAGAGATCAGAAAGAGGAGACAGATTCAACAGAGAAGACGAAGAGATGGCCAGTGAGGCAGTGAGAAAACCAGGAAAGAGGAGGCTATGGAAGTTATAAAGAGAGTGTTGTAGGAAGGAGGGAATGGTTAGTCTTTTCAGATGCTCTGTGAGGTCAAGGACAAATAGGACAGAAAATCGATTTTTGGATTTCGCCAGGGTGAACATCATTGTTTGTTTTGATGAAAGCTATTTCAGGGGAATGGTCAAGGTGAAAACCTGACTAGTGCGAATTTAGAAAAACGTTGGGAAGGAAGTAGAGGTGTAACGTTCTAGATTATCATATAATATAGTATAATATTCTAGTATAGATTGGGCTTCTGTGGTGGCTCAGTTGGTGAAGAATCTGCCTGCAATGCTGGAGATGTGGCTTCGATCCCTGGGTTGGGAAGAATATTTTAGTATTGATAGAACAGTCTTCTTTTATTGGAACATTGGCGTGGAGAAATTGGGTTGTAGATGCAATAGGGACCTGGAGCCAAGCAGTAGCTTAATTAGAGCCTCTTTGTTAGTAGGAATAATCCAGGAAAGAGGGCTGAATTGCAGGTACAGTCCTTGAGATGGAGAGGAGGAGTGGGAAAGAAGGCAGGTGAGTTTAGCTCTTAAAAGGAGCAGCAGTGCTTCTTCAGCTTTAGCAGGAGAGCACCACAGAACCGTGTAGTTGCAGACGGAGGCACCTTTAAAGGTAAGGTAGTTCTCACCTGATTGTTGCTATTGAAATATTGAATAGGTCCCTTAACTAAGAGAAAACTTATAGTCCATTTCAGATTTTACTTGTTTAACTCTGTGAGCTTAGGTAAAATGCATCTTGGGTAAATCACTTCGTTTTTCTGGGTCTTAGTTTCCTTAATCTATGCAAAGAAAGGACCGATTTCTCAGGGTTCCTTCCAGTGTTAAATTGTTACAAGGTTCCTTCCAGTGCTAAATTGTTATGCAGTCTTGTTTAGGAGTAATTGATGCTTTTTTATTTGCTTGTACTTTGTAGCAAAGTTATTAGTAGTTATTCTCATAGTTGCAATATCATGTCTGTATCCATTTCTTGCCTTTCATCTTTTTGGTCTAATACTTTGTATATGTTCTTTAACTTGTTTTGTTTTCCTGTTTCCTTGTTTGAACTATGTTTTTCTGGCAATAGTGTTAGCCAGACAACTGTGTTTTTACAAGGACTAAGACCTAACTTTATAAAAGAAAATTTTCATGAGTGTCTAAATTTCTATTCTCTAGGAACGCTTAGATCTTTGGATTGCAGTACATTCTAAGGAAGGCTTGTTTGTTGTCATGAAGAATTGTAACATAATATGGGATACATATTTTTAAAATAGCCTACCATTTTTTGGCATAGATGCTAAGTAATCAGAAGTTTGGCAAAGGCAAGAAAAATATTGTCTAGTGTTCCAGGGACTATTTTTTTTTTTTTTTATTGGAGTATAGTTAATTTACAGTGTTGTGTTAGTTTCAGGTGTACAGTAAGGAGATTCAGTTATACACATACGTATATCTATTCTTTTTCAGGTTTTTTTTCCCATACCGCTTATTACAGAATATAGAGTAGAGCTCCCTGTACTGTACACTAGGTCCTTGTGGATTATCTATTTTTAATATAGTAATGTGTATATGTTAATCTCAAACTCCTAAGTGATCCCTTACCCAGTGTTTCCGCTTTGGTAAACGTTAAGTTTGTTTTTGAAGTCTGTGAGTCTGTTTCTGTTTCATAAATAAGTTCATTTGTGTCATTTTTCTTTTAGATTCCACTTGTAAGTGATGTCATATGGTACTTGTTTTTCTCTGTCTGGCTTACTTCACTTAATATGATAAATCTCTTAGGTCCATCCATGGCATCCACTGCAAATGGCATTACTTCACTCTTTTAATGGCTGAGTAATATTCCATCTGTGTATGCACCTTATTTTCTTTATCTATTGCTGTCAGTGGACATTTAGATTGCGTCCACATCTGCGCTATTGTAAATAATGCTACAGTGAACACTGGGGTGCATGTATCTTTTCAAATTATAGTTTTCTCTGGATATATAACCTGAGGCTGACTTTATCACTTTAAAAAATGTTTTCATATAGTTAACATGTAATATTTTTAGGAACTGTATAAAGGATACATAGAATATTGTGATTTTCTTTTTCTTAATTGGCCATCTTTGATGGAAGAGCCAAACCCTACCTTAAAGGAACTCCTAGTGTGTTTTGCTCATCTTAATTTCCTCATTGTCTTTAAATGGCATCTGTAGCCATTAGTAATTTGTGTTGACTGAATTGAATAGATGTATGAATTGAATAGTAGTTTCATAAACTTTGGAAAAGTGATTGCTTGTATCAAGTTCTCTTTAAAGTTTGAGAATTATTATTAGGAATAATTAGCCTAAAAGATGACTCATCCTGTGGCTGATTCATGTTGATGTGTGGCAGACACCAACACAACATTGTAAAGTAATTATCCTCTAATTAGAAATAAATTTAAAAGAAGGAAATAGCCATTTACTTAAAGCAAAGAGTTATATTTGCTGTTAAAGATGTAGATCTGACCGTATGTATTTTTCTTCTAGTTGGAGACAACATTAAAATCATATTAAGGATAAAAGAGAATAAACCTTTAACATTGAAAGGATGATAGAGTACCCTCAGTGGATGAGAGATTATTAATACAACACATTTCTGAAACAGGAAAGGGAAGTGATGCATGGAACAGATTAGAACAGAGAGAACTGTGTCACAAGATACTCAAGAGGGAAAGAAGTATTCTGATGTATCCTGCAGATTCTCAGAGAATCTTAGGCTTTAAAAAGAAAGGAAAAATTAAAAATGGGAAGAAAGAATAATTGAAAAACTATGAATGGAATAGTTGTGTCTCAAGGCTGTGCCCATCAACAGTGTGATTCTCTCTGCCTTTCACCCCTTCCTCTCTTTCCCATTAAAAAATACAGACATAATTTCTTCTGGAAATGATAACACTTAAAAAGTAGAGTTGCCGTGGCGGACATTTGTGTTTGGAAATAATCCCTCCTCTTTCCTAACTTTCAGTAAGTCCCCCATATAGTGCTGATTCTCTGCTTTTCATCTTGAAGCAACATGTGCTTGTCAGGAGGCCATGCTCACGTGCGGTTTTGTTCATTCTTCTTTCCTATGGGTGACCAAAAATTCACAGAAATAAAATCAGCAGTATTTAAAAAGCCTAGGCTAAACAAAGTGAAAAACTGTAGCTATGTGAAGCATAACTTCTGCATCAGAAGAGATCTTAAACAAAATGTCTATTTAGAGTGTTCTCAGGGGAAGGACAAAAAAACATATTGCCTCATTAAAGCAAGAATAGAATAATTGTTTTAAAAAATCTAAAAGAGTTCTTAGAAAATAAGATTTTTGCACAAATTCAAAAATCCTGGATGATTTTGAAGATAAATGGAGTAAATGTCTTTGAAAATAGAACAAAAAGACAGAGAGTCTGTTATTTAACCAGTAGAAGTTTAAAAAAGAGTAAAGGGAAAGTCAGTTATCAAAAATGTAACCTAAGCACAATAAGGAAGAGGGAAGCAAAGGGCAACACAATGAAAAAAAAAAAACCTCACACCTATGTGTACATCTTTGTGACATTTCAGTATAGCAAGAGGAAAGGTCCTAAAGGCAACTAAGGAGTTTTGTTTTCTTTAAAGATTACCTATAAAGAATGAGAATCAAGTGCACATAACTAGAGTGTAAACTCCGTAACACAGAGATGTTTTGTTGCTCTTTTTTTCATTACCATTGCATAATGAGAGCACAAGAAACATATGTTGAGTAAAAGAATGGCTGTCACATCCCATAAGTGGCTCTGAGGTTTTAAAGACAGTGGAGCGGTGTCTCCAAAGTTCTGAGAGAGAATGACTTAGAATTTGGAACCTAGAAAAATAATCAAGTATGAGGCAAAATAAAGACATTCTCAGGCATACAAAGACTCAGAGCTTTCACTTCAGATAACCCTCCCAGAAGAAGTTGCGTGAGAATACGGAGCAGTGAAACACAGTGAAAACTAATAAAAATGACATGGACTACTAGAAAAGGTAGACTAACACAGAAGTACAATAAACATAATTCCAGAATGACAGTTGTACAACAAGTAGAAAGTAGTTTAAATTAGGATAGGAAATTACTCCAAGAAAAAAATGTCTTTAAGAAGAAAATAACATTTCAGGCTACAGATAGAATGACTAAGAAACTGATAGATATCAGTGACATGGTAAGAAGGATGTTTTTTTTCCTCTCAAGAAAAAAGGACAGCAATTCTAAAGAAAAAACTGCATAACCAACGTGTTGCATGTTGCAGCCATTTAAAAATGAGATGTGAGTTAAATCCTCATCTTTCATAGTCTAAAATTACTAATTGAAGAAATAGTATAAGCATACTACTATATATAAAACAGTTAACCAACAAGGAACTGCTATAAAGCACAGGAAAGTATACTCAATATTTTGTAATGAGCTGTAACGGAAAAGAATCTGAAATTGAATATATACCTGAATATATATGTATGTATATATATTTACTGTGTTGTACACCTGAAACTTCCCAGGTGGAGCTAGTGGTAAAGAACTCTTGCCAATGCAGGAGACTTAAGAGACTCAGGTTCAATCCCTGGGCCGGAAAGACCCCCTAGAGGGGGCATGGCAACCCAGTCCAGTGTTCTTGCCTGGAGACTCCATGGACAGAGGAGCCTGGCGGCTGCAGTCCACAGGGTCACAAAGAGTCGGACACAACTGAAGCGACGTAGCATGCATGTACACACACTGAAACTAACGCGGTATTTTAAATCAACTGTACTTCAGTAATAAAAAGAGATAGTAAAAGCAAAAAGGTATAGGCCTTTAAAATAGTTGTCCCAGGGAACAAGACTTGGATAATGGGGCAATGGATATTTCCTTATTTTTTTTTTTTAAAGATGCATATATTGGGGGCAGGGGGTGGGTAGGGAGAGAGCTAGTGTTGGTACATAGGAGATGAATGACAGGTAATGTTTTTGTGGATTCTTACCCTTTGCAAGGAAAGTTAGGTGGATTCCTGACTTAGAGGGGATAGGTCTTAGGGAACTACTGCTATATGCGTATAAACAGAAATAATCCTCAGCCATATCATATAGTTAACTTTTAATTATGCTATTAAAGTTAAAACTGAAAGTCTTTGACAGGGAACGTTAATCAGAATTTACCGAGCATCTTGTATGTTTGTATTATAAATATAATTATTGATATTTACCAAGTGCTTACTGTGGGATAGTAAATTATTCCATTTAGTTGTCACAGCAGTTTTCTAAGGGAAATACCATTATTATTTCCATTTTACAGATGAGAAAATTGAGATTTAGATGTAGCTTGAGATTTGCACAGCTGATAAGTGTGCACTTAATTGCCATAATTCATTATCCTTTTTTCTTGGACAATTTTTTACATGTGTAAATATTTTCTTTCATGATTTGCAAAGTGAAAGATTCAGACTGATTTATATATTTCTAATATTAGTCCTTGCCTTTGCTGATTTCGGCTCAAATAGCTGGAAAATCCCATGGACGGAGAAGCCTGGTAGGCTGCAGTCCCTGGGGTCGCTAAGAGTCAGACATGCCTGAGCGACTTCACTTTCACTTTTCACTTTCATACATTGGAGAAGGAAATGTCAACCCACTCCAGTGTTCTTGACTGGAGAATCCCAGCGACGGGGGAGCCTGGTGGGCTGCCGTTTATGGGGTCGCATAGAGTCGGACACGATTGAAGTGACTTAGAAGCAGCAGCAGCAGCAGCTAATTGTAACAGAGAGTGAGATTGCCAGGCAATAAAATCTAAGTTCTAAGTTAGTTTGCTTGATTTTTTTAAAAATCCTTTTTTTTTTTTTTTAAACAGCATTGTTTTCCTTTCTTTATTTTCCACTGTTGGTCACTAGTACATGGAAATACAATTGATTTTCATAAGTTCACCTTTCTTTCCCTATTTATTTATTAAAAAAATCTTTTTTTTTTTACTAAGGGAAATTTCAAACAAATACAAAAGCAGTGATATTAGAGTAATGAAGCTGCAGGTTTCCACAGTTTTTACATTGTTTTACTAACTCATGGCCAGTCTTATTTAATATATACTTTTACCTCCTTCCCCGTGGATTATTTTGAAGTAAATTCCAGGCATTATTTAATTTTATCTATAAATATCTCAACATCTACCTTGAAATATAAGGACTCTTTAAAAAAAATAACCATAATGTCATGATCTTACCTAAAGCAATAGCAGTTCTTTAATGTCATTAAATATCTAGTCAGTGTTTTAATTTTCTCAGTTTTATAATTTTCTTTTGCATAGTTTGTTTGAATTAGGATGGAAACAAGGCTCATAGATGGCAGTTCTTTGTTTTCCTGAGGCCTTTAAAATATATCGATTCTTTTCCCTATCTCTTCCTTTTCTGCTTGCAATTTATGTTAAAGAAGCCAGCTGGTCCTACAGAATTGGCCAGAGTAGATTTTGCTAATTGCTTCCTTGTACCTCTGTCCCCTGAATTTTCTATAAATTGTCATTTCAGTTTAGAAGTTTGATCAAAATCAGATTTTATTTTTCTTGTAGAAGAAATCTGTTACCTCAGTGGAATTCTTGCGTCTCCTCTGGAGGCACACTGTGTCTGATTATTTTCTGTGGTGTTAGCCATTAGTGAGCATGATCTAGTTTCATTATTACGTTAGTAACTACAAAATGACAGTGTTCTAATTCTGTCATTCGAATACTCCCCTTTTAAATTTATTAGCTAGAATAATTCTGTAAAGAAATACTTCCTCTAATCTACTATTTTGTTGTTCTGAGGTGTAGCTTGTAATAGTGTAGACAGGATACATGTTGGATTTTTTTTCCTCTTCATGTATCAATTTTCAGATGAATGAATTGGTTCCTTAGTGTCTTTCAGAAGTAACTCATTAGTTTTTTTAAAATAACATGATCTCATGAATTTAAACACATTCCATGTGTTTTAATCCTTTGCTGATACATTTCTTATTGAAGACGCTATTGTCCCTTCCTTGACTGGTCAGAGCTTCCTGGAGCACTGTCCTGAACCCTTCTGACACTCCATCAGGAGTGTTTCGCAGCTTTCTTGCTCTCTAGTATGACCACATTTCTAGATACGTAGAATAATACCAGCAATGCAATTATTGAAAATTGTTTTTAGAAAAATTTTGGACCTCTTTTGTCAGTAGGATCATCTCCCTAGGGCTTGTGTTCTTTAAAGTTAGTACTGTTTAATCTGTGTGGCTTTGCCACCAACTGTATATATGAAAGTAAANGCAAGGAAAGTTAGGTGGATTCCTGACTTAGAGGGGATAGGTCTTAGGGAACTACTGCTATATGCGTATAAACAGAAATAATCCTCAGCCATATCATATAGTTAACTTTTAATTATGCTATTAAAGTTAAAACTGAAAGTCTTTGACAGGGAACGTTAATCAGAATTTACCGAGCATCTTGTATGTTTGTATTATAAATATAATTATTGATATTTACCAAGTGCTTACTGTGGGATAGTAAATTATTCCATTTAGTTGTCACAGCAGTTTTCTAAGGGAAATACCATTATTATTTCCATTTTACAGATGAGAAAATTGAGATTTAGATGTAGCTTGAGATTTGCACAGCTGATAAGTGTGCACTTAATTGCCATAATTCATTATCCTTTTTTCTTGGACAATTTTTTACATGTGTAAATATTTTCTTTCATGATTTGCAAAGTGAAAGATTCAGACTGATTTATATATTTCTAATATTAGTCCTTGCCTTTGCTGATTTCGGCTCAAATAGCTGGAAAATCCCATGGACGGAGAAGCCTGGTAGGCTGCAGTCCCTGGGGTCGCTAAGAGTCAGACATGCCTGAGCGACTTCACTTTCACTTTTCACTTTCATACATTGGAGAAGGAAATGTCAACCCACTCCAGTGTTCTTGACTGGAGAATCCCAGCGACGGGGGAGCCTGGTGGGCTGCCGTTTATGGGGTCGCATAGAGTCGGACACGATTGAAGTGACTTAGAAGCAGCAGCAGCAGCAGCTAATTGTAACAGAGAGTGAGATTGCCAGGCAATAAAATCTAAGTTCTAAGTTAGTTTGCTTGATTTTTTTAAAAATCCTTTTTTTTTTTTTTTAAACAGCATTGTTTTCCTTTCTTTATTTTCCACTGTTGGTCACTAGTACATGGAAATACAATTGATTTTCATAAGTTCACCTTTCTTTCCCTATTTATTTATTAAAAAAATCTTTTTTTTTTTACTAAGGGAAATTTCAAACAAATACAAAAGCAGTGATATTAGAGTAATGAAGCTGCAGGTTTCCACAGTTTTTACATTGTTTTACTAACTCATGGCCAGTCTTATTTAATATATACTTTTACCTCCTTCCCCGTGGATTATTTTGAAGTAAATTCCAGGCATTATTTAATTTTATCTATAAATATCTCAACATCTACCTTGAAATATAAGGACTCTTTAAAAAAAATAACCATAATGTCATGATCTTACCTAAAGCAATAGCAGTTCTTTAATGTCATTAAATATCTAGTCAGTGTTTTAATTTTCTCAGTTTTATAATTTTCTTTTGCATAGTTTGTTTGAATTAGGATGGAAACAAGGCTCATAGATGGCAGTTCTTTGTTTTCCTGAGGCCTTTAAAATATATCGATTCTTTTCCCTATCTCTTCCTTTTCTGCTTGCAATTTATGTTAAAGAAGCCAGCTGGTCCTACAGAATTGGCCAGAGTAGATTTTGCTAATTGCTTCCTTGTACCTCTGTCCCCTGAATTTTCTATAAATTGTCATTTCAGTTTAGAAGTTTGATCAAAATCAGATTTTATTTTTCTTGTAGAAGAAATCTGTTACCTCAGTGGAATTCTTGCGTCTCCTCTGGAGGCACACTGTGTCTGATTATTTTCTGTGGTGTTAGCCATTAGTGAGCATGATCTAGTTTCATTATTACGTTAGTAACTACAAAATGACAGTGTTCTAATTCTGTCATTCGAATACTCCCCTTTTAAATTTATTAGCTAGAATAATTCTGTAAAGAAATACTTCCTCTAATCTACTATTTTGTTGTTCTGAGGTGTAGCTTGTAATAGTGTAGACAGGATACATGTTGGATTTTTTTTCCTCTTCATGTATCAATTTTCAGATGAATGAATTGGTTCCTTAGTGTCTTTCAGAAGTAACTCATTAGTTTTTTTAAAATAACATGATCTCATGAATTTAAACACATTCCATGTGTTTTAATCCTTTGCTGATACATTTCTTATTGAAGACGCTATTGTCCCTTCCTTGACTGGTCAGAGCTTCCTGGAGCACTGTCCTGAACCCTTCTGACACTCCATCAGGAGTGTTTCGCAGCTTTCTTGCTCTCTAGTATGACCACATTTCTAGATACGTAGAATAATACCAGCAATGCAATTATTGAAAATTGTTTTTAGAAAAATTTTGGACCTCTTTTGTCAGTAGGATCATCTCCCTAGGGCTTGTGTTCTTTAAAGTTAGTACTGTTTAATCTGTGTGGCTTTGCCACCAACTGTATATATGAAAGTAAAAGTGTTAGTTGCTCATTGAAAGTTGCTTGGTTGGGTCTGACTCTTTGCGACCCCATGGACTGTAGCCTGCCAGGCTCCTGTGTCCATGGGATTCTCCAGTCAAGAATCCTGGAGTGGGTTGCCATTTCCTTCTCCAGGGCATCTTACCCACCGAGGGACTGAACACAAGTCTCCTGTATTGCAGTTGGATTCTTTACTGTCTGAGCCACCTGCAGTTAGATTTTCTTTTGATCCATAGGAAATGGTTTTTTAAAACCTAATTTTCAAAAGTATGATTTCCAGCATTGAGTCTACAGAAGTTAAGGTAAAGAAGTCTAACTCCTATCCCTGTCCCTCAGCTCAGCTTCCTCCCTTCCTCTGCAGCTGTATCGTCCAGTCAGCTCACCACCAGTGCATTTGGCTTTTAACAGTTAATTAAAGTTCAACATAATTAAAAATTAGTTCCTCATTCACACTTACCACATTTCAGTGTTCAGTAGCTGCATGCAGCTAGCTATCATACTGAACTGAATTTAAAACATTCCTGTACTCTAAAATTGAAGTGTGGTTGATTTACAGTGCTGTGCTAATTACTGCTGTACAGCAAAGTGACTCCATTATACAAATGTGTACCTTTTTTTTTTTTTTTAATACATACCTTCTTTTCCATTGTGGTTTACCATAGGATACTGAATGTAGTTCTTTGTGCTGTGCAATATCCATTCTATATATAGTGAGTATAGTATAGTGAAGTTGCTCAGTCATGTCCGACTCTTTGCAACACGTGGACTGTAACCCACCAAGCTCCTCCGTCCATGGGTTTCTCCAGGCAAGAATACTGGAGTGGGTTGCCATTTCCTTCTCCAGGGGATCTTACCGACCCAGGGATCGAACCCAGCTCTCCCACATTTCAGGTAGACGCTTTAACCTCTGCGCCACCAGGGAAGCCCATTCTATATATAAAAGCTTACATCTGCTAACCCCAACCTCCCATTCCGTTCTCCTCCCAGCTCTTTCCCCCTTGGCAGCCACCAGTCTCTTCTCTTAGAACATTTCCATTCTTGCTCACAGTTCCGTTGGACACCCCTGCCCTGGAGAACCCGTTGAGTTTTCATGAAGTGTATAGTTTATTCCTCTACTTTTAAAAAATATGCAAGTTTTAGATATCAATTTATAACCCTCCTTCAATAAATGGTAGCATACTATGCATGCCTTTCTCCCTCTTCCTTTTCTTAGTGTCTCTTGGCTGTCACTGCAGACTGCAGAGATTCTGCAGAAGTAGTCCTCATTGCCTTAAGAGCTTGGTGGCACAGTACTTCACTGTGTGGAGGTGTCCAGTGTGGGTAGCCAGTTCCCTGTTGATGGTCATTTGGACGGATGTGGTCCTTTCCCACTGCACAGTGCCGCAGTGAACGGCAGCAATGCTGCCTTGAGTATGTCTCTCTCATTTATTACCAGGCCCAGTATTCTTTTAACACTAATTTCCTCAATGGACTTTGTTTCTTCTATATGTTAAGAACAGTTGTTCTGATTATAAAAGTAATCTGGTTTCATTTTACTAGAAAAATTAAACTCTGTTAGACAGATAAACTTATCTAAAATTCGTGTTGCCCAGACAGAAATCATTGTTGTGTACATGTATACCTTGGTTTTTGCAGGTGGTTTTTTTTTTTTTTTTCCCAGTTCCTGTGTTCAGTTAAAAAGAGTACTCAGGATTTTTCAATGACTCTGTAGTGGAGATTATATTGTATACAACACTTTGAAATTTTCCTTTACCATAATAGTATTAGCATCTTCCTTGTTAAACTTTTTGTAAGCATTTTTGACATCTGCATAATATTATGCTGTATTGATTTTTTTCAATACTTTTCTTAATTTCTTATTTTGCAATGTTTAGACATTTAGGTTACTTTTTTTTCTTTTTAATTGTGCCACAGTCAACATTTGTGCATAACTTTCCTCCTGTTTTTAGGGTAATTTTCTTGGTATCCAGGAGTAGAATTATTGGATCCAAGGTTAAAAGCATAATTACAGTTTTAACCTATTTTGCCAGCTTTTTTTCCCCAGTCTTGTCTTGATAGTCATTTTGGAAGCATTGAGTGTTATTTTGAGGAATCTTTGGAAATTTGTTAGATTTTAAAATGATGCGTGAAGTTGAATATTTTTTGTGCCTAATTTTGTATTGCCTGCTGTGGGTCTTAACATGTATTTGCTCATTTATCTTTTGACCTCCTATCTTTCTTATGGCGTGATATGAGGTATTGATTGATTGTTAAGGATGGTCATGATTTTTCTGTCGTGTTGCAAATATTTTTCTTCAAGTGCTTTAACTTGATTAATTTTTCTCAAGGTTCAGTTTTACATTTTTATGCAGTCAGTCTTAGATATTTTTCTTATTTTTGATAGCAGGCTTGTTCTTTACCACCTTTCCCCCCACCCACACCACCAAAACCAAAAACTGGTGACTTTATTATTCACCTAGCATTTGTGTTTGTTATAAATCTTAAGATTCAAGGGAGTCAGATTCAGTTAACATTTATTCAGAAGCAAGTGTATGTCAGGTACTTCAGATGTTCCCTGTCTAGTCTATGACAGTCTATCTTTTCTCCAAATACTGTAGACAACTATGTATGAAAATATAGATGAATTAAATTATAGCCTCTTTTTAAAATTCAAAGCAATATGTTGTTTTGCTTTTGGTACCTTTCATTGTAATTAACTCTTGAAATCTATTTCATGAAATATGATGAGTTTCCCTCCCTCTTCCTTAATTGTAGAGGAAAAAAGCCTATCTTCTGATTGCTATTGTGAATTGTGGACTAAAGATACAGAGAGAAAACAGATTGCCCAGACCTGAATATTATCCCCAGGATCTGAAGACTCAAAAATTGCTCTTCAGGCTTGTTGTGGATTTTTCTGAGAAGAATCTGTGAAATTATGTGAATAGAGACTATTTTGCAAAGCCATGGGGGGAAGAGAAAGAAGTCCAGGTACTGATCGAGAAGGTAAGACAAGCAGAAACTATTCTTACTGTTCATCTGATTCTGAAACTACTCCACAGTCTTCTGGCCGGTCATCGCCGGTGCATCCCTCTCCACCTGGAAGTACTAAGGGAAAACATCCTAAAAAACAAACTTCAGACAACCAAGTGCACCATCACGGTAAGCATCCTTTAAAAGACTCCAGTAGACCTAGAGTATTCATTTTGAGTGCTAAGGAAACCTGTGTGAATGAGAATAGAATATATTTTTATAAATGTTGTTTACTGTGTACTATCCTTTGTTACATTCACAGCCATACTGTATCCAGAAGAAAGAACTCTAACTGAGGTTTCTCATTTTTGTTTTTGCTTGTTCCTGAATAAATGATTGTCTTGGGGTTTGTAAAGGCAAAAAAAAAAAAAAAATCACAAAACATTTGTACCTTTATTTATTTTCAGAAAGTTGTGAAAAGCATGGATATAAAGTGGTTAAGGGGTATTTTTATAGACTGGGTAAAATTACTTCTACTTACTGAAAAAAGTTCAAACTCAGCTTAGAAATGGAATTTGGGACCACCAGTCTGTTTTCTATTAAATGGTGTTATAATGGAAGAGCATAAATTTTTAGAAATAATTTTTCTTGTTAGAATGTTATTAGTCTGGAGCTAGGTATTACTACATATTTGACTGCATAATGTTCTGGAAATCTCTTCTTCATCTTAATAAATCCCTAGTCAAGAAAATCTGTATATACTTAGTAACAAAATATGTAAGGGCCGCTAGTACATCATAGGTAAGCTAAGGGAAATGAGGTTTTATTTGCTGTTATTCACTCGATGAGTTGTGTCCGACTCCTTGCAACACCATAGACTACAGCACGCCAGGCTTCTCTGTCCTTCACTATCTCCCAGTGTTTGCTTAGATTCATGTCCATTGCGTTGGTGATGCTGTGTAATCATCTCGTCCTCTGCCACCCCCTTCTCCTTTTGCCTTCAGTCTATCCCAGCATCAGTAAAATGAGGTTTTATGGTACAATACAGCCATCACATTAGTAGCTCAGAGTGGTAAGATTGCAAGGCAGGAAGTAGTATGTGAGCTGAAAAGGAGAACAGGGTGAGGTCATGAAATGTCTAGAGTCCTGTGTTAAAGGTAGTGGCTATTTGTGTAGGGGGAATAGTTACCTATTGAAAAGTTGGAAGCAGGGGTTTGATTACATTTGCCTTTATAAATTTTTACTTTGAAAAATAACATTTGCCTTTTTAAAATCTGCAAAGAACGTGTGTTCCTTTTGAAAGCAACCCTTTTGTGAATCCTTGATCAGGCTTCCTAGGGACGTTGACACTTTTAACAACTTTTAAAAACTTTAACATTTTTTTTTTTTCTGTATGGTTTTTGCTGGTATGTTTTTGTTTGTTTATTTTTGCTACAAGTACAGTGCTGCAGGTTTCATAGTCTCTTCCTCCAAATCTATCCCAGTGTCATTTTCTTGTTTTGATTTTGTGGTTGAGAGCATGATCTGATATTAAACTTTTTAAATTAATAATTAAGAATAAACAGACCTTAGGGTTGAATCTTAGAAAATGACTGTTTATTCCCGAGAAATCATTCACATATCTTGGGAATTATTGGTAGGAATACTTTAATTTTTCACTCCTTACCTAGAGGCAGTTTTATTTAAGAAGATAATTGAGAAAAAACTATGAGAAACAGTTTGAGTATCACTCAGAAAAATTTCAACCTGACTTGTACTGTTTCTGCTTTGCATTGTCTTTTGAATTAAAGTCTGTGGTAATATGTCTACTTTAGTGCAAGCCAACAGGGCCAAATTGATAACGTCCTTAAACACTGATTTCTTTCGGCTTAAGTTGGCAATTATCAGTGTTGTAGACTAAACTGAGCTTTCCTGGTGGCTCAGATGGTAAAGCGTCTGCTTGCAATGCGGGAGACCCAGGTTCGATCCCTGGGTTGGGAAGATCCCCTGGAGAAGGGCATGGCAACCTACTACAGTATTCTTGCCTGGAAAATTCCATGGATGGAGGAGCCGCATAGGCTACAGTCCATGGGGTTGCAAAGACTCGGACACGACTGAGCAACTTCACTTCAGACTAAAGAAAAACCAAATGTGATTTAAAAAAGCATCTTGAACACTTGAATTTGCAGAATTTCACATTTGGTAACATATTCTTCCTTATTCCTTTTACATGTTCAGCTTATTTTATTATTTTAGAAATAAAATTTGCTCTATCAGAAGTTACATTTATAATACAATTTAATAATAATTTAGGTTATGCTTATTTATATATTACATATTATGTACATATTCTGTTTTTCATTTTATCAGTAATGTAAACATACTAAGTTTTTGGTAGATGCATAGTTTATCTTTGTTACATCTTTTTTTAATGAGTCATACTGTAATTTTAACACCTGATGGAAGGAAAACAGTATTTGTCCGCCCTCTTTTTGGTGGTAACTTAACAAGGGGGAGATGAAGAATGATACATACAATAGTCAGTCATCTTTATTCTGAGTGTTACTAGTCTTGATCATTTTGAAAATGAAAGAGATAGATGAAAGGTAAGAGATATTTTTTTGAGTTCTGGTTAATAGAATATAGTAGGAAACAATGTTCAGATTTTTAGGATGTCAAATGTTGGTGGCAGAAGCCCTTTTTTTCTGGCTATATCATAGAATAAAATATTAGTGGAGAATTTGTAACCTGATTCATATAATATCTAAGCTTTCGCTTCTCAAATTAAGTTTCCATGTGCATGAAATCTTATTTGCAGAGCAATATAATTTTATACATAAAAATCAGAGATTTGGGATGATTAACATTTATTCTTATGTGCAGCCATTTTTATGTATAAAGTTTCTGTCATTCCAAGAGCTGAATACATACTCTATAATAGCATATAGACACTAAAACTCTGTTTACTCAGTATGTTGGGAAAGAAAGAAAATTAAAATGATAGATGCTCCAATTTAAAATTGGAGCAGTTTCTCCAATGGAAGTATTATGCAAATCACAAATGCAAGCCACACATACAGTTTTTTATTGCCACATTTAAAAAGAAAAACAGGTAGAAAGGTGGAATTAATTTTAATAATTTTTATTTAACCCAGAATATCCAAAATATTATCATTTCTAAATATAGTTAGTATAAAACATAGTGTGTGGAATATTCTGCATTCCTTTTTTTTCCTTTGAATTAGCTGTTTGAAACCTCGTGTGTATTTCGGTTATGGACTCAATTTGGATCACCCACATTTCAGTTTTCAGTAAGCCACATGTGGCTGCTGCTGGTGCTGCTAAGTCGCTTCAGTTGGGTCTGACTCTGTGCGACTCCATAGATGGCAGCCCATCAGGCTCCCCTGTCCCTGGGATTCTCCAGGCAAGAACAATGGAGTGGGTTGCCATTTCCTTCTCCAGTGCATGAAAGTGAAAAGTGAAAGTGAAGTCGCTCAGTCGTGTCCGACTCTTTGCGACCCCATGGACTACAGCCTACCAGGCTCCCCTGTCCATGGGATTTTCCAGGCAAGAGTACTGGAGTGGGGTGCCATTGCCTTCTCCGCCACATGTGGCTAGTGACTACTATATTGGATAGCATAGTTTCAAAATCACTAATAGGCTTTCCTTCATTTCTTTTTATTACTACTTCCTTTCAAATATTCAGGCATGTATAGAGCTGGAATCCCAAACCAGTACACATTTAATATACCCGCTACAAAATTTCTGTCTCTTTAAATGAAACTTTATAATGTTAAATTGTAAACATGTTTTTCTTTACCTGTTTACATAATAAAATCCATGGCTGGTGAAGTAGGTAGGGAAAGATTGGATTTTCTAGTTTTTCTTCATTTTTTCCCTTCTGGAATGCGTTTCCTTCTAGAAAAAATGCAGTCACCTTGGAGATTAAAGTTCGCTGTTCTCAACTATGGCAAACTTCCAGATGCCTCTTTTAAAGGGTGCTCTGTATATTGAGGCCAAGGTTTAATGAACTTTGAGTAAATAATATTCAAATTTTTTGTGAAATGTTGTGATATGTACACTTTAAAGATTTTGTGTGCTTTTATTTTTTTAGGCCAGAGTCATTTATCTTGTTCTTAAATTATACCAGATGTTTTTGATTTGAACATCACACAGAAGAAAGCCTCTGAGACAGTTTAGAATCACATCTGTACTGCTAAAGTGTTTTCCATTTTCAATCACTGATACGTGGGATTAAGTTCTTAATACTTACAGAGAATATTTTTGGAGAATTTTCTGTCTTATACGCATACTTCAGTTAATCCTCACAACAAAAGGGAAAATAGGCCTGGGAAGGGTTTAAGTTGAATTGCCCAAGGACCAGTGAAGTAGTAACTCCCAAGTCCCAAATCTTCTGTCATGTTGTCAGCATCTTTCCTGAAATAAAGATTTCTAGATAATTTTTAAAAACCATACGTTTCCACATTTCAAAATATGATCCCAGATATCTTGGCACAGATGACTTGATTATCATGACATTTTGTGTTTATCAGGCACCGTGCTGATGCTGACGGTGACCATCTTACCTGCAAAGGTAAAAATGGTGGAGCCTGATGTTGCCATCTTTCCAAACAGTGTAAAATAATTCCTTGTAAACCATGGGATCTTGTTTTGCTGGATCAGAATATGTTTCTTAAACTGTCTTAGAAGATTTCAAATCTTTCTTAATAAAAACAATATATTAAAAGCTCTAAGTAAAACCAAATATTTAAGTATTGTAAAATCTTTTTTTTTTTTTTTTTAATGTTTTAAAAAATGTTTCCTTAAAGGAAACAAAATGACTAAAGAATGTTATGGAGTCATTTGTGTTAGGATGAGTCAATAATTCTACATCTGATGCAGCTTTCACTTTACATTATTATTGTTTCTTTTTCAGCCCCTAGGAAACCAAGCCTTAAGGGTCCACCAAACAGAAAGGGAGTCCGAGCAGGATTTCGCTCGCAGAGCCTCAGTAGGCAGCCACTTCAAAAAGATCCTGATCTTGTTACAAAACAGGTTCTTTCTGCAAGACTGCTAAAAATCAATGACTTGCAGAACGAAGTAGCTGAGCTCCGGGTCAAGTTAGCCGAGGTGCTAAAAGAAAATAAGACTTTGAAAAGGCTTCAGTACAGGCAGGAGAAAGCTTTAAATAAGTACGAGGACACGGAAAACGAAATCTCACAACTTATTTCTCGTCATAACAATGAGATTACAGCACTCAAAGACCGCTTAAGAAAATCTCAAGAGAAAGAACGAACAACTGAAAAAAGGGTGAAAGAGACAGAATGTGAACTGGTTAGGACAAAAATTTCCTTACAGAAACTGAAGAAGATCTCTGAAGATAAACACCTACCTGAACGAGTTGATTTAGCAAAGAAACTCGCTTCTGCAGAGTTAAAATTAGATGACACAGAGAGAAGAATTAAGGTAAAATTCCCACAGTTTCTAATTGTGCTGTTTTGTGTTATTTTACATTGGGCGTTTGATGTGCACTTTTAAGACTGCTTATTGCAGTTCAGCATTTGCTTGGAAATGAAATCTGATTTTTTTTTTTTAAGTATCTTTCTGAGTAAGAGATTAGGAAAAATTTAAGATTGTATCTTTAAGAGCAAGATATGAAAGACTACATTAATGGTCCACATGATAATAGATGTTTAATTCCCAAAATCTTAGCTATTTGGGGGAAATACACTGTTTGATTATGTGATTGTTTCTTTAAAATTGAAAATGATACTATAAGAGCTATAGTATATAAAACTGACATTTGGGGCTGTTGTGTAAGAAATGCCACATGAATAATTTCTGTTTTTATGACTTTGAACATTTGTGAAAGATATATTTGGGGGCAGGGTGTGCTTCTACTCCCTCAAGTAAGACTTGATGTGAAAAGTGGGTGGAATGATGCTGAGTTAATAGTCTGAGAATACAGCAGATCTTACAAAAAAAAATTTTTCCTTGAAATTAAAGGAAAAGAATACTACCCCATGACTGTTATATGGAGAACATATATTAGATGTTACCTTATATGTGTGTGTGTGTGTGTGTGTATATATATATAATCTGTTTAGAAAGCAAAGGTTGGGGAAAAGTATGAGAATAATGTTTGCTGTAAGAATTCTGTGAACAAGGGAAAGTCAGAACTACAAACTAGCTTTTCTGCAATGTATTAATTAGCTGTTTTTAGTACCTGGTATATAAATTAGTCTATATAATATATCAGACTCTATATACCAATGCACTGCCCAAAGAGAGTAGCTTATTAAATAGAGTATATATCAGTTGTCAGAAAAAGAACTTAGCTTATTCTCTACAATTAGCAATCATTAAATTTGCTTCAGTATACAGAAGATATCTTATGGCATAGGGTCTACCAGTGATCAAGTCAAACTGCAGAGCAAACACATGACAACTTTTTTTGTAGGACCATTTACCTACCTATGTAGTGGGGTGAGGGCAGGGGATAGAAGCCACTATCGTCATGAATAGCTGACGTTTATTTTTAAAGGGGAGTACAAAATGTGACCATATGGATTTTAAAATTAGGAACCAAGAGCACAGAAGATTGATTATTAAGTATGGTTTAAAAACAACCCACACCTCTGTGTGTATTTCTGTAAAACTAGAGAGAACATGGGGTTGTAGTGCACACGCATGTGTGCACACACCCCACACACATATACTGCACTTCTCTCTCATAGCCTGTTATGAAGGGGGTTGTTGGAATGATAGAGGAGCAAGGAAAGAGAAGGAAGAAAGAAAACTTGAGCAAATCTGTGGATTCTGTGTTGTAGATGGAGTTGAATTATGTGGCTACCCACTTGAGAGCATGAAAATCAGCCTCTGATAAGTCTGTGAAAGTGAAAGTACTAGTCACTCAGTCACATCCGACTCTTTGTGACCCCATGCTCTGTAGCCCTCCAAGGTCTTCCGTCCGGGGGATTCTCCAGGCAAGAATCCTGGCGTGGGTTGCCATTTCCTCCTCCAGGGGCTCTTCTTGACCAAGGGATTGAACCTGCATCTCCCGTGTCTCCTGCCTTCTTTACCCGCTGAGCCCTCAGGGAAGCTTCAGGTCTTTGAAATACTGAATAGTGTTCTCAATACTTAGGTTTTTCTTACTGGAGTAAGAAATTAAAAAAACAAAAATTGGTGTTAATTGTAGATTTACATCCAGTTAAAAAAAAATAGATCCCATATACCCTGCATCCATTTTCCCCAGTGGTAACATATAGCATAAGTTAGACTTTAATATCTTGCTGTTTAGTCACTTTTGCAACTCCATGGACTGTAGTGCACCAGGCTCCTCTGTCCATGGGAGTATCCCAGACAAGAATGTTGGAATCGGTTGTCATTTCCTTCTCCAAGGAGTCTTCCTAACCCAGGAATTGAACCTATGTCTCCTGCGTTGCAGGTGGATTCTCTACTGCAGAACCACCAGGGAAGCACATAGACAAATATAATATTATAATCAGGAAATTGGGAGTGATACATTGATACAGCTCATCCATCTTATTCAGATTTAACCAGTTTTACATGAACTCATTTGTGTTTGAGTGTGTGTGTGTGTGTGTGTGTGTGTATTTAGTTCTGTGCAGTTTTATCACATGCATATTCATGTGACCATCACTATGGTCAAGACAGAACAGTTCCATCACAGGCTCCTGTGTGTTACCAACTTTTATAGGCATACTTACCTTCCTGCTTTTCCCAGCACTCTGACCTGTGGCATCCACTGATCTGTTCACCATTTCTATAATTTTGTTATTTTAAGAATGTAATATAAACAGAGTCTTCTAATATTTAACCTTTCAAGGTTGGCAGATTTCATTTTTTCCCTTGAGCTCCATCAGAGTTGTTGCATGTATCAATAGTTTGCTCCTTTTTTATTCCCAAGTAGTGTTCCATGACATGGATATCAAGAGTGTTATGGTGTGTCCTGTTGAAGGACATTTAGGTTGTTTCCAGTTTTAGTTATTAACTAATGAAGCTACTGGCTTCTCTGGTGGCTCAGACAGTAAAGAATCTGCCTGCAATTCAGGAGACCTGAGATGTCTCGAGACATCTCCTTGAGAAGGGAATGGCAACCCTATCCAGTATTCTTGCCTGGAGAAGTCCATGGACAGAGGAGCCTTGCAGGCTACAGTCCTTGGGTCTATGGCCATTCATGAACACGTTTTTATGTGAACATTAGTTTTCATTTCTCTGGGTTATATGAATTAAAGTTCACTTGATGAATTGTTTCATAAGCACATTTGGTTTTGTAAGAAACTGCCATTTTCTTTTGTAAAGTAGTAGTACCATTTTACATTTTTACCAGCAATGTGTAAGTGATTCACTTTCTCCACATCCTTGTCAGCATTTGGTGTTACCACTTTTTAAAATTCTAGCCATTCCTATAGGTATGTAGCGATATCTCTTAGTGTTAGTATTATTCCTAATGGCTTATGATGTTAACATCTTTTAAAATGCTTATTTGCCATTAGTAGATCCTGTTCATTTGTTTTTTGCCTATATTTTGAATTGTCTGTTCTTTTACTGTTGATTTTTGATAGTTCTTTATATATAATAGATACAGGTTCTTCGTCAGATATATGGTTTGCAGATATTTTCTCACTGTATAACAAGTCTTTTCATCCTCTTACAGAGTCTTTCAGAGAGTTTTTAAAATTTGATGTGGTCAAATTTGTCAGATTTTTCTTTTATGGATTGTGCTTTTTGGTGTCAGGTCTAAGAATTCTTTGCCTATCCCTGTCACCCTTTGCCTATAGACCTAAAGATTTTCTATTATATTTTATCCAAAAGCTTTACAGTTTTATGTTTTACTTTAAAGTTCATGATTCATGTTGAGTTGATTTTTATATAAGTTGTGAGGTTTAGGTTGAAATGCATTTCTATCTTTTTTTTTTCCTCTGCCAATGTAGTACCCAGTTATTCTAGTACCATTTGTTGAAAAGGCTTTTCTTCCTTCCCTGAATTTGGCACTTTGTCCAAAATCAGTTGGGCATATTTTTGTGGGTCTATTTCTGGATTCTTTGATCTCTTCTTCTGATGTATATGTCTTTTCCTCTGCTGATGCCACATTCTTTTCATTATAGACTACGTCGTAAACCTTATATATATGATTATGGTAGAGTGATTTCCACTCATCTTATGCTTTGTTTTTAAAGTGAAAGTCGCTCAGTCGTGTCCAACTCTTTGGACTGTCCACTCCATGGAATTCTCTAGGCCAGAATACTGGAGTGGGTAGCCTTTCCCTTCTGCAGGAGATCTTCCCAACCCAGGAATTGAACTGGGGTCTCCTGCACTGCAGGTGGATTCTTTACCAGGTAGTTGTTCATTTTTTTGTTTCATGCCTCATTCAGTTTTTCAAATTTTACTTAATCTTTTTTCGTCCCACCTCAGTACCACTGACTATAAGGATAAGGGAGGAGTCTTAAGAACTATTGTGGTGTTTCATTTTGCAAATGAACTAAAATCAAAGTCCTGAGTGTCCCTTGAAATTGCACTAAAATCCTTGTAGTGCTGACTTTAAGTTTTGTGCTATTCTCTGCTAAGGATGACTGGTGTTTTTTTGTTTTTGTTTGGTGTAGCCTAGTAGCTCAGATGGTAAAGCATCTACCTGCAGTGCAGGAAATCCGGGTTCAATCCCTGGGTCGGGAAGATCCTCTGGCAGGAAATGACAGCCCACTCCAGTATTCTTGCCTGGAGAGTTCTAAGGACAGAGGAACCTGGCAGGCTACACAGTCCATGGAATCTCAAAGAATTAGAAATAACTGAGCTACTAACACACAGAATTTTAAGAGTCCTTAAACTGGAACTTGTGACAGGCAGATTTGTTTATTTGTTTGTAGACTGCCTCATCCCAGAAGGGATTATTTAAGCCACAATTCTTATTCCCCTTGTGTTATATTTTCTTTTTAGGGGAGGAAAAAGAAAGCATTCTTCAAGTTTATCTCTAAATAGTTGAGCTGTGAAAAACTTATCTCTGTACCCTCCATAGGTTGTTTAGAGATTTATTTTGTTAGTTGAAGAAAGTGACAGAATGCATAGTCTAAGTATAGAATGCATAGTCTTAAGTAATTTCAGAGTACAGTGGCTTAGAAGTAGATGGTTAGACAGAACCAAAAAAAGTATGAGTCGGGACAGTCACCCATGGCAGTTGCTTCTTGCCAACCTTGTGTGATGTGGTGTGCTGGGTCCTAGGCCATATGTATGCTTGGGATAAAGAGCTGCTTGACAGGGTTAAATTTGTTAAGTTTAAAATTGGTTAAATTTGAACTCTGTCCAAAAGGAGAGACAGCTAAATCGGGCTGTATATTTCTTTATTTACAGTTGGCTTTATACCTTCATTTTGGCTATTACTTACTTCAGTAAGATTGTTGAATACAGTCCTGTCAAAGTATCAGCCCCATTTAAATATATTTATTTTCATATTAATAGTTATATACATATAATTAATATGTAAATAAAACTGCAACAAACTGTAAAAAGGTGCAAAAAAAAACTGTTAAGGTGCTAACATTTATGGCAGTAAAATATTAATAGTTATATGATGTAGCAATTTTCAAAGTTTTTGTTTTCAAGACCCTTTTATTTATTTTTTGTGTGTGCTTCCACTGAAATCTTTTATTATTTTATTTTATTTTTTATTTTTTTCCGTCTCAGGTGTACATGAATTCCCAATCTTGAACCTCCCCCCCACCTCCCACCCCATATCAACTCTCTGGATCATCCCCATGCACCAGTCCCAAG
Organism: Neotragus moschatus; assembly: GCA_006410615.1. Lineage (NCBI taxonomy): Eukaryota > Metazoa > Chordata > Mammalia > Artiodactyla > Bovidae > Neotragus > Neotragus moschatus. The sequence goes on along the minus strand of SJYA01001368.1, from coordinate 962,355 downwards.
CATCCTGTATCCTGTATCAAACATAGACTGGCGATTCGTTTCTTACATGATAGTGTACATGTTTCNGTCTCAGGTGTACATGAATTCCCAATCTTGAACCTCCCCCCCACCTCCCACCCCATATCAACTCTCTGGATCATCCCCATGCACCAGTCCCAAGCATCCTGTATCCTGTATCAAACATAGACTGGCGATTCGTTTCTTACATGATAGTGTACATGTTTCAGTGCCATTCTCGCAAATCATCCCACCCTCTCCCTCTCCTCAAAGTCCAAAAGTCCATTCGATACATCAGTGTCTCTTTTGCTGTCTCGTATACAGGGTTATCATTACCATCTTTCTAAACTCCATATATATGTGTTAGTATACTGTATCTGTGCTTTTCCTTCTGGCTTGCTTCATTCTGTATAATCGGCTCCAGTTTCATTCATCTCATTAGAACTGATTCAAATGTATTCTTTTTAATGGCTGNACCTCCCACCATATATCAACTCTCTGGATCATCCCCGTCCACCAGTCCCAAGCACCCTGTATCCTGTATCGAACATAGACTGGCGATTTGTTTCTTACATGATAGTATACGTGTTTCAGTGCCATTCTCCCAAATCATCCCACCCTCTCCCTCTCCCTCAAAGTCCAAAAGTCCATTCTATACATCTGTGTCTCTTTTGCTGTCTCGCATACAGGGTTATCGTTACCATCTTTATAAATTCCATATATATGTGTTAGTATACTGTATTGGTGCTTTTCTTTCTGGCTTACTTCACTCTGTATAATCGGCTCCAGTTTCATCCATCTCATTAGAACTGATTCAAATGTATTCTTTTTAATGGCTGAGTAATACTCCATCGTGTATATGTACCACAGCTTTCTTATCCATTCATCTGCTGATGGACATCTAGGTTGTTTCCACATCCTGGCTATTATAAACAGTATTGCAATGAACACTAGGGTACATGTGTCTCTTTCAATTCTGGTTTCCTCGGTGTGTATGCCCAGCAGTGGGATTGCTGGGTCATATGGCAGTTCTGTTTACAATTTTTTAAGGAATCTCCACACTGTTTTCCATAGTGGCTGTACTAGTTTAACCTCCTTTTAAAATTCAGAATAATGTAAAAACCTCAAGATTTAATTCCAACCTCAACTCATATTATTTCCAAACTGGGTTCTTGGACTCTTTAATTAATAGAAATTGATAAGGAGCCAGGTGAGAAATTCAGACAAGACTTTACTGAGACTCCTGCTATAGCACAAGAGAGCAAGAAGTAACAAGTGTCTTTGCAGCTTGCTTTTGTGGGGGCGAGTTGTGGGGGGTGGGGGGAGATGATCTGGTGAGCTGTTTCCCTAAATGGGGTGAAGATAGGGGGAAACTGGTGTTTGGGCCTGAAAGGTGTCTTAGGTGTCTGCCCACCATTAGGTGCTGCTGTATGCAGAGATCATGTGTGGTACCCTGTTTTTGCTCCTGGCACCTCAGAAGTCACAGTTGGGGTTTTGGCCTTTTTGTATCATGTTGCTCATAATTTGTCCCATTGTTCAGGCATGCAGTCATTTTTAGTTCCTTATAGTTTCTTTGCATCCTGTTGCTTGAGGAGATTTTTGTCCAGATGCAAGCAATGCAGTAAAGGTTTCTAGGTCCCAGCCTGTCTCAGCATCACTGCCCCCAGTTGCTCAGAAGTCCTCCAACCTACCTGGAGTTTTTTTACAAGCTCTTCCTTCATCCAAATTGATTGTTATAACTATTATTATTTAATTAGCTATTTATTCTGCACATCCTTTTTTCTCCAGATGCATAACTTCTAGTCACCCTTCAGGCTGCAGCTGAAATGTCATTTTGAGCAAGACCATAAGGGATCTCCTGGTGGCTCAGCTGCTAAAGAATCTGCCGTCTATGTGGGAGACCTGGGTTCGATCCCTGGGTTAGGAAGATCCCCTGGAGAAGGGAATGGCTGCCCACGCCAGTATTCTGGCCTGGAGAAGTCCATGGACTACAGCCCATGGGGTTGCAAAAAGTCAGGCACCACTGAGCGAATTGCACATCACTTCATCTACAACTCCCTCCCCCTAACTCTCTCCCCCTCTTGCTTTTGCTGTATATCATTGCATCCTTTTCTTCTCCTTCATTATATTTTTCACAAGTTTCAACTGTGAATTTATGTTCTTTTTCTAATGTCATTCTAAGATAACTAAAAATATGTGTTTTGTTGAATACTAACAAGAAGTACTCATAAACAGTATGTTGAAAAGGTTATGCAGGTTTCACTTTGGAGTTTTTAGTCTTCTTTTAATAAGGGTAATCTTGTACGAACAAAGCTAATGAAGGCGATGGAATTCCAGTTGAGCTGTTTCAAATCCTGAAAGATGATGCTGTGAAAGTGCTGCACTCAATNGGGACAGGAGAAGAAGGGGATGACCGAGGATGAGATGGGTGGATGGCATCACTGACTCGATGGACGTGAGTCTGAGTGAACTCCGGGAGTTGGTGATGGGCAGGGAGGCCTGGCGTGGTGTGATTCATGGGGTTGCAAAGAGTCGGATACGACTGAGTGACTGAACTGAACTGAACTGAACTGAGCTACTGAACGGAACTGAACTGAGGCTTCTTTTAAAACCTTTCGAGGTTCTGATGCTGGTGGTCTGTGGACCCCGCTTGTAGAAGTGTTGCTTAGATGAGGTTTCTCACACCTTAATCCCAACTAGCTCTGATACTGGACCAAGTCTTCATGCCTTAGCATCTCCAGGTCTCCCAGCTGCCTCACCTGAAATACTAGGGTTTATGTCATCGCTCCCTGTGAACTAGAATATGGGTTCCAGGTGCAGAGCATGGGATCCAGCCATGCTAGTCCGCAGTTACTTGATATTTCCTTTATCCTGATATATGTTGTCTGCCCTCTGATGCCCTCTTGCAACACCTACCATCTTACTTGGGTTTCTTTTACCTTGGGCGTGAGGTATCTCTTCATGGCTGCTCCAGCAAAGCANAGAATATGGGTTCCAGGTGCAGAGCATGGGATCCAGCCATGCTAGTCCGCAGTTACTTGATATTTCCTTTATCCTGATATATGTTGTCTGCCCTCTGATGCCCTCTTGCAACACCTACCATCTTACTTGGGTTTCTTTTACCTTGGGCGTGAGGTATCTCTTCATGGCTGCTCCAGCAAAGCACAGCCGCTGCTCCTTACCTTGGATGAAGGGTATCTCCTCACCGCTGCCCTTCCTGACCTTCAACGTGGGATAGCTCCTCTAGGCCCTCCTGCGCCAGCGCAGCCACCACTCCTTGGACGTGGGTTGATCTTCCCGGCTGCCACCCTTGGCCTCGGGCGTGGGGTAGCTCCTCCAGACCATTGCCCCTGACCTCGGATGCGGGGTGGCTCCTCTCGGCCGCGCTGAGTGTGCTGGCCTCATAGCCACTTGCGCAGCCGTGAAGAGATACCCCATGCCCAAGGTAAGAGAAACCCAAGCAAGATGGTAGGTGTTGCAAAAGGGCATCAGAGGGCAGACACACTGAAACCATACTCACAGAAAACTTGTCAGTCTAATCACACTAGGCCCACAGCATTGTCTAACTCAATGAAACCAAACCATGCCCGCGGGGCAACCCAAGACGGGAGGGTCATGTTGGAGAGGTCTGACAGAATGTGGTCCACTGGAGAAGGGAATGGCAAACCACTTCAGTATTNGCCACTTGTGCTGAGTGTTAATTAATCAGTGGCTCTTCCCAGCCCCCGACCCTGGCCTCGGATGTAGGGTGGCTCCTCCCGGCCCCCAACCCTGGCCTGGGATGCGGGGTGGCTCCTCCCGGCCCCCGACCCTGAACTAGGCCGTGGGGTAGCTATTCCCGGCCCCTGACCCTGAACTCGGACGCTGGGTGGCTCCTCTCAGCTGTTTCCGTGCCATCGCAGCTTGACACTCTCGGCCGCTGTCTCTGTCCTCCGACGTGGGGTAGCTCCTCTCCGCCGCGCTGAGTGCGCCAGCGCAGCCGTCGCAGCCGCTTGTGCTTCCACTGAAATCTTGATTGAATATCAGTGGTTCATTGTTATCAGCTTCATTAGCAGTTTCCCCAGTGACTGCCCAACTGCACCATTGTTCACTGGACCTGAAACTGGCCTCCAGGAGGGGCTGAAGACACCAGTTCTCTCCCATCCCTTGTAAGGAAGCCTTACAGTCGAGGTTGCTTTCCTGATCTAAGGATGTGGTAGTGATGATTCAGAGCCACGATCAACTCTGTCATAAAGCAGATTCTGAGAGCTGTCAGCTACTGTAAGAATCCTTAATCACTAAATGGGAAATTATCTACTGAGCTTTATGAAAAGATCATAAGTGTAATAGCATGTACACAATTATTACAAGTATTCCAGTAAACTGCAGGGCACACATTTTTAATACATTAAAAAGTCCAGCTCTGTTTTAACATTAAATTGGCACAGAGTGAATAACCTTGTCAGAAAAACATAATGAAACTATTAAGTAGGCTTTCTCTCCCTTTTAAGAAATTTCTAAAGATTTGGGGAAATGATTTGAGTAGCCTGAATATCATAGTGCTCTCAGAGAAAGTTTGAAGAGACTTCTTTCTCTTTTGTTAGTTTTTCTTATGAGAAACTGGCATTCAGATTCCTTTCACCTGAAAGCTGCCTTCAAGCAGGTATTTGTTTCTTGTTGATAAAATAATATCATCCTCCACTGGAAATCAGTTTCAGAAGAAAGAATTGATTCAGCCTTGTCTTCCCTACCCTTCCTAGTTTATTCAGAATGAGAACTGAGCTGTGCAGTGTTGGCCAGGTAGATTCTTTTTTCTGAATCTTTCCTGCCATACCTTATTCTAGAGGTTAGGTCTCTGCTCTAAATGTTTTTCTGCTCTTTTAGTTCCCCGTTCCCCACCCCGCCCCCCC
>SJYA01001368.1:806045-957346 GCA_006410615.1 Neotragus moschatus | reverse complement strand
CGCCCCCCCCGAAACTCAAATCCAGAAGGCGTGTTTGCCTCACCTACCTGCTTTGTGTCTTAATAAAAGAATGAAGTTAACTAAGACAGAGTAATAGAAGTCAAACCAGGAGTTCAGCTCGACTATTCCCCTGCTCTGTTGCTGTGAGCCCTCTTAATGCTCAGACTTCAGTTGCTTCATTTGTGGAATTAAATGAAATGATTCTGAGGCCACTGTCCGGTCTGAAAGCTGATGAGTCTAAATCATATTTTTAAACTTTTCATGTGGCAAAAGGTTTTAGTATGGTAAACCATATTTATTTAAAAAATTATCCTTATGTCTATTACTGAATGTTGCAGAAATGAAAGATTTCTAATGTTGAAAAAAGGAACTGATGGTAAAATAAATATTTATTGAGATTCTGTTAATTTTTTATTGAAGAATAATTTAAGAAATTGGCTAGATTTTGTTATTTACAAGTTTCTTTTTTTTTTTAATCATTTTTGGTAGACAAAGATTTACAATGAAATAAGATCTGTGATTGAAGGGCAAAGTTTAAACCATTGCAGAGAGTAAATTTTGTAGTGTTCTTAAAAACTGCCCATTTAGATAGAACAATTATAGGAATTTCAAGTTAATATTTAAAATCATAACTTTCTACTGAAAAAATAATAGAAGCACTAAAAAAAGGCCTGAAAGTTCAAATAATACAGAGAGGTATGTAATGAAACACCAGTATCCCTTCTATGCTATCCTTTGTAACCCTCTTCCCAAGAAGTAATGTCTGTTAAGGAAATCATCTCTGCATGCACATGGTTATATATGTGTATATTTTTTTACTCTCTAACTACAAATGAAGGTGTACCATACACATTGCTCCATGTTTTTTTCACTGAAAATGTATTTTGGTGCTCTTTACATATCTTGTGGATATTTGTGTAATATATATATGTGTGTACACTCACATATGCATATATTAAATCTGCCTCATTTTTATTTTCTGTTTTTCTGGTTTTACTGGGGTACAATTTGACATATGTATAAGTTTAATGTGTACAGCATAAAGATTTGATGTAAATATTGCGAAGATATTCCTGCAACAAGTTTAAATCTCCATCACCTCATGTAGATACAGTGAAAAGAAAAAGCAAAAAAAGAATTTTTTTTTTTTTGTAATGAGAATTCTTTTGTTGCTCTGTTAAACAACTTTCATATATATTCTACAGCAGTGTTGCCTTTAGTCCTCATCCTATGTATATATCAAATGCCTAGTACTTTTTAACTAGAAGTTTGTACCTTTTGACTACTTTCATCCAATTCTCCTCACCACCCCCAACCCCCGCCACCTCCACCTCCACTACCAGTAACCACAAATCTGACCTCTTTTCTCTACGAGTTTCTTTTTTTAAAGATTATTACATACACACACATACACACCCCTCACAACTTCTTTATCCATTGATAAATAATGGACATCAATGGACACTGAGGTTATTTTCATGTCTTGGATATTATGAATATATGCTGCTATAAACATGAGAATGCAGATATCTTTCTGAGTTAGTATTTTAATTTCCTTGAGATATATTCCCAGAAATGGAATTGCTGTATCATATAATAGTTCTATTTTTAATTTTTTTATGAGCCTCCATCCTTTATCCCATAGTGGCTATACTAGTTTACAATCCTACTACCCATCATTCTAACGGGTATGAGTTGTTAACTCATTGCAGTTTTGATTTGCATTTCTCTAGTGAGTAGTCATGTTCAACATGTACTTTTGGCCTTTCGTATATTTTCTTTGGAAAAATGTCTATTCAGGTCTTTTGCCCATTTTTCACTTTGGTTATTTGTGTCTTTTGTTAACAAATTGAATGAGTTCTTTATTTATTTTGAATATTAACCTCTTAGTGCAAATAATTTTTTCCCCATTCTGTAGGTTTTCTTTTCGCTTGATGATTGTTTCCTTTGCTGTGCAGAACCTTTGTATTTTGATGTACTGTCACTTATTTTATCTGTTATTTTGTTGCCTGTGCTTAGGTGTCATATCCAGAAAAATCATTGGCAAGACCTATATTGAGGAGCTCACTTTCAGTGTTTTCTTCTAAGGATTTCATGGTTTCGCATATTACACTTTTTAATCCATTTCAAATAGATTTTTGTGAGTCATAAGATAGGGGTCTAGTTTCATTCTTTTATATGTGATTAGTTAGTTTTCTCAGGACCATTTGTTGAAGAGGCTATGTTTTCTCCATGGAATGTTTTTGACTCCCTTGTCAAATATTAGTTTTTACTTTATATGCGTGGATTTACTTCTGCCTCAAAACTGTTCCATTGACTCTTCGTTTTTATGCCACGACCATACTGTTTTAAGTACTATGTGCGTCCTCAGTGATGTCTGACTCTTCATGACCCACTAGGACTGTAACCCACCAGCCTCCTCTGTCCATGCGATCTTCCAGGCAAGAATGTTGGAGTGGGTTGACATTTCTTCTCTAGGGGATCTTCCTGACCCAGGAATTGAACCTAAGTCTCTTGTGGCTCCTGCATTGTCTGGTAGATTCTTTACCACTGAGCCACCTGGGAAGCCCCTTTAATTACTATATAGTATGAGCTTGAAGTCAGGAATGTGTGATCCCTCCTGCTTATTGTTGTTCTTCTTGAGGATTGCTTTGGGTAATAGGGTTTTTTTGCCGTTCAGTATAAAATTTAAGATTGTTTCTTTCTGCTTTTGTTTTTAAAAAAATGCCATTAGGTACAGCAAAAACTAATACAGCATTGTAAATCAGATATACTTCAAATAAAAAAGATAATTTTAAAAATACTGTTGGAATCATAATAGTGATTGCATTGAATCTGTAGATAGCTTTGGATAAGTGTGGACATTTTAGCAATATTCTCCCAATCCTTGAACACTGTATACCTTCCATTTACTTATGTCTTCTTTGATTTCTTTATTAGTATCTTGTATATTTCAGAGTAGAAGTTTTTTCATTTCTTTGGTTAACTTTATTGCTAAGTATATTATTATTTTGATGCTATTGTAAATGGGATTGTTTTCTTTTTCAAATAATTTTTTAGTGTATAGAAACGCTACTAATTTTTGTCTGTTAATGTTAGGTTCTCTAACTCTACCCAATTCAGTGATAGCTAACAGTTTTTTGGTTGAAGTCTTTGGGATTTTCTGTATATAAAATCATGTCATCTGCAGAGACAGTTTTTACTTCTTCCTTTCTAATTTGGATGCCTTTTCTTTTCTTGCCTGATTGCTCTGACAAGGACTTTCAGTGCTATATTGAATAGGAGTGGTGAGAGTGAGCACCTGTCTTATTCTTGATCTTAGAGGAAAAGTTTCAACCTATCACAGTTGAGCATCATATTAGTAGTGGGCTTGTCGTATATGGCCTTTATTATGCTGAGATATAATTCTTATAATTTGTTAAGAATTTTTATCAAGAACAAATGTTGAATTTGTCACATACTTTTCCTGCATTTACTGAGATATGAGTTTTTTTTTATTCTGTTAATGTGATGTACTACATTAATTTATTTACATGTATTGAGCCATCCTTGCATCCCAGCTATAAATCCCACCTAATCATAATCATCCTTTTAATGTGCTACTGACTTTGATCTGCTAGTATTTTATTGAGAATTTTTGCACCTCTATTCACCAGAGATATTGATTGGTAGTTTTTTATTTCCTGGTACTGATATTTTCTATCTTTAGTGTTAGGGTAATACTGGCCTTGTAAAATGCATTTGGAAGCATTTCCTCTATGTTGATTTTGTTTTTGTTGTTCAGCAAAGTAACTGGTGAAGCTATCTGGGTCCTGTGCTTTACTTCACTGCATTTGGTTGCTGATTCAGTCTCTGTACTAGCAATTGGTCTATTCTGGCTTTGTTTCTTCTTGAACCAGTCTTGATGTGTGTGTGTGTGTGTATATATATATATATATTTTTTTTTTAGTTAAAGTATAGTTGGCTGTACAGTATTATGTAAGTGACAGGTGTACAATATAGTGATTCAAAAATGTTAAAGGCTATACTCCATTTATAGTTATTGTAAAACATTGGCTCTATTTCCCTTGTTGAACAATAATATATCGTTATAGCTTCTTTTATACCTAGTAGTTTGAACCCCTACCCCCGTATTGTTCTTCCGCCTTCCCTTTCCCCACTGGTAACCGCTACTTTGTTCTCTATACATGTAAATCTGCAGATAAGGAGAGACACAGGCCTTGCTCTCCATTCAAGTGCCACTGTCAGCGGGGCTATGGGTGGGCTCCACAGCCCGAGGTGTGCTCTTCGGAGCCTGCCTGGGCAGGCAGGCTGAACACTGTCTTCAGCAAAGAGTGAGGCTGTGCGTTGGTTTCCCGACCCGAGCTCATCAGCTAAGTATCTCCAAGGCCACTGGTGCTCTTTGTGGTCTTGACTCGCGTCAGCCTGCGCCCCAGGTTCACTGGCTGAACAGGTGCTACTGACTTTGCTCTGGGGGCCACCCGTTCTGCCCACTCACCTGCCCATCAGCTCAAGAATTGCTGGGTTGTGCAGCTTCCAGGTGTTCTTGTCAGCCCTTCCCGTCAGATGGGGATAGGCAGGGACCACACTCCCTGGCGGGCAGGGCTGTGACCCAACTTCTGCCTGGGTGGAGATAGGAGAGCCCAGTTTTCCTGAACAGGCTTTCTGGTAGGAGGGGCTGGGCACCGTGATCCACGTGGTGGGGCAGGGGAGCTAAAACTCAGCTCCTGTGCTGGAGGTGGGCAGACCAGGCTGCAGGGCTGGGAGAGCTCTTCATTTGAAGGCCCGAATTAGGCAGACTCGCGCCCTACCCGGGTTCCCTGGCCAGACTGTGCCAGCCGGTTGAGCTGCAGCAGAGCAAGCTGCTGGCCGGGCTTCCTGTGTGCAGTCTGCAGGCAGGAGCTCTGCCCTCCAAGACCCCCGTGCCACTGGCGGGAAGCCCCGCCTCCCGTTGGCTGTCACAGTCAGATTCCCAGTGGTTGAGCCCACAGGTGCTCTGTGATTCCCATGGGGCGAAACCAGAGCAGGACTTCCCAGAGGTGACCCCCCAGTGCTGGGGGTGCTGGGTGTCACCCCTGTGTGCTCCTTTGCCCCTGGAGGGGCTGTAGGCAGGGTGCTACACTGGGGAGAGGGCCCTGCGGCCAGTGCGTAGCTGCTCCTCTCACCCGTTCGTGCAGTTGTTGCGATCAGTGTGGCACAGGACGTGCTTCAGCCTCATTTCTGTGTTCTGAGATTCGCTCAGTGATGCCTGCTTCTTGCATAGTTACTTGTTTTTCTTTTAAAGTGGAGCCAAGTCAGGAACAACTGTGTCATCATCTTGGTTATGCCATTCTTGCCTGCTCATTCTTTTTAAAGGCTCTGTATTACTCCACTGTATATGTCTCATCCTCTGTTGTCCCCTTCTCCTCCTGCCCCCAATCCCTTCCAGCATCAGGGTCTTTTCAAATGAGTCAGTTCTTTGCATCAGGTGGCCAAAGTATGGAGTTTCAGCTTCAGCATCAGTCCTTCCAATGAATATTCAGGACTGATTTCCTTTAGAATGGACTGGTTGGATCTCCTTGCAATCCGAGAGATTCTCAAGAGTCTTCTCCAACACCGCAGTTCAAAAGCATCAATTCTTCAGTGCTCAGCTTTCTTTATAGTCCAACTCTCACATCCGTACATGACTACTGGAAAAACCATAGCCTTGACTAGATGGACCTTCGTTGGCAAAGTAATATCTCTGCTTTTTAATATGCTGTCTAGGTTGGTCATAGCTTTCCTTCCAAGGAGCAAGCGTCTTAAATTGAAGAATGTAGGGAAGACCACTAGACCATTCAGGTATGACCTAAATCAAATCCCTTCTGATTATACTGTGGAAGTGAGAAATAGATTTAAGGGACTAGGTCTGATAGATAGCGTGCCTGATGATCTATGGATGGAGGTTCACGACATTGCACAGGAGACAGGGATCAAGACCATCCCCATGGAAAAGAAATGCAAAAAAGCAAAATGGCTGTCTGGGGAGGCCTTACAAATAGCTGTGAACAGGAGAGAAGCAAAAAGCAAAAGAGAAAAGGAAAGATATAAGCATCTGAATACAAAGTTCCAAAGAATAACAAGGAGAGAGAAGAAAGCCTTCCTCAGCAATCAGTGCAAAGAAATAGAGGGGGGGGAAAAAAAAAAACAGAATGGGGAAGACTAGAGATCTTTTCAAGAAAATTAGAGATACCAAGGGAACATTTTATGCAAAGATGGGCTTGATAAAGGACAGAAATACTATGGACCTAACAGAAGCAGAAGATATTAAGAGGTGGAAGAATACACAGGAGAACTGTACAAAAAATATCTTCACAACCAAGATAATCACGATGGTGTAATTACTCACCTAGAGCCAGACATCCTGGAATGTGAAGTCAAGTGGGCCTTAGAAAGCATCACAACGAACAAAGCTAGTGGAGGTGAGCTCTTCCAGTTGAGCTATATCAAATCCTGAAAGATGATGCTGTGAAAGTGCTGCACTCAATGTGCCAGCAAATTTGGAAAACTCAGCAGTGGCCACAGGACTGGAAAAGTCAGTTTTCATGCCAGTCCCAAGGCAATGCGAAAGAATGCTCAAACTACCCCACAATTGCACTCATTTCACATGCTAGCAAGGCAATGCTCAAAATCATTCAAGCTAGGCTTCAGCAGTGTGTGAACCAAGAACTTCCAGATATTCTTGATTTAGAATAAGCAGAGGAACCAGAGAGCAAATTGCCAGCATTCATTGGATCACAGAGAAATCAAGGGAATTAGTCTTTGACTGTGTGGACCACAACAAACAATGGACAATTCTCAGAGAGATGAGAATACCAGACCACCTTACTGGTCTTCTCAGAAATCTGTATGCAGGTCAAGAAGCAATAGTTAGAACCAGACATGGAAGAACAGATTGGTTCAAAATTGGGAAAGGAATATGACAAGGCTGTATGTTGTCACCCTGCTTATTTAACTTATATGCAGAGTACATCATGTGAAATTCAGGGCTAGATGAATCACAAGCTGGAATCAAGATTGCTGGGAGAAATATCAATGACCTCAGATATGCAGATAATACCACTGTAATGGCAGAAAGGAAGAGAAACTAAAGAAGAGCCTCTTGATGAGGGTAAAAGAGGACAGTGATAAAGCTGGCTGGAAATCCAACATTAAAAAATAACTGAGATCATGGCATCCGGTCCCATCACTTCATGGCAAATAGAAGGGGGAAAAGTGGAAGCAGTGACAGATTTTATTTTGGGGGGCTCCAAAATCACTGATCACAGTCATGAAATTAAAAGATGTTTGCTTCTGGGAAGGAAAGCTATGACAAACCTAGGCAACGTATTAAAAGGCAGAGACATCACTTTGCCAACAAAGGTCTCTATAGTCAAAGCTGTGGTTTTTCCAGTGGTCATGTACAGCTGTGAGAGAGAGACTGTAAAGGAAGTGGAGCAGCAGAGAGTAATGCTTTTGAATTATGGTTCTGGAAAAGACTCCTGAGGATCCCGTGGACTATAAGGAGATCAAGCCAGTCAATCGCAAAGGAAGCCAACCCTGAATTCATTAGAAGGTTTGTTGCAGAAGCTGACATTCCAGTACATTGGCCACCTGATGCAAAGAGCTGACTCAGTAGAAAAGACTCTGATGCTGGGAAAAAGTGAAGGCAAAAGGAGAAAAGGGCGTGGCAGAGGATGAGGGGGTGAGATAGCATCACTGACTCAATGGACATGAATTTAAGCAAACTCCAGGAGATACGGGAGGACAGAGGAGTTGGTATGCCTCGGTCCATGGGGCCACAGAGTCAGATATGACTTAGCAACTGAATAACAAGAAATGATTTTAAAATTTCTATTACTTCGACAGTTATATGCCCCATTTTCATTCCTAATACAGTTAATATGTTCCTCCTCTACTTGATAAAGCTTGCCAAAAAATGTAGCATGTATGAAAGCTGTGTTATTTATAAGTTCAGAATTAAAAGTAAAACCGGTTCAGGTTTGTTTTACCTTTCTGGTGATTGTTTTGTTTTACATTAAATGAAAGATCCTCTCTAATGCTTTTGTCTTAAAGCCTATTTAATCGACACTACTTTTCCTTTTTTTTTTTGCCTAATATATTTTTTCCTTTACTTTCATCTTGTTTGTGTTAATGTTTTATCTCTGTGCTTTTGTACATTATTTGACTAAATTAATTTTTAAAACAAATTCAGCATAAGAATATCTTGTTCCACATTTATTTACTACATTGTTGGCATTACTGAGGTAGATAGATCTACATGGGTTCTTTTTTTAAAACAAAGTAATTATCACCTTTTCTCTGCTTTTTTTTTTTTCATCTTGCCTCTTACTCTTTACCTTGCCTTTGCATTGATTTCAGAATGACAGATTCTACTACTCTTCTTTTAGAGTTTAGCCTCGAATTTTTAAGATAATCTGTATTTGAATTAAGGGAGTCTAAAGTCTTAGTATTTGTGTTTTTTCAGATTCCATCAGGACAGTGGAGCATTTTCTATAGTCTCATGTCATATTATTGTTGTCTGTTTTAATTTATCTTACTTTAAAGCTCCTCAATTCTTCAATCATTTTTATGAGGTATACAATTAGTTTCTTGGCACACTGTTATTACTTGCATGTCACTGTTTTTCATTAGTGTTCACCTTTCCTTCAGGGTTCACTTTCCTTCTGATCCTTTTGGTCATCCTTTCAATGAGGGCTTTTGAGTGGTTAGTTTTCTAGTCTTTCTATTTAATTTATCTTCATTCTTGAATGATAATTTTACTGAGTCTTGGATTCCAGGTTGACAGTTACTATCATTTAGGATTTGATTTTCTCTTTTAACCTCCAGCAGCTTTTTAAACATTTTGTTTGAATTCAGCAATTTCTTGTTTTGCCTCTAAGTGTCTAAAAGTACACTTATTTAAATTAACTTTTTATATGGGGATAATTTTAAGGTTATAGAGAGTTGCAAATATATATGCAGTTCTAACAACACTCTCATACTCTTTACACAGATTCACCTTTTGTTAACATTTGCCCCATGTGTCTTATGTACACATATTCTTTCTCTCTTGTGTGAACACAAACATACATGTGCACATACATACACATGTAATTTTTTTCTCAACTATTTGAGAGAAAGTTCTATGTGTTTCCTCAGTTGCTTAGTTGTGTCTGACCCTTTGTAATCCTGTGCACTGTAACCTTCGGGTTCCACTGTCAATGGCATTCTCTAGGCAAGAATACTGGAGTGGATTGCATTTCCTACTTCAGAGACACGGATTCGATCCCTGGATTGGGAAGATCCCCTGAAGTAGGAAAAACAATCCACTCCAGTATTCTTGCCTAGAGAATGCCATGGACAGTGGACCCCGGAAGGTTATAGTTCACAGGATTACAAAGGGTCAGACACAACTAAGCAACTGAGGAAACACATAGAACTTTCTCTCAAATAGTTGAGAAAAAAATTACATGTGTATGTATGTGTACATGTATGTCTCCAGCATTGGCAGGCAGGTTCTTTATCACTGCACCACCTGGCAAGCTCCTGAAAGTTCTATACATGTGCTTTTCACCTCTAAATGTCTTGCTTTTATTTCCTAAGAGTAAAGATATGTCCTTGTATAAACATAGTACAATTATGATATAAATTTACATTTATAAAATAATTTGCTAGAATCCCTCCACAATATATTGGTTTTTTTCAGTTGATGTAATAATATCTTTTATACCACTTTACTGCTGTAGTAAAAGATTCAGTCTAGAGTCAAGTATTGTATTGGTTGTCCAGAAGTCTTTAGCCTCCTTTAATCTGGAACATTGCCTCATACTTTTGTTGTCTCTTTGATGACATTCACATTTTAAAAATTTTAGTTCCCTGACCAGGGATTGAACTCCTGTCCCCTGATTGGAAGGCAGTCTTAAACACTGGATCACCAGGGAAGTCTCAACATTCATGTTTTTGAAGAATATGGTACCCCATCCCTTTTCATTTAATAGAATATTGTTAATTTGTATTTCTCTGATATTTTCTTATTAGACTGAGGTTTTTGTATTCTTCTCCAGAATACTGAATAAGTGATGTGTTATTTCCCTGTTAAGCTATCACAGCTGAGGTACATGATGTTCACCTGTCCTTTACTGTTGATGTTAATTTTGATCACCTTGCCAATGTATTGCTTGATAAAATTACTATTTTCCTTCTTCAGGGAAACCAATAAGCAATCTGTGGTGAGCCACTTGGGATGTATATATATCTTTTTCCCCATTAAAATTTAACATCCACTGATGATTCTTTTGTAATTCAATCTTTATCATGATGGTTTTCCAGCTCTAATCTCTCTTTTTATATCTTCAGTTCTAGAAATTTTGTAGCCTTTTTGTTTCTAATATTGTTTTTCCCCATTTTGTCATTGTCTTCTAAATTCCTATTACACTATATAAAACTGTTTATAAAGGATATGGATGGCCAATAAACATAAAAATTAACTTCAGGATTATTAATCCAGGAAATAGAAATTAAAACAGTAATATTATGTTTTTTGCTAGCCCACAGATTTTAAAATGTCAGTATCCAATCATTCCAAGAATATAGTAAAATAAAGGCTACTAGACTTTTGAAGAGAATGTAATTGCTACAATCTTTCCAGAGGGCATTTTGGTAATGCTTTTCAAAAGCTTTAAAATCATATAAATGTCTGTCAATCCAGAAACTTCATTTCTTTACATTTACCCTGAGGAAATAATATAAAACTAAGTTGAAATATGTATATAATAGGATATCCACCATAGGAGAAATTGAAAACGCTTGGATGTTGAGAAGCAGAATATGGTTAAATAAATTATGATAATTTATTATAGAATAAATTTGGCAGTGTTCTCTCTTCAGTTTTTTGGGATAATTTGAGAAAGATAAGTATAAGTGCTTTACATGTTTGGTAGATCTCCCCCATGAAGCCATCTGGGCCTGGACTTTTGTTTTCTGGGTGCTCTTTTTTTTAATTATGAATTTTTAATTAAAAATTCTGTTACTTCTAGTGATTGGTCTGTTTAAATTGCCTGTTTCTGCTTGACTTAGACTTGGTAGACTGTGTGCTTCTAGAAATTTGTCCATTTCTTCTAGATTGTCCAGTTTGTTGACATATAACTATTCATAGTATTTTCTTAAGATTTTTTGGATCTCTGTTGTATTGGTTGCTGTTTGTCATTTTTCATTGCTTATTTACTTGAGTCCTCTTTCTTTTCTTCTTGGTGAGCACAGTTAAAGGTTTATCAATTTTATCTTTCAAAAAAGAAAAAAACAGCCCTTGTTTTCATTTGATCTTTTGTAGTGTTTCTTTTAAATCTTTATTTCCTCACTGATTTTTATTTGCTGACTTTGGCCTTTGTTCTTTTTCTTATTCTTTATTTTTTTTCTTATTAAGGTGGTAAGTTAGGTTGTTTGAGATTTTTTCTTGCTCTTGAGGAAGGCCCCTATCACTATGAACTTTCCTCTAATGGTTCATTTTGGTGTATTTTGGAAAGTTGTGTTTTCGTCTTCATTAGTCTCTAGGTATTTCTGATTTCCTCTTTGATTTTATCATTGGCCCATTTTTTTTTTTAAATTAGCATTAATATGTTACTTAATCTCTATATGTTCTTTAGCTACTTTTCTTTCTGTAGTTGATTTCTAGTTTCATACTGTTGTGGTTGGAAAAGATGCTTGAAATAATATCTGTCTTAAATTTGTTGAGGCTTGTTTTGTTACTTTGGTATGTGATCTACACCAGAGGACATTCCATGTGCATATGATATGTATGTGTATTCTGCTTTTTTTTTTTTTTTTTGCATGTAGCTTCATGTAGATATCAAGATTAACTGGTCTGTTGTGTCATTTAAGGCCCCTGTGCCTTTTTGGTTTTCAGTCTCGATTATCTGTCCATTGATATCAGTGGGATGTTAACATCGCATACTATTGTATTACTATCAGTTTCTCGCTTTATGTATGTTAGCATTTGCTCTCTCTGTTTAGGTGCTCCTGTATTGGGTGTGTATATGTTAACAAATGTAATACCCTTTTATTATATTTATTATATTATAGTTTTTATTTTAAAGGCTGATATGATTTTGGGTGAGTATTGCTACCCACACTTTGTCATTTTTATTTTCATGAAACATCTTTTTCCATCCTCTTACACACTGTGTGTGTCTTCAGCCCTGAAGTGAGTCTCATACAGACAGCATATTTAAGGGTCTTGGTTTTTGTTTTTAAATCCAGTCAGTCATCTACATCGTTTGACCAGAACATGTAAGTCCATTGACATTTAAAGTAATTATTAACAGGTATGTACTTACTGCCATTTTATTGCTTGTTTTCTGGTTGTGGCTACCATGGGGTTCACTTATGTTGACTCATATCTACTTGCTTTAAACTGGGTAATCTTAAATGTTTGAACTTAAATGTTCAAATACATTCTGAAAGATCTACATTTTTAAGCTGCATAACCCACATTTTGTGTATTTGATATCACATTTTACATCTTCCTGCTTATTCCTTACCTGTTTTAGCTACAGTTGCTTTTCTACTTTTTTCATCTTTTAATCTACATACTGCCTTTCCTACAGGGATTTTCTTACTTCATTTCAGTTTACACAAGACCCTTCAACATTTCCTTAGAGGAGTCTTTGTATGTTGAATTCTTTTTACTTTTGGTTGTCTGACAAGTTGTTTATCACTTCTATTCTAAATGATAAATATCTTTCCGAGCAGAATATCATAGGTTACAGGTTTTTCCCTTTCAGGGCTTTGACTGTATCATGTCCCTCACTCTGGCCTGCAGTTTCTGCAGAGAAGTCAGCTGATAGCCTTATGGGGACTCCTTTCTCCTTTGCATATGACTCTTCTTTTCTCTTGCTGCCTTTAGAATTCTCTAACTTTTGCCATTTTATTGTATGTCTCGGTGTAGGTCTGTTTGGGTTCATCTTGTTTGGAACCCTCTGTGCTTTATCTGAATATCTGTTTTCTTCTTCAGGTTTGGGAAGTTTTCAGCCATAATTTCATGGTATGAGATGGGACTTCTCTCTCTGTTCAGTGGCTGTCACCTCTTTGTCAGGTGCAGGGTCTGATCCCAAGTTGCCAAAACAGAAGCTCTTCATGTCAGGCTCAAGCTGCCTCTGTTCCCTCTAAGTGTGTATGTTTCTCTCTCTTAGCACCAGGACTTTTGCCCCCAAGCAGGGGGTACTGAAGCAAGTGGGGCCTGTTCACAGGCAGAGCGCACTGCTCGGGCAGGTGTCTGGCTCCTTTAGATGTGACCCATGGTAGAGTCTTTTCCCTGGCTGTGGCCGTCCCACATCCAGCGCCATGCTGTGGCAGGGACTGAATAGGGATAGAGTGTCTGCTTGGCTATGGCTGGGGCACACAGTGAAGTGGTTTCAGGAAACTCAGAAACCAGCCAGACCTCTTCTCAGAGGCATGGCAAGACCCCTCACAGCAGATTACTGTCCCCAGTTTCCACTTGCTCCACAGGGGAGGAGGAGCCTGTGTGGTTTCTCTGCGTTTGTGGGGCAGGGAATATTGAGGTGTGGTACAGTGGCTGCTCCCAGAAATATGTCCTGCTTACGGGCACTGCTTTAAAAAGTGCCAAAAATGGCTGCTGCAGATGCACCTTGGCCCTGCCCCAGGACTCTGCTCCCTCTGTATCCCAAGGGTGAGTCTTTCCCCTGATCCTGGCTACCCCATATTCATTGCTGCATGGCAGCATGGAGTGAGCAGGGCTTGACTGTTTACTTGGCTTCAGCTGGGGCCTTGGAGTGACATGGTTGTGGGAAACCCGGTAGCTGCTAGAGTGGACCTTCCTCCACCCAGCCTCAGAGGCAGGCCAGTGTTCATGTGCTCCTCTTCAGTGGAGTCCAGGGTTCCCCAGCCTTTCCGTCTATCCAGGCAGTCCAGGGTGTTTCTCTCCTCCACTAAGACCCCAGGACTGGGACCCCAGTCTGTGGCTCAACATACTTACTCCCCATGCAATTTCTCATTTCCTGAGTTCTTGCCCAGAAGCACAGGTCCTTACCCAGTCACTTTTCTTTCATTCCTGTTTACCTGTTTATCTTCCTTACAGCTTTGGTCATACAGCCCTTTGTTCAGTTTCTAGTTAGTTTTCCATGAGAATTATTTGATCTGTAGATATATTTTTGATGTGTTCATTGGGGCAGGTGAACTCCATGTCCCCTTAACTCCATCTTGATTTCCTTTCTTCCATGTTGGTAATTTGATTACTGATTCAATCTCTTTACTCATTATTAGCCTATTCACATTTTATGTTTCTTCCTGATTCATTCTTGGTAGGTTATATGTTTCATTTTTTCTAGGTTATATAAATTTTTAACACACAATTGTTCATACTAGTCACTTATGATTCAGAGCATTTCTGTAGTATTGGCTGTAATCTCTCCTCTTTCACTTCCAGTTCTTTTTTTCCTTAGTCCAAGGTAAAGATATGTCAGTTTTGTTTATCTTTTCAAAGAACTAGCTCTTAGTTTCATTGATCCTTTCTATTGTTTTCCTGGTCTCTATTTCACTTAATTCCACTTTGATCTTTATTATTTCCTTCCTTTAGCAAAATTTGGTCTTCTTTGAGCTCCTCAAAGTAAAGTTCAGTTCAGTTCTGTTCACTTCAGTTGCTCAGTCATGTCCGACTCTTTGAGACCCCATGAACCGCAGCACGCCAGGCCTCCCTGTCCANACCATCTGGTGATATCCATGTGTAGAGTCTTCTCTTATGTTGTTGGAAGAGGGTGTTTACTATGACAGCGTTCTCTTTGCAAAAGTCTATTAGGCTTTGCCCTGCTTCATTCCGTATTCCAAGGCCAAATTTGCCTGTTACTCCAGGTGTCTCTTGACTTCCTACTTTTTCATTCCAGTCCCCGATAATGAAAAAGACATCTTTTTGGGGTGTTAGTTCTAAAAGATCTTGTTGGTCTTCATAGAACCGTTCAACTTCAGCTTCTTCAGTGTTACTGGTTGGGGCATAGGCTTGGATTACTGAATGATTTGCCTTGGAAATGAAGAGAGATCATTCTGTCGTTTTTGAGATTGCATCCAAGTACTGCATTTCGGAGTCTTTTGTTGACCATGAGGGCTACTCCATTTCTTCTAAGGGATTCTTGCCCACAGTAGTAGCTCATCTGAATTAGGTTGCTTATTTGAGATCTTTTAATTTCTAAATGTGTGCATTAATGCTCTAAACTTTGAGTTTTCACTGCATCACACAAGATTTGGTGTTGTATTAAATATTTCCATTTTTGTTGGTTTTAAGATAATTTTTTAAGTTTCCCTGTTGTTTTCTTTTTTGACCTAGTGGTTGTATAGAAGTGTGTTCTTTTATTTCCACATTTATAAATCTTTTCACTTTGTTCTTGTGATTGATAGCACTAGTGGTAAAGAACCTGCCTGTCAGTGCAGAGACAAGAGTTCAGTCCCTGGGGCGGGCAGATCCCCTGAGGAGAGCNGTTTTCTTTTTTGACCTAGTGGTTGTATAGAAGTGTGTTCTTTTATTTCCACATTTATAAATCTTTTCACTTTGTTCTTGTGATTGATAGCACTAGTGGTAAAGAACCTGCCTGTCAGTGCAGAGACAAGAGTTCAGTCCCTGGGGCGGGCAGATCCCCTGAGGAGAGCCTGGCAACTCACTCCAGTATTCTTGCCTGGAGAATCCCATGGACAGAGGAGCCTGGTGGGCTGCAGTCCATGGGGTTGCAAAGAGTCAGAAATGAGTGAAGTGACCCAGCACAAGCACATAAGCATAAGACATCAGAAAAGATAGTTGGTATGATTCCATTCTTAAATTGGCTAAGATTTGTTTTGTGATCAGTATAATCAGTCTTGGAGAATGTTTCATGTTCACTCGAGAAGAATAAGTATTCTGCTAGTGTTGGATGTAAAGTGTGGTTCCAACATTTCCTTGTTGATTTTCTGTTTGGACAGTCTTTCCATTGCTGATAGTGTGGTATTGAAGTTTCCTACTGTTACAGTATTGTTGCTGATTTCTCCCTTAAGATCTATCAGTATTTGCTTAATATGTTTCACTGTTTGGCTGTTGAGAATGTATATGTTACGATTGTTATGTCTTCTTAATGTATTGACTACTTTATCATTGACCTTTGTTTTTTCTTACCTTTTTTGGCTTGAGGTTTATTTTATCTGATAGAAGTAAAACTATGCCACTTTCTTCTGGTTTCTGTTTGCTTAAAATACCATATTCTATCCTTTCACTTTGATCTTGTATGTCTTTTGAGCTGAAATAAGTAAAAATTGGGATGATGCTCTCTGCACCTTGAATAGTGCTGTGTAATTTTACACAGCGGTCGCAGTTTCTGTTTGCTAAACAGTGGTTCCCAAAGCCAGTGTTTCTCGTCACATCTTTTAGCTGTCTTTTGCTCCCAGTTTAAATGACTATCCATGTACTCTTCATGTGGCATTTATGTATAAATCTTTGTGAAATACAGTAAGTGAAATAACAGGCTAAATATCTTACTAAATTGTTGATAAATCTGTGTTCCATTTCATTGTATATTTATGAACGCGAAGCCCAGTCTAATTTGTGTGTCCAGTTTGGTACCACCAAAAATGTCATTTTGACATTGTGTGCAGTGGCATCCCACTCCAATACTCTTGCCTGGAAAATCCCATGGGCGGAGGAGCCTGGTGGGCTGCAGTCCATGGAGTCGCAGAGGGTCAGACACAACTGAGCGACTTCACTTCCACTTTTCCCTTTCATGCGTTGGAGAAGGAAATGGCAACCCACTCCAGTGTTCTTGCCTGGAGAATCCTAGGGAAGGGGGAGCCTGGTGGGCTGCCGTCTATGGGGTCGCACAGGGTTGGACACGACTGAAGTGACTTAGCAGCAGCAGTATTTTACTGTTGAATTATTTTTAAGTACTTTTTTCTATGTATTTATATACATATCATAGGAACTATCAAGAAACCTTGAGCTAAGTACTAACAGTTTGCAACGACAGTTGCTTGCTGAAAGGAAAAGGGCATGTGAGGCTCATGATGAAAATAAACTTCTTCAAAATGAGCTACAAGGACTACATGAAAAATTAAAGGTAAGCATTTTATTTTAAACTGCATCATTTCTCCCTATGATATATATTAGATGGAAACTCAGTATTTTAACACTGTTATCATTTATATTTGGAACTTTGATTTTTACACTTATAAAGAAAATATTTATTAATATAATCACTGTAACTAAAAATGAGACATTAGATTCACTAATGTAGATAGGAATGCTACAACTGAAAAGTGTTATAGAATCCTGGAAGAAAAATTATGGGTCTAGAGTCTGTCTGTGTTGCATGGTTGAATAATCCAATGTTCTTCCTCATATAACTTCATGATTGATTATTTTTTAAGTTGTTTCAAATAATGCCCTTTCTTTTCATAGTATTTAGAGGAAACATTCAAATTATTTAATTTTGTTGAAGTAGATGTTCTTAATTCTACCCAAAGGTCACTGATGGGTTGACATATTGTGCAACTTAAAGCATCTATGCGTTATCTTTCATAGAATTTTCATTTTGTTAATCAGATTTTCAGAGAGAGAAAATCTTAGCTGCAAAATGGTAAAGAACACTTGTGTTTTAAAAAATGGTCTAATTTTTAACTCATCATTAATTTGGAACCCAAATTTGAGAGGTGCTAATTAAATTCTTTATCTCTGAGCCTAGGCCTGGAAGTCAGTTGAAGACAATAGGAGTGGGTAGAAAAAGACTTTTGCCTTATTCTCATTTTCTTGACTGCTAGTGTGTATTGGATTTTTAATGGAGAATCACTGGTCTACCCTAACCTAAATGCCCTTAAAAGCATTCCTTTCTATAGTTGGTAGTTGCAAAGGGAAGCTGGACTTAGGTGTATTCCAATTGGATGAGGAAAATACCAGTGGACAAGATGAGGATTTTTATTTTAAACTGAAACTCTATACATTCTTAATTATATTGGGTTTGTTTTTAGGAAAAGGAGAAAGAACTGGACATAAAAATCAGATATTCTAATCGTCTGCCAAAGACTTCAAAGAAAGAAAAAGAATTTACATCAAGAAAAAATGGTATAGTAGTTATTATTGAAAGACATATTGCAGTTTTTATTATTAATAAGATAAATTTTTAAGTAGAAGGAAGCTGAGGGGAAAGAACTTTATTGAAATAAGTTTAAATTCTCTTATAGGTACTTTTCAGAACTCTTTCACTTTCTTAGCTTTTTCCCTTGAGATCATTAAAATTATTTTTTACATAATTAAAAAATTTTTAATGTTATTTTTTATCCTTTATGAAAAAAATATAAGCATATCCTAAATTGGAGATTATAGTATAATGAACCTTTATTTATGGATTACCTACCTTTTAACAGTTATACATTTTACTAATTTTATTTCATCTAGTTTGTCTACTTTTTTTCTACCTTAGAGGAAATCCCAGCTGTCATTCATTTCACTCATAAATACTTTGGTATTTTTATGCATAGCCATACTTTTTTTTAAAAAACAAAAGTGTAAATTTCCTTTTTCTCTGAATTCCAAAAAGTTAAAAACATAAACTTTCTAAAAGTTTAATAGGATTTATTCCTCAGAACTGTCTTCAAGTCACAAAGTGAAAGTGAAAGTGAAGTTGCTCAGTCGTGTCCGACTCTTCACTACCCCATGGACTGCAGCCTACCAGGCTCCTCTGTCCATGGTATTAAGTCACAAAATTACCAGCAAATCCTAGAAATAAAAATAGTAATAGTGAGTAGTCATGGAGCTGAGAAACATGCATTATTTCATGCATATACCAGTTGAATTCCATATATCTTAGCACTGTACGATTAGAAAAATTCTTTTATAATTTTCATGGTAGCTGCATGCCAGAGTGATTTTACAAACCAGTGTACAAAAGGAGTACAAACCAGTGACGACTTCAAGCCGGAGGAATATCCTATAACACCACAGACAGTTATGTGTTACGAAAACAAAAGGGAAGAACCTGAACGGCTTTCTTTGGTGAGTTTAGCAATATGATTAGGTACTAAACTCTACGTGTGAAGTATTCCTAAATACACAATATCAAACGTTTACAAATTTCAACAATGAAGTGAGTGCTGCTGCTGCTAAGTCGCTTCAGTCGTGTCCGACTCTGTGCGACTCCATAGACGGCAGCCCGCCAAGGCTCCCTCATCCCTGGGATTCTCCAGGCAAGAACACTGGAGTGGGTTGCCATTTCCTTCTCCAGTGCATGAAAGTGAAAAGTGGAAGTGAAGTCACTCAGTCCCTCATGGACTGCAGCCCACCAGGCTCCTCCATCCATGGGATTTTCCAGGCAAGAGTACTGGAGTAAGGTGCCATTGCCTTCTCCGGAAGTGAGTGCTGTAGCTGTATAAATATGCAGCTAGCCTTTTATAAGGAAAAAGATAACATCTGTGCATTTTATTAAACTCCTTTGGATTGACTTGTCAGTTAACACTATCTTTTAGGTGCTTCAGAAAGGTTATACTTTCTGGGGTAGAGAAAGAAGAAAAGTTTTTAAGTGTCTTACCTTTTATGTCTCTTACCAGATAGTCTCTAGAAAGCCTTCTTGCATTTGTATTTAATAGCAAACTATAGTAGCTTTCCAGTGATTTGTTAGAATTTGACTTTTTTTTTGGCCTCCTGCATAAGAAACTTTTATAGGTTAGATGAATGTTGAACCAAGTAATTGCAGTAGAATCTGACTTCATATCATTCAAATTACAGTGGCATTCAGGAGCTCTGTGTTGGATCTTCATTACCAACACAGGATTGAGTACTGAAAGGTCCTTTTCTCTAATAGGGTTTTGTCTTTGGCGTTTACAGTTGAGATCTCCTCTTGTGGTATAAAATAGAAAGGATGGACTAAATTGGTTCCTGTGTGTACTCTAGTTTATTCCTTTATTTCATTTTGTTTTACAATATAAGTTATTGTATCTCTTTCTTTCTACGTTTGAATATCATTGAAACCGAGTGTGTGCGCTAAGTCAGCATGTCCAGCTTAGCGACCCCATGGACTGTAGCCCACCGGGCTCCTCTGTCCATGGGATTCTCCAGGCAGGAATACTGAAGTGGGGTGCCAGGCGCTCCTCCGGGGGATCCAGGGATCAAACTCGCGCCTCGCATGTCTCCTGCATTGGTATTTGGGTTCTTTACAACTAGCACCACCTGGAAAGCCCATCATCGAGACTAGATCATGTTAATTTATTTTTAAAGGTAAAACGTAGAATACTAAAGTAATTCTTAATCTTAGAAAGGTAAAAAAAAAAAAATGCTCTTTTATAAGAGTCAGCACAAGCAGCAGCAATCTGGTGTGGTAAAAGAGAGGATATGGCCTTGGAGTTAGTGCAGCTTTTTAATTAAATTATGATTTTAGTGACTTCTTGGAACGTCAGTTTCCTAATCTGTAAAACAAGGGTGGGTTACCCTTCAGGTCTGTGGTAGTAACTAATCAAGAAGCTTATCCTGTAACCTTAAGGGGTCCCAGCAGATGGGAGCTGTTACTATTGGAAAGAGACCCAGAATACAATGGCGCAGGCAAGATTTAAGACACTTTCTCTTGTAATAAACTGAAGGTCACGGGATAGTCCAAGATGGGTGGACACCTTTGTTCCATGGTAGCCATTCTTTGCCTGTTTTTCAGTCCTAAGGAATGTACCCTCATCTGAGTGGTTGGAATTGGCTTACCACACCTGGGAGAAGGAGGAATGAGGAAGTGCAGGGCAAGCAGTTTTTGTTTAAATAAATGTGGTCAGAAGTTGCGTACATACTTCCACTCACTTTCCACTGGTCCTGTCCATAGCTTCAGGGGAAGGCTAGCAAATGAGACCTCCAGTTAGGGAGCGCTATGCTCTGCTGAAACTCAAGGGATTCTGTAACTAAAAGGAAGAAGGAGGAAATGGGTACTAGGGGACAGTTCTTCCTTCTGCATGCCCACTAGTTATATATTCTACTTTTATTAAGAAAAATCACACACACATGTGAAAGGGACCACAAGAAACAATACATTTTAAGTTTATATTTTTAATTGATTTTAAATGTTATGAAAATAAATAAATAAATGTTATGAGATTTACTAATTGGAGGCCTTGGGCATAGTATAAACTTGAAAGATTGAGTGCGTCACTTGGGCCTTTAATAGTTGATGAATAGCCTTTTCTTGTTAACTGAATTCATAAGATTTTGTTGTGAAATGTATGAAGTAAGGGTACTTTAGAATTTCATGTAGGATATTAGTTCTGATATGTCTTCCAAATGTCTCTTTAAAAATTTTAACTAAAGTAAGAATTTTGTGTGCTTGTGAAAATCTTTCAAAGGTGGTAACTTGTGGCTTGCTGCCATAGAAATGGAAAATTTGCTTTAATTTCTAACTTAGTTGCTTAATGGGAGATAAATTTATGATATTTACTTTTCCCCCTTTTCCGGCATGTGAACTTGCATATTTTTTTTTTTTTTAAACACATAATAGGATACGGAATCTCAAGAGAGAGATAATCTTGGAGAAGCTGGGATTCTAAACCCAACTGTGGAAAGAGAAGACAAATTTGCTAAAGATCAAGGACTCCGTGTTGTGAAACAGGATGTTGAGAAGCTGGAGAATGGTAAGAGTTTAAGCAAATGATGAGTCAACATCCCTTGGGAAAGAAAGGGTTAATATCCCCTAATATCTTCCAGCTGAACAGTGAACTGGTTATACAGAACAAGGAAAGGTTGAGATAGTGGTGGGAGTATTCTTATCAAGAGTCACAAACATCTGAATGAAGTTTTGAAGGAAAGAAAAAGAGTCTTTAAGTATGTTTTTTAAACCCAGAATATCAAGTATAAAAATGAAATTTATAGTGTACTGATCATTAACAATTTAGCTGAAACTGGTTTGTAAATTAAGATGAGAGTTTTCTTATTTGAAAATACTGACTATAAAATCCCATTTTAAAAATTTGATTTCTTACAGGGTGGGAAAGAGAAAAACTTGCTAAGAAGCCAAAGGAAAAGACATTTTTGTTAGAGAGAGAAGGAAAGCCAATGTTGGAAACTGGACAATACCAAGTGGAAATGTACCAAGTTCAAAAAATTGATAGAATGGAAGAAGAGAGGCTAAAGAGAGAAATGCTACTTGCTAAACTGAATGAAATCAGCAGAGAACAAGACTCTCAGAATGTAAAATATCCTTCGCTGCCATTGCTTCCTGACTTGAAACCAAAACTGCGCTCCCCAGAGAGAAACCCCAGAACACACATGTCCTCTGGATCCTCACAGAGATTATTTAACGGGCATCATTTGCAAGACCTCAGCCTTTCAACGACCAAAGAAGATGGTCAGAATCCAGGCCATACTCGAAGCCCAGCCTCTCCAGCCGAGCTTGTATTTGGTAGCTATGTGCCATCATTTGCAAAAACACCAGTGAGGTCAAATCCAGTTAGCCAAAAAAGTGACCTTTTGGGTTTCTCAGGAAATAATACAGAGAAATTTAGTAAAGATGGTGTAGATTCAATTACCAAACAAGAAAGAAAACCCAGCCTGATGGAACTGCTGTTTGGTACCAGTGGCGGCAGCAGCCTTTCCTCCAAAAGCAGTGACCCAAATTCTCTGGCTGCCGCTAAAGAAGACGGTGACTCTCTAAATTTTCTCCCTGGGGATAAAAGCAGCTGGAGTAGGGAACACAGAGATGATGATGACTCTTTCCTCAGCAAACAAAGAAGTTTTAATCCAAGCAGACACCGACTAAGACGTGCAAACACGAAAGCAGCGGTCAAAGTAGTTGATTCTGTAGAAGATGAAGTTGAAGAAATAGTGCTGAGATGACTGACAAGAATGTTTCTTTTCAATTGTAATTATTAAGATATTTTAATACAGTGTTTAGCTGACTCAAGAGATAAAACCTATTTTGCAAAAAGGAAGTGAGATACATCTCTCTTTTCGGTTTCATTCAAAAGAGCTTCCTTCCACCGGGTCCAGCCCCAGGGGATCCAGGGAATTTGAAGCGTGGATGTTATCGGCGTCCTAGGAAAAACTTATTTAATTACAGATATAGAGGGATTAGAAAGTTAGCAGAGAAGAGAGGCTGAATAACTTGGCTTACATGGAATAGCAATC
Organism: Neotragus moschatus; assembly: GCA_006410615.1. Classification (NCBI taxonomy): domain Eukaryota; kingdom Metazoa; phylum Chordata; class Mammalia; order Artiodactyla; family Bovidae; genus Neotragus; species Neotragus moschatus. The sequence goes on along the minus strand of SJYA01001368.1, from coordinate 934,239 downwards.
ACCACCTACGTAGGCCACGGGCGTCTTTCCGTTCTCCCGAAGGACAGGAGGCACTGAGGCCTCCCTGGTCCAATCTTAGAAGCCCAGGCAGAATCAGTAGGCTTGGTGAGGACCCATATACCAGATGGGAATTCAGCCAGAAAATAGTAGGAGATACTAGAGGAGAAAAAGAGGCTGAATAACTTGGTTTACGTGGGATACCAATAAAATTCCAAAACAAGGAGTTTGCACAATCTGTGTTGCGCCGCCGGCGCCACTTGAATATCGGAAAGTGCCCCTCCTTGGGCACCTTTTCACGTGGACTTGAAAGCCAGGGCAGGTAATCACACATGGAAGGCACCCACGCTCCAGATGGGAATTCAGCCAGAAATACGGAGAACAAGAGAGAACGACATGGGGGAATCAGTCTTTCCAGAAACTGACCCGTTTTCTTTATTTTCAGTTTTGCTTATATACCTTTGTTACACATAGGGATGAATACAGAGTCACGCGGGGGNTCATTAATGTATTGTATTTTTATTAATGTATTTATTAATGCATTATACTTTAAATTAATGCATTATATTTTAATTAATGTATATTTTATTGTATTATATTTTATTATATTTTTATTAATGTATTAAAAAGTCCTTATTAAGCAAGAATTTTTAGTATATAAATACAGGGAAAAGTAGCTCATACCACACCATGTAGCTAGTCTGCCAATACGGAAGGAGGCTCTTTTGAATGAAACTGAAGATAGAGATGTATCTTACTTTCTTTGTGCAAATAGAGATGTATCTCACTTCCTTTTTGCAAATAGGTTTTACCTCTTGAATCAGCTCTTGAGTTTTACTCCATTGGCATACACATTCATTTTATGTTTTATCCCTATTATTTTTGGTCCTGTCCTCACTGAGCTAAATACAGTTTTCCCGCTGATGGTTGCGTGGAAATGAAGAGCGAGAGGCACTGTAGGGAAGTGCAGTTATCAGAGGGGGGGAGCTGGTGCCACTAGGAAGCTCTCCACTGTGACTAGGAGTGAAGGAGGTCCCTTTCTAACATGCCAAGGCTGAGCTACTCTTAAGTGGAAACAGTGACGACGTGGGAATTTCCCATTCTGCTGGAAGTAGCCACAGTTAAATGCTGCTCATTTCACAGCGACAGTCTCAGTACATCACTTACCTATAGCTGTGCTAACTTATCAGGCTGAATTCTGTTTGCAGGAGTGATGCCCTCCCTGTCTTGGCTTCCAGAGGCTCCGGTGAAGTGTAATCAGTAATTCCTCTCCTCGAACTCCTAACGCTCTTTGTATCTCAGTGATTGATTGTGAGATGTCATGCCAAATGCACAGAATGGAAGAAATTTCATCCCACTAGAGCAAGATTTTCAACTCAGTTATGATTCCAGAGTAACATAACTTGGAAATTTTAATATGTACTTTAAGATTTGAACTTACCGTCAAACCAGAGACAATGATAATGTGGTACCATTGGACTTAGGACTTGTTTTAAAGCAGCCTTGGTGAAAAGTGTTTTACAAATGGAGCTTCTTCTTTGCTGAGTTGGGTGGACGATTTTTCTGTTGAAAAGTGTTTGGGGTTTTTTTTGCTGTTTCATAGCTCACTTCAGCTGCAAAAGAGTCAATGACCTTGGATTATGCTGGGCATGACTGGTCTTTAAGAAGCAGAAATATACCACCAACCTAGGAGAAAAGGCAGTGCAAATGAAGAGTGGTGGAAGCAGTGTGTCAGGGAAGGAATACGTGGTGTTTGGCACTTATTCTAAAGTGAACTGTTGTTTTCAAGAATTTGCTACATATTTGTTCATTCATAGCATTTCTGATGCCAAGCATACATACTGATCAGGGGATTAGAGTTACTATCCTGAGTTCTTATAAATGAATATAATTTCATAATTATCTGACAAGACTTACTGGTTAGGTTTCTAATTACAAGATGTACTACCTACATCTTCTAAATTGTGTTCCTGTTACTTACTAGGAACTGACTCTCTCAAAAGTGCTAAACTATATCAAATTTTTTTATGAAGAGATTTTTGGATTGATATAAATAAGCATTGACTATGTTGTAAATCATTCTAATATATGTAAACCACAATATTTTTGTAATGCAGTTCTTGATACAATATTATATAATGTTAATTTTTTTCATAGCTGCTAATTTTTCAGCCAAAAGTATTCTAAGGCTTTTTTTTTTTATTAAAGGCTTTTTTCTTTCAAAAGTCCTTTAGTAAAATTTTAAATTCAGGTCATTTTTCTCTACTTGATGTTTTCCAGTCTTTTTAACAAGATGTAATAAGGCAGAATTGTTAAAATTAAATCTAAAGTTATAGACTTAGAAGCATTATGGAGTTAAGCATTAAAACTGGAGATTAAAACGTACAGAAGAAGTTTTTCTTTATGAACAAAACCTTGAAACTGTTTTTTTTTCTAAATGTCAAGTTAAATTTATTTGTACTCCAAACTCTTACGAATAAAAATTTTAAATACACTGTGACTCTGTTTGAATGATACTTTCCTTAGGTCACTTAAGAAATATATAGTGGAAATAAGACCTGAAGGGTTTTTATTTCCTCATTCACTTTTTTAATTTTCCTGTTCAGTATTTTTAGTTGAAGTAGATGAATTTGCCTTAAATCAGGTTAGACAGTATGCTTAGTCTTATCAGATAATTAGTTTTAATTAATCATTTCACCCTTAATAGCGATCATAATGGCATATGTTGCTCATTATATTCAAAGGTAAGGAGGATTAAACTGAATCATAAACCCATTTCATGGCTGACTCGCTGTTGTTCCGATCCTCCTCTCCATCTCATTTTCAGACATACCTCACTTCTGCTGTTCTGGGCTGGGTGTTACTTGGGTAGAGCCTGCAAGTCTGCCTGGTGAAAAGAGGTTGGGAAATTTGTACTGCTGTGACAGTGTGGACTTCCTGGGATTAAAGAAATTACCATAAATTGTCAAGAAAGGATCTGCTCTTAAAGTTTTTTTTCTTTCTGCACAATAAGTGCCCCTTTCACATTAAAGTCCCCTTTTATATCACTTGAAAGTGCTTTTTTACTTTTGTGAAGAGCATGGCAGGTCTTCATTCATTAACTGTTTGAGTGCTTCCTGAGGGTGCCCTGCTCAGCGTTAGGTGCCAGGAAGAGTCAGACCCCGCCCCACCCTCAGTGTGGACGTGGAGCAAGGAAGGCCACCCCTGCCCTTTGTCCACTCCCTAGGTGTCCTTGGGTTCCCTAGCACTCACTGGTCTTTTCTAATACTGCTTGGGCTTCCCAGGTGGTACTGGTGGTAAAGAATCTGCCTGCTGATGCAAGAGATACGGATACAATCCTTGGGTTGGGAAGATGCCCTTGAGTAGAAAGTGGCAACCCACTCCAGTATTCTCTCCTGGAGAATCCTATGGACAGAGGAGCCTGGTGGGCTACAGTCCATGGGGCCACAAAGAGTCAGACGTGCTATGAGGAGCAAATACTTAGGTTAAGGTTTGCCAGGGTGCCTGGTACCTGACAAACAGTAAACATCACCTGTCGTCACAGCTATTTATAGAGTTTCCTTGAGGGAATAACTGGAAGGAAATAGAGCACAGACGTGTACATGATAGACTGACTCTATACTTTGAGTACAATATAAGCAAAAAGAGCTGCTAAACCTCTGAATTAAGCAAAAACATCTGTACCAACTAGATCGCGCCTCTTAGGCCTGCACCTCACACATCCCTTGCTGCATTCAGCACGGACCTTGCAACGTGACTGATGAGCTGCTTTCCTAATCTACAAATGAGTAGAATAGCTAAATTTTGGAAAGGTTTTCTGAAGACAGGTTTAGTGACATAGGGAGGAGTGAGAGTTAGCGTCATAAAACAACAATGAAATCCAGAAACCCCAGGACTTCAATCACTTAATGTGTCAGTTTGTGTCCCAGGGCTCCCTCAATGTGTGTCCCTGGATACTGCCCTTTTTCTCTATGAGATGGGCTAATTATAGCTTCTAGCTCAGGGTACTTGCATACATTAAATGAGTTGATACAGGAAAAACACTTAGAACTATCTGATGCTCAGGTGGTTGATATTTTGGAAAGGTAATGGAGGAAAGGGGGAATGATGTGGTATTGTTGAATTCTACATGTGGCGGTTGGCATGTTTAATGTACATGCCCTATTTCATTGAATCCTCACAGTTTTTTCTTCTAAAGGTACTTATTGCTCTCCTTTTATCGTTGAGACTAACAGGTTGCAATATGTGCTAAATCCATCATACACAGGTAATAGACTCCATTCACTAGTCTCAGTTTACGTCCAGAGAAATAGCATATTTTAGGAAGAGTTTTGCATGAGTACTTTTTAAGTGGTAAAAGACAGATACCTAAATTTCTGAACCAGGAGATTATTTTGGCTTGAATCTGGAAGGCTCAAGAAAATGTAGTTTGCTCTGGAGGTTAAAACAGGAGTACTTACTCTGTCCACCTCTCAGCCTTGCTGGGTATCATTTCCAGTTTTAATTCTACGTTTGCTACTAGTATTGGAATTAGCAGCCTCAAGCCACAGCATCCCTTCAGCTCGCACCTACCTCCAAAAAAATCTTTTCTGTAGTTTTGGCAAAGTTCTGCTTGGCTAGTTGATGTAACGTGCTGGCCTGCAGGGCTGGTGGCAGGGGAGAGGCAGACACCCTACTACATCTCTTTACGGAATGATCAGTATTGCTGTGGAATGGGGAAGGCATTTTCTCCGATGACACTTTGGACACATAAAAAGAAAACCGTATTTACTGCATTGCCCAATTTGTTAAAAATTAATGGCTACTGCCTGGTGGCTCACATGGTAAAGAATCTGCCTGCAATGCAGGAGACTCAGGTTTGATCCCTGGGTGGGGAAGATCCCCTGAAGAAAGGAATGTCAAGAGAATTCCATGGACAGAGGAGCCTGGTAGGCTACAGTCCACGGGGTTGCCTAAGGAACTAACACTTCCACAGAAAAAAATATTGGCAGGGTCTTAGTGGACTAGTACTAGTTACCTACTCAACAAGCCTTATTATTAGGAACAAGCCATTTTGGGGATAAGATCTTGCTATGAAGTTCATTTTGTTGTTAAAGGTGACCAGTTTCAGCAATAGAGTCTGCAAGACATTTAAACTATGCTTTAGAGGTTATAGAAAAGGCTGAGACATCCAGATACCTATTTTCTCATACAAATACTACATTTGTGAAATCTCCATCCACAGAAAACAAAGATATCCCATCTCAATCCAGAATAGAACAAAAATTAGAAGTAAGTGGCCAGGGTAGCGGAGAAAGAACATAGGTTTGGGGGTTGGGAGTTTGTAACTTAAACTACTTACAACTTTGGTCAAATAATTTTTCTTAACGTTCCTCAGATGCAGAACAGGGCAGATCGTAATCTTACAAGGGTATTGTGAGGATGAATGATATGATGTCTTCTCAAGAAAATAAAACAGCATGTCAGCTGAGGGACAGCACCACCTCATCAGTGTTTTACTCCTATCTCAACACCCCAAACTTCTGTTTAACAAGAGACGCTCGTTAATGTGGAACCGAAGAAAGTAAAAAGTGCTGTTTTACCCTGTGACCTGCCATCTTGGAAGTGGCTCTTGTCTTTACAGACCCACATGGAGGTTATGGTCTTTGGCAGGAGGCACTTTGCTGCTTCTGGGAATCAGCAGCCCTTGGGAGGAGCAGTTTTACACACATAGTTTTGCTTCACCAACCGTTTCCATGGAGGAGGAATAGATGGGAATCAGGAGCCCACACTGTGCTCTGAAGACAGCACTGGAATGCAGGGTGAAGCCTCCTTGCCATGGAGCGAGGGTCGTCCTGAATAGCCTGGCCAAATGCAGCCGCCTTGCCTCTCTCTTTAACTGACCTGAGTATCAGATTTCAGAATTCCTGTCCCGTGTGTTATGTGATATTGATCCTGGCTAGGTGTACTTTTCACCCAATCTATATGTAACAGGACAGCATAGATTTCAGATTTTTTTTTTTTTAATCCTGATGAAAAGAACCCAAGAGTTACCTTCCTAGGCAGTCATGGGTACTGAAAACTTCTGGGTATATCTGGGAGCAAAGGTGTATTGGAGTCTTTTTCTTCTCTAAGAACTTCCCCCCACTCTAAATCTTAAATTTAGCTTCAATATTTGCTTCTAGTTTCAAAGATATCTGTAATATTTACTCTCCCTAAGCACTTACAGAGGAGCTCCTTGAAGTAATCAGCACAAATCCATTCTTGACCTAAAATATTTTCAGTAGACAAGAAAATCTGTTCATGGTATCACCTCAAACATTATCACCAGGGTTCAGAATCAATGCTGCCTGTAACTCTGAGGTCAAACTGTATAACAAATACACACTCCTTGGTCCCAAGCAGGAAAAAGTATGGCATTTCCCTGGACAATAACCATAGTTTTCCTCTTGAAGAACAGACTCAGCATCATTTAAATAGACATTTGCTTTACACTTGAGACAGTTGTTCTCAAAGTGTCTCACCCCCCGACACATACCCCACAGAGCTGCCGCAGTGTCCCCTAAGAACTTGTTAGAAATGCCAGTTCTTGGGCTCCTCTCCAGACCTCTGGAACCAGAAATTCCCAGGGATGAGACAATCTGTATGTGAAGAGTCCCTCTAGGGAATTTCAGTGCAGCTCAAGTTTGAGAACCGTTGCTTTAAGGTAACATGAGGCAGCGAGGGTGGGAGAATGTTGCTATACAGACAGACATGGCTCCCTGCAGGATTTGGCAGCTTTGAATCCAGCACTTAGGACTCGGGGTCACAGTGTGCAGGTTCAGGATATGGACTCACTTTTGTCCATCACACTGCCTGCCACCTAGACTAGAAATAATCCACTTTTCTATGGCGACAGCCAGATATGGTCTGCCAGCTCTCTGTGGATAACGTATGTGTCAGGAGATTTGATCCAGTCTTCTATCAGAAGATTTGAACTAGGAAAGTGAAATGCCTTTAAACAACCAGCACCAAAAAGATTGGGTCACTCCTCCGTCACAGCCTATAGTACCCCAAGCTTCCAGAAAAAACTTCTAAACATCCTCCAACACTCCCTGAAGGAAAACTAATCAATGGGGTTTACATTTGAGTTCTTTGTGAACATGCATCTTGTCATAGAAGCACATTTTTTAAATTTAATTTTTATTTTATATTCAAGTAGAGTTGATCCAGGTGGTGCAATGGTAAAGAATCTGCCTGCCAATGCAGGAGACACGAATTTGATCCCTGGTCAGGAAGATCCCCTGGAGTAGGAAACAGCAACCCACCCTAGTATTCTTGGCCTGGACCCTTTAAAATTTACAAAGCACTTTCATGAGAGCTTCCCTGGTGGCTCAGACGGGTAATGAATCTGCCTTCAATGCAGATTTCCTCCCCTGGGTCAGGAAAATCCCCAGAGAAGGGAATAACTACCCACTCCATTATTCTTGCCTGGAAAATTCCATGGACGGAGAAGCCTGGTGTGCTGCAGTCTATGGGGTTGCAAAGAGTCGGACACGACTGAGCAACTAACACTTTCACTTTTTTTTACTTCATAGTTGATTTACAATGTGCGTCACAGCAAAGTGACTCAGTTACACATACACTCACTCTTCTTCAGATTCTTTCCCATATAGGCTATTGGAGAATTTTGAATATAGCTCCCTGCTATAGGTCCTTATTATTTATTTTATATATAGTAATATGTATATGTTAATCCCAAACTCCTAATTTATTTTCCCATCCCAAGACCCAGTCAATTTCTACAGTAAATAAAATTTAAATGGTCAATTTCAAACAGTAAATAAATAGGTATCATGAAGAAAATGTAAAGAATAGGAGACTGGTTGCCTATTCAGACTCTCACAAATAGGAAAAAGACAAACTATCTTGGAGAAGGCTACTCAAAATATGATCTGTGGGCCTGTCCTTGTTACTGATATAAGTACTACAATCAAGAGTAAACATTTAGAAACTTCTAGGGCACGTTATTGGATGAATTAGGAGTCTGGGATTAGTACCAAGTTTCTTAAATTTAAAAGTTCAGCTTTCTCAAAGTTTGAGGGGGGTGTGTGTGTGTGTGTGTGGGTGTACTTAATGACCCAGGCAAGTAGATTCTGTACCTGAGGTTTAAGAAATATTAAAATTATCTAAAAGAAATTAGCCTATATACAGGGACTATGTTAAATCAAATAAAAACGAGACCTGAGTATTCAGATTTCTGGAATCCATTCCTTAGTGCTGGTGAAGGCAGATGTAAATAAACAAGAATGCCTATGATGTCCGGAGATAAAGTAGGTCTTGTTTTCACAAGTGTGGGTTTTGTTTGCTATACAGAGTCTCCATCTGTCTTTCTCTGGCTTCTTAAAAAATACAAAAAACCAAAATGCTACCTCATCTAGAACAGAACTGTTTCTATATAATCTGTTATAAACAGATATAGATATAAAAAGATCCAGATGGGGTCAAACATCAAGCCATGTAAAATAATGGGGGTGATTAGTGGGTGTGGGGACTGGTGGTTGAAGGAGGTAGTGATGATGAAATTAGCTCTATTTCCAAATGCTTGGTCAAGAGAGAGGTGTTTCTCCAGGGCTTAGTCTCCTTAAAATACATCAATGCATCACCGCTAGAAAATATACATGTAGGAAGTACCTTGAAAATGTAGTGGGGTTTCAAGTTTATCTATCAAGCTATGGTTATTCCCATGTAATTTCTGACCCTGGGACCAGCAAGCTCTTAGAGTAATTAATATATTGGTTCTGACACCCCTACGGTTATCATAACTTTGCCAATTTCATTGCTATTCTTTCTGATAAACATGTTCCAGAGTAAAAATTTCTCTTCATAGTCAAAGAAATTCTTCCCTGATGCCCTTTTACCAACAGTTCTAATTTTCAGCTGTGGGCTTAATTTCTGTTTCGGTTTTTAAGTATCTTTTTGATTAACTGCATAATTTGCTAGAGACCGGCAGCATAATTAAACTGGTGTATATTGTCATCTGGGTCTTTCCTTAGCTCCTGAGGGGTTGCTGGAACACTCTCTTAAAGGTACAGTTCTCTTGACTAACTAAAACCCAGATTACCCAAAGTAGCATTTTTATTGATTCATAAAAATACAGGTCAGGATTACATTTAAATTTATAGCAAGATGAGTGTTATATATCTCTGGATGCTTTTAATTTTATAGAATTGTGTGTAGGTACGTTTACAAAGGTTGTGTTTTTAATAACACATTCTTAATAATTTAGTAGATGAAAATTAGTCACTTTTATTTTTTTAGGGAGGATATTCCTGTGTTATGTTTTTAGGGAGAATATTCCTTTGTGTTGCACAACATATATGGATTTAGCACTGAAAGAATTATGAATTTTAAATTACCTTTAAGAAAGACATCTCTACTGTGTCTATAGTACTGCTAAAATCCTTTTGTGATTATTATTATTTACTAGTCTTTTCAACAACAAAATTTCTTAAAATTTCCATCATCGTCTCTGGTTGATTTAATGAAATAAAATCAAGAAACTTACAAAGAAAAACAATTTCATCTGTAATGGTTTGATGTAATTGGACAGCTGTTTCAGAGGTTAAATTCTCGCAAATCATTTTAATTGGTTGGTATTTATTCTAACAATTGATTTATAGCTAATAAGTCTGAAAATAACTGTGCCTAAATCTACTCACTGCTCATCATCCGGGTGTTCACTTATTCGTTTTTTTAACAAGAGTTTATGGAGCTTCTGTTATACAAAATGAAACTTCCTAGAAGTCAAAGAGGTCTTTTGATGACATCAGGGTTTCATTTTGGAACAGTAACTTCTATACCAATGTGGAAAATGGATTCAACTGTCTAGGAACTGCAGATCAGAAGAAAAGAATGATGCCAGCAAGATGGTGGCACAGATCATTCCTGACTTGAGTCACCTCCCAAAAACGACAGCCAACAACTATGCAAGAAGCAGGCATCACTGAGCGAATCTCAGAACACAGAAATGAGGCTGAAGCACGTCCTGCACCACACAGATAGCAACAGACTGCACGAACGGGCGAGAAGAGCAGCTACGTGCTGACCGCAGGGCCCTCTCCCCAGTGTAGCACCCTGCCTACAGCCCCTCCAGGGGCAAAGGAGCACACAGGGGTGACATCCAGCACCCCCAGCACTGGGGGGTCACCTCTGGGAAGTCCTGCTCTGGTTTCGCCCCATGGGAATCACAGAGCACCTGTGGGCTCAACCACTGGGAATCTGACTGTGACAGCCAACGGGAGGAGGGGCTCCCCGCCAGCGGCACGGGGGTCTTGGAGGGCAGAGCTCCTGCCTGCAGAGCGCACACAGGAAGCCCGGCCAGCAGCTTGCTCTGCTGCAGCCCAACCGGCTGGCACAGTCTGGCCAGGGAACCCGGGTGGGGCGCGAGTCTGCCTAATTCGGGCCTTCAAATGAAGAGCTCTCCCAGCCCTGCAGCCTGGTCTGCCCACCTCCAGCACAGGAGCTGAGTTTTAGCTCCCCTGCCCCACCACGTGGATCACGGCGCCCAGCCCCTCCTACCAGAAAGCCTGTTCAGGAAAACTGGGCTCTCCTATCTCCACCCAGGCAGAAGTTGGGTCACAGCCCTGCCCGCCAGGGAGTGTGGTCCCTGCCTGTCCCCATCTGACAGGAAGGGCTGACAAGAACACCTGGAAGCTGCACAACCCAGCAATTCTTGAGCTGATGGGCAGGTGAGTGGGCAGAACGGGTGGCCCCCAGAGCAAAGTCAGTAACACTTGTTCAGCCAGTGAACCTGGGGCGCAGGCTGACGCGAGTCAAGACCACAAAGATCACCAGTGGCCTTGGAGATACTTAGCTGATGAGCTCGGGTCGGGAAACCAACGCACAGCCTCACTCTTTGCTGAAGACAGTGTTCAGCCTGCCTGCCCAGGCAGCCTCCGCAGAGCACACCTCGGACTGTGGAGCCCACCCATAGCCCCGCTGACATGACAGCTCATGTGGCACCTGAACAGAGAGTATAGCCCATGTCTTTCCCTGTCTGCAGGGCAAAGCTGCTGGCCTCACCTGACCGGGATATTCAGCAGCCGCCCAGGCCCTGGGTGCAGTCCCATAACCCCATGAGGGCAGGGACGCTAAGTTATAGCCTGGCCCCCTGCTGAGGATAGCACCCGGTCTGGACTGTCTGGTGAGATGTCCAGTGTAGCCAAGCAAAAGCGAGGCCATCCTGCAGCCTCACCTGTGCAGGGAACCAAGCCAGCCGTCCACCCAGCTGCGCTCAGCCAGAGGCACACCCACCCCTCCTAACCTCAGAGCTCAAATAGTTGTCTCAGCCAAAAACAGACCTTAAAATCAGGGCCCCCCACCCATCCAAGGATGTGACCAGCAGACACTTCCAGAAACCCAAACTGAGCTAACTGGTGAAGAAACATCTCTGCCCAAGCAAACCTGGAACATTCAGAAGAGCATACCACTCAAACACAGAGATAACCGATGCCAAGAATCAAGGATCCAAAAAAAAAAAAAAAAAATAGGTACATGTGACACCACTGAAGGAAACTATTAAAGCTCTGATAACTGACCCTAAGGAAATGGAGATCTATGAACTTTCAGTCAAAAGGATTGAAAATAATCAATGTATGAACAAAACAAGTAGTTCATAGCAGAAACAATAAAAAGCAAACAGAAATTCAAGAGCTGAACACTAAAATAACTGAAGAATTCAGTAGAGAGCTTCGAAAACAGAGCTGACCATGTAGAAGAAGGAATCAGCACCCTGGAAGTAGGACGCCTGAAATTATCCAGTCAGAGGAGCCCAGAGAAAAAGGAAAGAAAAGGAGTAAGGAAAGCCCGTGGGACTTAATGGGACAAAGTGAAAAGAAACAATATTTGAGCTATGTGAATTCCAGAAGGAGAAGAGAATGAAAAGGGGGCAGAAAGTATATTTCAAGCAGTAATGGTTGAAAACTTCCCAAATTTATGGCAAGAAACAGACTTCATCTAAGAGACCCCAAAGACTCCAGATATGGCTGAACCCTAAATTAAAAGATGCTTATTCCTTGGAAGAAAAGTTATGACCAACCTAGACAGCATATTCAAAAGCAGAGACATTACTTTGCCGACCAAGGTCCATCTAGTCAAGGCTATGGTTTTTCCAGGAGTCGTGTATGGATGTGAGAGTTGGACTGTGAAGAAGGCAGAGCACCGAAGAATTGATGCTTTTGAACTGTGGTGTTGGAGAAGACTCTTGAGAGTCCCTTGGACTGCAAGGAGATCCAACCAGTCCATTTTGAAGGAAATCAGCCCTGGGATTTCTTTGGAAGGACTGATGCTAAGGCTGAAACTCCAGTACTTTAGCCACCCCATGCGAAGAGCTGACTCATTGGAAAAGACCCTGATGCTGGGAGGGATTGGGGGCAGGAGGAGAAGGGGACGACCAAGGATGAGATGGCTGGGTGGCATCACCGACTCGATGGATGTGAGTCTGAGTGAACTCTGGGAGTTGGTGATGGACAGGGAGGCCTGGCGTGCTGCAATTCATGGGGGACAGGGAGGCCTGGCGTGCTGCAATTCATGGGGTCGCAAAGAGTCAGACACGACTGAGCGACTGAACTTACTGACTGAAGAAGGCTAGACTGAGATACATTGTCATTAAATTGTCAAAAGTCAGACTTTGATAAAAGCAACAGAAAAAGGAAGGGAGAGAGAAGTTACATAGAAGGGAAACCCTGTAAGACTATGGGTAGATTTCTCAACAGATCAACAGTGTAAACAAACTTACCGAATGGGACAAGATATTTGCAAACCATATATCTGATGAGAGATTAACATCTAAAATATATAAAGAACTCATATAACCCAATAGCAAAATTCAAATAACCCCATTTAAAAATGGACGAAGGACGTTCTTCCAAAGAAGATATTTGTCAGGTCATCAGGTACATGAAAACGCTCAACATCACTAGTCATTAGGGAAATACAAATCAAAACCACAATGAGAGATTACCTCACACCTGTTAAAATGGCACCATCCAAAAGACAAATGCTGGTGAGGATGTGGAGAAAAGGGAATCCTTGTACACTGTTGGTGGGGTTGGTAAATGGTACAGCCAGTATAGAAAAGAGTATTGAAGATCTTCGGAAAGTTGAAAACAGAACTACCATATGATTTGGCAATTCTGCTTCTGAGACAAGGAAAGGAGAATAGACTCGAAAATAATATCTGCACCCCCATGTAATAGTAGCTCTATTTGCAATCACCAGGACACTAACTGCCCATGGATGAATGAATAGATAAGGAAATTGTAAGCTATATCTGTATCCATATCTATGTCTCCATCTTCCCTGGTGGCTCGGGTGATAAAGACCCCGCCTGCCAATGCAAGAGAGCCAAGAGCTGCAGGTTCAATCCCTGGGTCAGGAGGACCCCCTGGAGGAGGGCAAGGCAACCCACTCCAGTGTTCTTCCCTGGAAAGCTCCATGGACAGAGGAGCCTGGCAGGCTACAGCCAATGGGGCTGCAAGAGTTGGACATGACTGAGCGCAAGTGCACATGGGCACACACGTCTGTGTCTATATAGATACATTAAATATATTAAATCAGCCGTGAAAGCCAAGGAAATTCTGCCATTTGCAACAGCATGGCTGGACCTCAAGGGTTTTAGGCTTGGCGAAATTAAGCGAAATAACTCAGAGAAAGACATATACTATACAATCCCATTTATATGTGGAATCTAAAAATGGACCAAAAAAGCTCATAGAAAAAGATGTGTGGTTAACAAAGAAGGCAGGGTAAAGCAGGGGCAGAGGAATTAGAGGAAAGTAGTCAAAACTACAAACTTCTAGTTATAAGAAACCTAAGTATAAGGGATGTAGGGTATCATATGATGACTACAGTTAACCCTGTTGTATCTTATACACATGGAGAAGGTAATGGTAACCCACTCCAGTATACCTGCCTGGAGAATCCCATGGACAGAGGAGCCTGACAGGCTACAGTCCATGCAATTGCAAGAGTCAGACATGACTAAGCCATTAACACATATACATATGTTATACATAACTGTTATTAAAACAGTAAATCCTTACAGTTTTCATCACAAGGATTTTTTCTTTCTTTTTTTTAAATTAAACTATAATCCGATGATGGGAGTTAACAAAACCTATTGTGGTGATCATTTCACAATATATGTTAAGTCAAACCATTATGCTGTATACCTTAAACTTATACAGTGATATGTGTCAATTATATCTCAATAAAACTGAAAAAACACACAAATCATAAGAGACAGAATCAATGGAAATGCCCTATAGATGAGCTGAGTTACTTTTGAGAGAACAGACAGCACTTGGTAATCCACTGGATATGGGAGCGGGGAGAGAGAAGAGGCGCCACGTAAGCGGGGAGTCGACAGTGACGCGGATGGAAATGGGGTCTCAGAAGAGCAACTATGAGAGGCAGGAGGTGGGAGGGACGTGCTGAGTTAGCTGTGGGTTGTCCACATGGACACGCCCAGGAAACTGAAGGAAGAGCTACACCACAGATACTGATTTGGGATTCAATCACACATGTAAGGAATTTGTAGCCACGGGTCTGCACACGTCTCCGAAATATAAGTGCAAAAGGGAAAGTCGCTCAGTCGTGTCTGACTCTCTGCAACCACATGGACCATAGCCTGCTAGGCTCCTCTCTCCATGGAATTCTCCAGGCCAGAATACTGGAGTGGGTAGCCATTCCCATCTCCAGGGGGTTTTCCCACCCAGGGATTGAACCCAGGTCTCCCACCATGTGGGCGGATTCTTTACCATCTGAGCCGCCAGGGAAGCCCTCCTAAATATATAAAAGGGGCAAATAGAAACATCAGTCATAGCAGACATGATCCGGTCAGTTTCCCTAAAGATCACTTCTCACTTTTAATTGAGTTTCATGAATACCTGTGTTGTACAATTAATGAAGTTGCTGGACCTTTCTCCTTTCTTTTGCCCTTCAAATCCTACAAGGGAAGAAATGTATCTTTAACCAAAAAAATTGGAGAGGCTCTCAGTTTTTTAACATTGCTATGAAGATGAATTCTCTGATTCTCAAAAGGCTTTGATCTATCATCATCTGCCTCTGCTAAACTTTCCAGGAGTGATTAAGGACAGTTAATTATTTTTCTAGTGCTTCAGAAGAAACAAATTCATTGAGGAAACAGACAATACAGATAGGGGAAAAAATGGTGTGTGTGTGTGTGTGTGTGTGTGTGTGTGTGTGTGTCTATTATTGGACTTTGTGAGTTGTTCTAATGATCTGTCTTTTCTTACACTAGTACCACAGATCTTACGGTTGTATCTTTTTTTTTTAATTAAAAATTTTTGCCTAGGTAATACATTCCATGGTTCAACAGTTAAAATATGAAAAAGTTTCCTTTCCTTGTCCCTAAACAGTTACACACAGGCACATATATAACTATGAGAATCTTTCTAGAATTTATGCAAATACAAACAATAAGAATTCTTATTCTTACTCTTGTAAATAAAACAGAGCATATTTTATACACTGTTGTGAACCTTGACTTATTCTTCACTTAATAGATTCTTGGCAATTGTGATTATTAGCTCATTTTATGGGTCAACTTGGCTAGCTGTGGTACCTAGTTATTCAGTCAAACACTACTCTAGAGGAGAACACCACGTGAGGATGCAGGCAGGTATTAAAGTGATGTCTACAGGTGAAGAAACACCAAGGGCTGCCTGCAACCAGTAGTGTCTAGGAGAAAGGCTTGGAGCAAACTTTCCAGGATCTTCAGAGGGGATGTGTACATGCTCAGTTGCTCAGTCCTGTCTGACTCCTTGTGACCCCATAGACTGTAGCCCGCCAGGCTCCTCTGTCCCTGGGATTCTCCAGGCAAGAATACTGGCATGGGTTGCCATTTCCGCTTACGGGCAGTCTTCTCAGCCCAGGGTAAGAACCTGCATCTCCTGTGAGCACAGGTGGATTCTCTACTACTGAGCCACCTAGGAAGCCCTGGGAAGGAATGTGGCCCTAAAAACATCTTGATCTCAGACTTCTCATCTCCCATAAAAGAATAAATTTCTGCTGTTTCAAAGCCACTCAGTTTGTGGTGATTTGTTGCCGCATCTCTGGGAAACTAACACAATGATCTTGTTACATTGTTACATAAAAAGCATCCTTATTTTTTAAAAAACAGCTTCTTGCCAGAAGATACATCATTTGTTACTTTGACAGATACTACGGTATTACCGTCCACGGTTTTAACCAATTCGCACTCTTATCAGCAATGTAAGTGCCTGTTTTGCCTTTTTGAAGATCTCTAATATGGCTTTTATTTGCATTTCTTTTACCAATTGTGGGATTGTGTTTAAGAATCATTTATGTTTCTGAAATGCCCATTCATATTTGTTTCCATTTTATAGTAGGTTATTAATCTTTATTTCTAGTATTTATTTACATATTAGTCTTCACCTGTGATATGACTTAGAAACTTTTCCCCCACATTATCCCTTTTCCTTTGACTTGCTTATGTGTTTTCTGTTTTCACATAATTCATTTTTATGCACTGGTCATTTATTTTGAATCACTATAGGGTTACAATTGGAGAAGGAAATGGCAACTCACTCCAGTATTCTTGCCTGGAGAATTCCATGGACAGAGGAGCCTGACGGGCTACAGTCTATGGGGTCGCAAAGAGTCGGACATGACTAAGCAAGTAACACACACATAGGGCTATAATAGGATTCTTCCTTATTTTCATCTAACAATTTCTTAGTCTCATTTGCTATAGAATTTATACTCATATATGCTTTCCTGCTGGCTCAGCGGTAAACAATATGTCTGCCAACACAAGAGAGATGGGTTCAATCCCAGGGTCTGAAAGATCCCCTGGTGAAGGAAATGGCAGCCCATTCCAGTATTCTTNAACTTTCCAGGAGTGATTAAGGACAGTTAATTATTTTTCTAGTGCTTCAGAAGAAACAAATTCATTGAGGAAACAGACAATACAGATAGGGGAAAAAATGGTGTGTGTGTGTGTGTGTGTGTGTGTGTGTGTGTGTGTCTATTATTGGACTTTGTGAGTTGTTCTAATGATCTGTCTTTTCTTACACTAGTACCACAGATCTTACGGTTGTATCTTTTTTTTTTAATTAAAAATTTTTGCCTAGGTAATACATTCCATGGTTCAACAGTTAAAATATGAAAAAGTTTCCTTTCCTTGTCCCTAAACAGTTACACACAGGCACATATATAACTATGAGAATCTTTCTAGAATTTATGCAAATACAAACAATAAGAATTCTTATTCTTACTCTTGTAAATAAAACAGAGCATATTTTATACACTGTTGTGAACCTTGACTTATTCTTCACTTAATAGATTCTTGGCAATTGTGATTATTAGCTCATTTTATGGGTCAACTTGGCTAGCTGTGGTACCTAGTTATTCAGTCAAACACTACTCTAGAGGAGAACACCACGTGAGGATGCAGGCAGGTATTAAAGTGATGTCTACAGGTGAAGAAACACCAAGGGCTGCCTGCAACCAGTAGTGTCTAGGAGAAAGGCTTGGAGCAAACTTTCCAGGATCTTCAGAGGGGATGTGTACATGCTCAGTTGCTCAGTCCTGTCTGACTCCTTGTGACCCCATAGACTGTAGCCCGCCAGGCTCCTCTGTCCCTGGGATTCTCCAGGCAAGAATACTGGCATGGGTTGCCATTTCCGCTTACGGGCAGTCTTCTCAGCCCAGGGTAAGAACCTGCATCTCCTGTGAGCACAGGTGGATTCTCTACTACTGAGCCACCTAGGAAGCCCTGGGAAGGAATGTGGCCCTAAAAACATCTTGATCTCAGACTTCTCATCTCCCATAAAAGAATAAATTTCTGCTGTTTCAAAGCCACTCAGTTTGTGGTGATTTGTTGCCGCATCTCTGGGAAACTAACACAATGATCTTGTTACATTGTTACATAAAAAGCATCCTTATTTTTTAAAAAACAGCTTCTTGCCAGAAGATACATCATTTGTTACTTTGACAGATACTACGGTATTACCGTCCACGGTTTTAACCAATTCGCACTCTTATCAGCAATGTAAGTGCCTGTTTTGCCTTTTTGAAGATCTCTAATATGGCTTTTATTTGCATTTCTTTTACCAATTGTGGGATTGTGTTTAAGAATCATTTATGTTTCTGAAATGCCCATTCATATTTGTTTCCATTTTATAGTAGGTTATTAATCTTTATTTCTAGTATTTATTTACATATTAGTCTTCACCTGTGATATGACTTAGAAACTTTTCCCCCACATTATCCCTTTTCCTTTGACTTGCTTATGTGTTTTCTGTTTTCACATAATTCATTTTTATGCACTGGTCATTTATTTTGAATCACTATAGGGTTACAATTGGAGAAGGAAATGGCAACTCACTCCAGTATTCTTGCCTGGAGAATTCCATGGACAGAGGAGCCTGACGGGCTACAGTCTATGGGGTCGCAAAGAGTCGGACATGACTAAGCAAGTAACACACACATAGGGCTATAATAGGATTCTTCCTTATTTTCATCTAACAATTTCTTAGTCTCATTTGCTATAGAATTTATACTCATATATGCTTTCCTGCTGGCTCAGCGGTAAACAATATGTCTGCCAACACAAGAGAGATGGGTTCAATCCCAGGGTCTGAAAGATCCCCTGGTGAAGGAAATGGCAGCCCATTCCAGTATTCTTGACTGGGAAATCCCATGGCCAGAGGAGCCTGGCAGGTTACAGTCCATGGGGTTGCCAAGAGTCAGACACGACTTAGCAACAACAACAGCAGCAATACTTGTATATACTGTGAGATATGGCTTCAACTTAATTCTTTTCCCAAATGGCTATCCAATTGTCATGACACTATTTGTTAAGAGTTCATCTTTGGACCTTGATTTGAAATTCCATCCTTATTATATACTAAATTGTTTTATCTATTTGGATGTATTCCTGGTATTTCTATTTTGTTCCTCTGGTTTTCTGTCTATGTACTTGCCAATATTACATAGCCTTAACTTTTGAAACCATAAAATATATTTAAATATCTAGTGGTACTAGACCCTCCACCCCATTATTCATTTTGTTTTTCAGAGCTTTCCTTGCTATATATTGCTTTCCACTTTTTAACATTCAGAATCATTTTGTCTAGTTCTTTTAAAACTTTTTGGTATTTTTATGAAAATTATATTAAATTGATGCTTTTATAATATTTAGCTGAATTATCTAAGAATATAGTATGTGTTTCCATTTGTTCAATTTTTCCGTATCTTTCAGAATGTTTTACAGTTTTTGTTGTTGTTTTTGTATGTGTTTAATCGTTCAGTCCTGTCCGACTCTTTGTGACCCCATGGACTGCAGCCCACCAGGCATCCCCGTCCATGGGATTCTCCAGGCAAGAAGGCTGGAGTGGATTGCCATGTCCTCCTTCAGGGGATCTTCCCCACCCAGGGACTGAACCCAGGCCTCCTGCATTGCAGGTGGATTCTTTACTGTCTGAGCCACCAGGGAAGTCCTGTTTCTGTACAGGCTTGCACATTTCTTGTTAAGTGCATTCCTAGGTTTTAAATATTTTTGCTGCTACTGTAAATAGTAACTTCACTTTCATCATATATTTTATCTGATTATTATTTGTGTATATAAAAGCTGCTCTTTTGAGTTTTCCTGGTTTGTGATTATTTTGATAATAGTCGTTTTAGCTCTTTGGTTTCATTCCACATCTCTAATTTCTTTTTTGTTAGTGACTGTATTGGCTCCTTTATCCAGCACAGTTTTAGATAATAGTTGTGAGAGCAGTCATACTTGTTTTGCATACGATTTTTGATAGAAATACTTCTATTGTTTTCCTTTTAAGCATGATGCTGACTTCTGGGGTGAAAAAGACTTCTTTTGTCATGTTAAGCAAATAATCATACTTTCCCGTTTCTCTTGAGTATTTGTAATCAAGAATGATTGTTCAGCTATTTTCCAAATGCTCTTTTGGCGACTATAAATAGGATTCTATGATTGTCTCTTCAGGTCTAGTAATGCAGTAAATTATATTAGTATTAGTAGACTGTGTTTCTAGTTCTCCTCATAGGTTCTGTAATTTTTGTCTATAAAATTGCAGCAGCATTATTTGGTGCATGAAAGTTTCTTAATTACATGCTTACTGAAAATTATGCCCATTTAGGGTTAAGAAAGTCTTTTTCTGTGTGTATTGTTCACTGCTTTTTGGTATGAATTCTACCTTTTTTGATATTAAGATCCTGACCCTATTTTTATTTGGGGAAGTCTTTCCTTAGTATTTATTTTGAAATGTTCCAGATCGTTCAATTTTTTTACACTTAAAACATTACACTTATTTATTTTGGCTGCACTGGGTCTTCATTGTTGCGCATGAGTTTTCTCTAATTTCGGAAAGTGAGGGCTACTTTACGGTTGCAGCGCGTGGATTTCTCAGTGTGATGGCCTCTCGCTGCAGAGCACTGGCTCTAGGGCACATGAGGCTGGGTTGCTCCACAGCCTGTGGAATCTCCCTGGACCAAGGACTGAACCCATGTCCCCTGCACTGGCAGGCGGGGTCTTAACCACTGGACAACAAGGGAAGGCCTAGATCATTTTGTTTTAGACCTGTCTTTTGTATAAAACATACAGTTGGGTATTATTTTGTGATCTAATCTGAAAATCTTTCATTCAATACATAAAGTAAATTTACATTTATTGATATTCAGATAAGCTTAATATTTGTTCCATTGTATTATTTTGTGTATTCTATTTTAGCAGGTTTTTAAAATGTCTTGCATTATGTGGCCTGTTTTCTTTGCACGTAAATATGCCTCTGTGTGTGTATTTTGTCTGATATTAAGAGAGGATTGTGGGTTTTCTTCCCCCGAAGAAAACCTAGTACCCTTATTTAATCTTCCACTACTTTGGACAATATCTACTAATTTCCTACCCTGCAGTGTTAAAAAAAATTAGCATGTTTCTTCCCCCATCCCTCTTCTTTTCTCCAACAAATTTTAGCTGATATTATCTTCTTGTTATATTGTTAAATGTTATTATATTTCTGCTTCTTGGGTCATTGGCCTTAAATGACATCTTTTAATTCTAAACTATTACAGATGAAGAAGTTAATGTTCTTACAATAGCTATTTCATTCTCCCTTCTTTTCCTAAGTTTTATTAGTTTCATCATTTCCCTAATACCAGGACATAAAACATTTACACTCTGTTCTGACACCCTGCATTTGCTTTAGTCTTAATTCTAAAGTTAAATATACTCAGCACTCGTAGGCAGCCATCCTTTCCTGGCAATATTCTCAGTCCTGTCTCAAGAACCTGAAGTTCATCCCCCCACAGTAGGGTTCTTATTGCCACCTGACTGGTGAATTGGGCTTCAGGTACCATCCTGAGGGTAAACTTTCTAGAACCTTGCTTGATCTAACTTGTATTCCTGGGAAAGGAACAAGTGAGCCTGAGACAAGAGTTTGTGTACAAGTAGTTTTTGGGGAAGTGACACCAGAAGCAGGTGGACTCACGCGGTTGGTGAGACAGTAAATAATCCACCAGGAATGCAGGAGAGGCAGGAGATGTGGGTTCAGTCCTGGATTGGGAAGATCCCCTGCAAGAGAGCATGGCAATCGACTCCAGTATTCTTGCCTGGAGAACCCATGGACAGAGGAGCCTGGTGGCCTACAGTCCAAAGGGTTGCAAAGAGTCAGACACGACTGAAGTGACTGAGCAGGCATGCACGCATGCACACACCAGGAGCAGGAGTGAGCGTCCAGGGAAAGAAGGGACATTCAACGCATGTGTACATTATTGAATTGAAGATCATTATGCGCAAATAAAGCTGAGCACCAAAGAATTGATGCTTTTGAACTGTGGCGTTGGAGAAGACTCTTGAGAGTCCCTTGGACTGCAAGGATTCAACCAGTCCATCCTAAAGGAGATCAGTCCTGGGTGTTCACTGGTAGGACTGATGTTGAAGCTGAAACTCCAAAACTTTGGCAACCTGATGCGAAGAGCTGACTCATTTGAAAAGACCCTGATGCTGGGAAAGATTGAGGGCAGAAGGAGAAGGGGACGACAAAGGGTGAGATGGTTGGATGGTATCACTGACTCGATGGACATGGGTTTGGGTGGAGTCTGGGAGTCAGTGATGGACAGGGAGGCCTGGTGTGCTGCGGTTCATGGGGTCGCAAAGAGTCGGACACG
The DNA here is from genome assembly GCA_006410615.1 of Neotragus moschatus. Lineage (NCBI taxonomy): Eukaryota > Metazoa > Chordata > Mammalia > Artiodactyla > Bovidae > Neotragus > Neotragus moschatus. Next base: position 912,051 of record SJYA01001368.1, on the reverse strand, counting down.
ATAGCGACTGAACTGAACTGAACTGATGTGAAAATGGCCCTTGATTTTAGAAGGATATTCTGAGGACTGCATTGAAGGTGTCATACAATTGTGTCCACAAAGGACAGGAATAAGAATTTCTTCTCCACTGACTCCCATCCCCATTGGTTGAGGTCTTGACTTACTCACACGTCCTGGTTGAGAATCCATGAGCGCTGAGTATATCCACCCTTGTGGACATGGCTGTCCACACAAAACAAGCTGAAGCCTGTGGGGAAATACTTGCTCAGATACAGATGGAATTAGAGGTGAAACCAAGAAGGATGCAAGGTGCAAAGGCAGCATCTGATGTAACTCATCTTAACTTTCTGAAACTGTGACTTGAACTGACTCTTCCACTAGCAGGTTTTATTGCTGTGGTTCAGTTGCTAAGTAGCGTCTGACTCTTTGCAATCCCGTGCACTGCAGCATGCCAGGCTGCTCTGTTCTCCTCTGTCTCAAGGAGCTTACTCAAATTCATGTCCATTGAGTTGGTGATGCAATCTAACTACCTCATTCTCTGCTGCCCTCTTCACTTTTACCATCTGTCTTTCCCAACATCAGAGTCTTAGTTCTCAGTCAGCTCTTTGCATCAGGTGACCCAATGTATTGGAGCTTCAGCTTCAGCACCAGTCCTTCCAATAAATATTCAGGGTTGACCTCCTTTAGGATTGAATAGTTTCATCTCCTTGCAGTCCAATGGATTTGCATGAGTAATCTCCAGTGACACAATTTGTGGATCAGCAAAAAGCAAGAGAGTTCCAGAAAAATATCTATTTCTGCTTTATTGACTATGCCAAACCTTTTGATTGTGTGGATCACAATAAACTGAAAATTTATGAGAGAGAAAATTCTGAGACAGATGGGAATACCAGACCACCTGACCTGCCTCTTGAGAAATCTGTATGCAGGTCAGGAAGCAATAGTTAGAGCTGGACATGGTACAACAGACTGGTTCCAAATAGGAAAAGGAGTACGTCAAAGCTGTATATTGTCACTCTGCTCATTAAACTTATATGCAGAGTACATCACGAGAAACCCTGGGCTGGAAGAAGCAAAAGCTGGACTCAAGATTGCTGGGAGAAATATCAATAACCTCTGATATGCATTAATTCTTCAGTGCTCAGCCTTCTTTACAGTCTAACTCTCACATCTATCCATGACTACTGGAAAAACCATAGCGTTGATTAGACAGACCTTTGCTGGCAAAATGACGTCACTGCTTTTTAATATGCTGTCTAAGTTTGTCACAGCTTTTCTTTCAAGGAGGAAGTGTCTTTTAATTTCATGGCTGCAGTCATCTCCACAGTGATTTTGGAGCCCAAGAAAATAAAATATGTCACTGTTTCCACTTTCCCCCCTCCTATTTTCCATGAAGTGATGGGACTGGATGCCATGATCTTAGTTTTTTAATGTTGAGCTTCAAGCCAACTTTTTCACTCTCCTCTTTCACCCTCAGAAACTAGTATTATGTAATATTTTAAATTTATTTAAAATTTTAGTTTACTGTTATTTGTATTGGTAATTTTCAGTTTTATTGTTTACAGCCATAGGATATAGCAGGTAGAAANTGATCTTAGTTTTTTAATGTTGAGCTTCAAGCCAACTTTTTCACTCTCCTCTTTCACCCTCAGAAACTAGTATTATGTAATATTTTAAATTTATTTAAAATTTTAGTTTACTGTTATTTGTATTGGTAATTTTCAGTTTTATTGTTTACAGCCATAGGATATAGCAGGTAGAAATGTCACTTGTTGAATTTTATTGAGTTTCTATTTGGGCCTTAGTATATGAACAAATTTTGTAAATTTTCCTAAGAATACATAAAAAGAATGAGTGTCCTCTTGGTTCACAGAGCACAAATTTCAACATACTTTTCCATTTCTATTCTTATTATTTGTTCAAATTCTCTATCTCCTATTCTACTTTTGTCCTTTCATTAAGGATTGAAACAATGTTTAAGTACTCCTTCTAGAATGTGGTTTTGTCAATTTCTGATTATATATTGCTTTAATGCATTTTCATTAAAGTTAATGGCCCCCATTTTGGAGGTTTGAAGGGTATAATTACCCACAGCTCTCTCTTTTCTAGTTTGTAAACTAATTAGGAAAGATATTCAGAAATCAGATTGAAATGAAATATTAACTTTGTTGTGTACTAAACTGAGCTGGAAGATTTAGCTTGGATTTCTGCCAAACTGGGCTTCCCTGGTGGCTCAGATGGTAAAGAATCCACGTGCAATGCAGAAGACGCAGAGTTCGATCCCTAGGTCAGGAAGATTCCCTGGAGAAGGGAGTGGCAACGCACTCTACTATTCTTGCCTGGAGAATTCCATGGACAGAGGAGCCTGGCAGGCTACAAGTCCATGGGGTTGACAGCAGTTGGACAGGACTGAGCAACTAACACTTTCACTTCTAGCCAAATTATTTCCACTACTGACTTCATTTAGTCATTAACTCAGCAGTGACCACAGGACTGGAAAAGGTCAGTTTTCATTCCAATCCCAAAGAAAGGCAATGCCAANCCATTTCAGTCCTTTATTGAGCCCATCTTTGCATGAAATGTTCCCTTGGTATCTCTAATTTTCTCGAATAGATCTCTAGTCTTTTCCCCTTCTACTGTTTTCCTCTATTTCTTTGCATTGATCGCTGAGGAAGGCTTTCTTATCTCTCCTTGCTATCCTTTGGAACTCTTCATTCAAATGGGTATATATTTTCTTTTCTCCTTTGCTTTTCTCTTCTCTTCTTTCCCAGGTATTTGTGAGGCCTCCTCACACAGCCATTTTGCTTTTTTACATTTCTATGTCTCGGGGATGGTCTTGATCTCTGTCTCCTGTACAATGTCACGAACCACCATCCATAGTTCATCAGGCCCTTTTTCTATCAGATCTAGCACCTTAAATCTATTTCTCACTTCCACTGTATAACCATAATGGATTTGATTTAGGTAATATCTGAATGGTCTAGTGGTTTTCCCCACTTTATTCAACTTAAGTCTGAATTTGGCTATAAGGAGTTCATGATCTGAACCATAGTCAGCTCCCAGTTTTGTTTTTGCTGACTGTATAGAGCTTCTCCATCCTTGGGTGCAAAGAATATAATCAATCTGATTTAGGCGTTGGCCATCTGGTAATGTCCATGTGTAGAGTCTTCTCTTGTGTTGTTAGAAGAGGGTGTTTGCTATGACTAGTGCATTCTCTTGACAAAACTCTATTAGCCTTTGCCTTGCTTCAATCTGTACTCCAAGGCCAAATTTGCCTGTTACTCCAGGTATTTCTTGACTTCCTACTTTTGCATTCCAGTCCCCTATAATGAAAAGGACATCTTTTTGGGGTGTTAGTTCTAAAAGGTCTTGTAGTTATTCAAAGAACTGTTCAACTTCAGCTTCTTCAGCGTTACTGGTCAGGAACATAGAGTTGGATTACTGTGATAGTGAATGGTTTGCCTTGGAAATGAACAGAGATCATTTTGTCGTTTCTGAGATTGCATCCAAGTACGGCATTTCAGACTCGTGCATTATAGATTTACAGAAAAATTTAGCGTGTAGTGCAGAGTTCCCTTACACCCCCTTACCTCCCCACCACTTCACCATTTTCCCATTATTAACATTTTACATTACTGTGGGATATTTTTTACAATTTATGGGCAAACACTGATATTATTAGCTAAAGCTCATAGGTTACATTAGGGCTCACTCTTTGCATTGCACCTTCTATGAGTTTTGAGCATATATAATGACATGTATCCATCACTGCAATGTTATTAAGACTAACTTCACTGCCCTAAAACTCTTGTGCTCTACCTGTTCATTCCTTGCTTTCTGTCCTGACAACTGGTCAGACAGTTGATATTTCAGTGATATTTCCAGTGATAGCTTTGAAAATGGAGGAAGGGTCCCTGAGCTAAGGAATGCAAGCAGTTCCTAGAAGCTGAAAAAGACAAGGAAGACAGACTTTTTAACAGAGCTCCAGGAATTAACATGTATCTATTTACACCTCTGGAGAAGGAAATGGCAACCCACTCCAGTATTCTTGCCTGGAGAATCCCAGGGAAGAGGAGCCTGGTGGGCTGCTGTCTATGGGGTCGCACAGAGTTGGACACAACTGAAGTGACTTAGCAGCAGCAGCAGCAGCAGCAGCATTCACACCTCAGTTTTGGCTCATAAGATCCATTTAGACTTCTGATCTCCAGAACTGAAAAATAACAGATTTGCATTGTCCTAAGCCACTTAACCTGTAGTAGTAATTTTTAATAGCAGCGATAGGAAACTGATGAAGTTCCCTATGTGTACCATGGCAAATAGATGGGGAAACAATGGAAACAATGAGACTTTATTTTGCGGGGCTCCAAAATCACTGCAGATGGTGACTACAGCAATGAAATTAAAAGACTCTTGCTCCTTGGAAGAAAAGTTATGACCAACCTAGACAGCATATTAAAAAGCAGAGATATTACTTTGCGAAAAAGGTCCATCTAATCAAAGCTATGATTTTTCCAGTAGTCATGTGGATGTGAGAGTTGGACCATAAAGAAAGCTGAATGCCAAAGAACTGATGCTTTTGAAATGTGGTGTTGGAGAAGACTCTTGAGAATCCCTTGGACTGCAAGGAGATCTAACCAGTCCATCCTAAAATAAATCAGTCCTGAATATTCATTGGAAGGACTGATGCTGAAGCTGAAGCTCCAATACTCTGGCCACCTGACAGGAAGAATCGACTCATTGGAAAAGACCCTGATGCTGGGAAAGATTAAAGGCAGGAGGAGAAGGGGGCGAAAGAGGATGAGATGGTTGGATGGCATCACCGACTCATTGGACGTGAGTTTGAGCAAGCTCTAGGAGTTAGTTATGGACAGGGAGGCCTGGTGTGCCTCAGTCCGTGGGGTTGCAAAGAGTTGGACACGACTGAACTGAACTTCTGTACCACCCGGAGGCCAGTCTAGGAGGACTGTGGGTTGTTCACCATAGTTGTATAGGCTTTGCTCAGCTGATTCTGGTCAGTTCTACGCACATGGCAGCTCTGGATTTCATACAGTAATTTAAAGGGCCGCGTTCTCTACTCCCTATTCTTTGTGATCTAGCCCCCTCTTCTGGTTGTCTGGGTAGAAAAAATATTCAAGGTTACACCTGTTTTCACTGCTACCGCTGCCATGAGGAGGCCGATTCATTACTGAGGCTCATCTGGATTTGGGTCTGGAGGGTGTACAGAGTGCATTTTTCTTCTTAGATCCTGACTGCCCTAGATCATAGGCTGGGGAATGTAGGTGATAAAAGGCAAACCACAGCACTCACCACGATGTGGGAGAGTGTTTGAGGTTTGAATTTCTCACATGCTTTGTTTTTTTCAGAACCTTTAGCGATGAATTATATTGTTCTGTTTTTTGTTTTTATATCTGTTGTTCAGGACTTTCAGTTGTGATCAGTGGGAGAGATAGAGTTGAGTATACTTATTCAGTCTTAACCAGAACCAGGACTTTCTTCATTTCTTTTTTACCTTAAAAACTCCCTGCCTTTTCCCCCCTTTCTGTTTATCTTAAGGCATTATCTTTTTTTTTTTTTTTCTTATTAACTGTTATGGTCTTTCTGCTTTAGTGTACATTTCTAACATGATATCCCCCTCTTTTGAGTTATTTCACATCCTTGTGAGTTTTTCTGATTTTTGGTCTACATTGTTCTTTCATTCTTCTATTATTATTTTTGTCCTCTGGCTTGTTATGAAATAGTAAAGTTTTCATGTAATTTGTAGGCATGTTTTGGTAGAGGGCTTTTATTGCCTGTAGGGGTAGCTTTCTTGTTTTAAAGTTTTTCTTTTTCTTGGAATGTATTTATGTGAGATTTTTCCTCAATCTTTTTGTTCATATATATATATATATATATATGTTACTTTTCTTGAATTTTTACAGGGAATCCTGAATTTTACAGTTCTAGAGCTCTCTCTTCTATCATTTTTCTGAAGTGTTTAAGTATATGATTGGTTCCTTTGTGAATTCCCCTTACTTTGTTCCTCTCTCCTGCTTTCATCTGGATTTCTGTTTTGTCCCTATGCTGTTCAGTTTAGATTCTATCCCTGATAGTTTTGTCTTAGTATGGAGCTTGGTCCTGAAATGGGGCATTGGCTGATTCATTTTGAGAATTGGCACAAGGCTCAAAACCGTTGAACTCACGTGAGAACTGCAGGACGCAAGACTCCTCTCAGTGGCAGGTGCTCTCCTCAGTGCTCGCGCCCCCTCCCAGTTCCACCACCGAGCTTTTCTTTTAGTGAGCACTCGTGGGGATGTTCACTTTCATTAGATGTCAGTGACTGTCCTTTCCTTTCATCCTCACGCAAGCACCATAGTCTCATAGCTGTTAGTGGTTTGATCCTCCTCACTTGGGATTTGGAGTTCTGGAGATTCTTTTTTACTTAGTTTTGTTTTAGATGTTATCCCTCGAGTCTTCGAATGTTTCAGCCTGGCTTCTCTGTTTTTAATGTTCAGTTTGGGAAGATTTAAAAACCCGTGCTGTCGCTTGCCACTATCCTCTGTGTTAGTTACTGTGATGTCAAGTTATACTCTTCTGATAAGAATGAGGAGTTCTGAATAAGAGATTTGAGGGAGAGGCGTGAAGGTTTAGAAGTCACTGATGAAAAGAGGGAAGGGAGCTCTTCAGGAGCCAATGAGAATAAGATGAGGGCCCAAGTGAGGGAGGGACCGTGTATTAGCAGTGGCGCCAGCCTATGTGAATGTAGGCTTTCCCCAGCTTTGTAGGTGTCACCCCAGATGAAGCCTCAGAGGAGGCTGATAGTTGGATGGAGACTATAATTAGGCTTGTTTGTTCAACTGAAGGACCAGAATATTAGGGGGCTGAGATAACTTCGGGGAGAGGAATTCCATTCCTGGGTATGAATGCAAATGAAACCAGAATGAGGTTACTAAATTGGGAGACAATGGAAGGGATCTACAGACTTAATGTCTGTAGTGAATCTAAAGAGAAACACAGTGGGAGGAGCTATGTGAATGTACTAAAGGGAGACTTTCGTCAGAGCACAGGGTTTAAGATTTCTTAGGTAGAATAAGTAAATAAGTGTTAGTTGCTCAGTTGTGCCCTACTCTTTGCGACCCCATGGACTGTAACCCACCAGGCTCCTGTGTCCATGAGATTTTCCAGGCAAGGATACTGGAGTGGATTGCCATTTCCTTCTCCAGGAGATCTTCCCAACCCAGGGATCAAACCCAGGTCTCCTGCACTGTAGGAAGATTCTTTATGGACTGAGCTACAAGGGAATAGGTGTTTTTAAAAAGGTCTAATATCAGGTGTGGTTTAATATATTTGATCCCTAATAAGTTATTGGGCTTCCCAAGTGGCCCTAGTGGTAAGGAAACCTTCTGCCAGTGCAGGAGACGGAAGAGACANGCACTGTAGGAAGATTCTTTATGGACTGAGCTACAAGGGAATAGGTGTTTTTAAAAAGGTCTAATATCAGGTGTGGTTTAATATATTTGATCCCTAATAAGTTATTGGGCTTCCCAAGTGGCCCTAGTGGTAAGGAAACCTTCTGCCAGTGCAGGAGACGGAAGAGACATCGGTGCAATTCCTGGGTCGGGAAGATCCCTGGAGGAGGAAATTGCAACCCACTCCAGTATTCTTGCCTGGAGAATCCCATGGACAGAGGAGCCTGACAGGCTATGCTCTTGAATTTCCAACTTCTTCAGTTCACTTCAGTTCAGTCGCTCAGTCGTGTCTGACTCTTTGCAACCCCATGAATTGCAGCACGACAGGCCTCCCTGTCCATCAACAACTCCCAGAGTTCACTCAGACTCATGCCCATCGAGTCAGTGATGCCANTTCTTGACTTCCTACTTTTGCAGTCCAGTCCCCTATAATGAAAAGGACATCTTTTGGGGGTGTTAGTTCTTAAAGGTCTCGTAGGTCTTCATAGAACCATTCAATTTCAACTTCTTCTGCATTACTGGTCATGCTCAGGAAGAAGGTAAAAATGCTACTCATATTTAGAATTTGTTAAGTATACATATCAATATTTCTTAGGGTAACCACTAAAAGAAAAGAAATAAAACTGAAAACTTCCAACAGAGTTGAAGTATCAAAATGGAATAAGAAAAGAAGGGGAAACAAAAAAGACAGCACAGGATATAAATTCACACCTTAGAAGAAGATATTACTGAGTTCAAATCCCAGCCCTACCAAGTATTAGTTCTAACCACAGACAAATCATGTGCTATTTAAAATTCCATTTCCTCATCTTTAAAAAAAGAGATAAAAGCTCTAAGTTATTAAACCCAGGACTTGAGTTATTGTGCAAACATACAATAGTGGCACAGTGCCTGCCATAAAGATGCATAAATACCTTTTTCCTTTCCCTTCTTCTCATGACACTGAAGTACATTCACGAATAAGCAGGTCATTGTTTTAGTCTACATGAGACACTTTAATCATGAATTCCACAACTATTACATACAATTGTCATCCTTGCTTCCTTGGCTTTCTAGTATACTCTTTCCTTATTCAGGACTAAAAAGCTTCCAAATAAAATCACATTCTGTGTAAGTATCTCCAGTTTATTATTGCTTCAAAACTATGCTTAAACATATTTAGGTTTTCAAAGAAAGATTAAGTTTAACCTGAAGCAAATACCTCTTCCATAGCAAAAGGCAAAAGTTAACACTTCATATAAGACAAAGAAAACCCAGTAGCTGCTTTATTAAATAGCTACCTACTCTTCCTATCTATAACCTGCTCGGAGAAAAAGAAATGGCTATTAGTTATGTCACCTCAAAGATGTGTAACTCACTTACTTTACTTAATCAATTTGTTGAAATTCAGAATGAGCATGTAATCCCATAATAAAATAAAATACCTTATTGTATGAAGATTATTTCATGGATTAGATATTGTGCTCTGAAAATTAAACCCCTCAGTAAAAGTTTAGTCAAGTATTTCCCAATAACTGTGTTATAAGTGTTGACACTAAGGACAAAAAAGTGAAAAACTTTTCATTCAACAACCTATATAGGATTATCCACACTCCCACTCACTTTTTAAATTCAGCATGACCAATTCTTAATTCTGAGGGGATTTTTTTTCTCTTTTGCATAAGGATGCTTCCAGAAGTTCCCCATCTGCACATTTACAGAATAAAAATGAACTTCTACATGTGTCTAAGATAAACGTAAAGTGGCAAATCTACCCACAAACTTTTCTAATCTGAAATAAAGTATAAGTACTTTAACTGTTCATTTCTACTGAGACAAAAGATTGACTACCGCCAACTTTAAACCATATATGTCAAATAGCAAGGTGACACAACCCTCTTACCTGGAATAAGAAAGGTAAAAACTTTAAAAGTTTTACAGGAAACCAACTGGTAACCTCTAAAACTAAAGATGAAAGTTTTATGAGAATAGAAATGGAAAATCTGTATACACAGACTCTAACAGGAAACAACATGGAAGAATTTTACAAGTGGAAACCTTAATAATAGAGTTGTTACGCATAAAACAGAAGGCATCAACTTGCTGTACAGTAGAGCAGTTAAGGGCTAAAGCCCTGAAGTCAGTGAAGCCGCTCAGTCGTGTCTGACTCTTCCTAACCCCACGGACTGTAGCCTACCAGGCTCCTCCGTCCATAGGATTTACCAAGCAGAGTACTGGAGTGGGGTGCCATTGCCTTCTCCTGTATCTATGAAGTTGGCATAATAAGGGTCCTTAATAAAACTGCAATGAGGATTAAATTAGATAACAGGTGTAAACCACTGAGCACAATGATTGGCACATAGTAAATATGTATTATTAGCTAGTTGTATAACTATTATCCTCTATCTAAAACTGCTTTGTAGCACCACACTAGCAGAAGTGTCAAAAAATCACCTGAAGGAGTTAAATTAAGAAATTATGTTCTCACTCCTTGACGGGACCAGATAATCCTAATGTCCATCATACAACATTTAGCAAATACAATAACCTGGAAGCCAACACCAAAGAACCACAAATTAAATCATTAAAAATTAGTAAAGCATAAAGGTGACTACTCATCTATTCACTTGAGCTCCGAGATCTAATCACTAATAATTAGATTACAGTATTAAGTGACTAATGAATTTCTTCTACACTATACTGCTGCTGCTCAGGTGGCTCAGGGGTAAAGAATCCATCTGCAGTTCAGGAGACACTGGTTCCGGGATTCAATCTCTGGGTCGCGAAGATCCCCTGGATGAGGAAATGGCACCCTACTCCGGTATTCTTGCCTGGGAAATTCCATGGACAGAGAAGCCTGGTGGGCTACAGTGGAAGTGAAATAAAGTGAAAGTATTAGGTCGCTCAGTCATGTCTGCTCACTTTGCAACCCCATAGACTGTACCCCACCAGGCTCCTCTGTCCACCAGACTTCTCAGGCAAGAATACTGGAGTGGGTTGCCATTTCCTTTTCCAGGGGATCTTCCCGACCCAGGGATTAAATATGTTCTCCTGCACTGCAAGCAGATTCTTTACCCTCTGAGCCACCATGGAAGCCCATGCGATCACAAAAGAGTTGGGCATGACTTAGCGACTAAACAATATATTGCTGCTAAAGTGATCTTGAGGGGCAACCATGATAAACGATACAATGTCTAAAAGAATCAAGAACCATAAACTGTTCTGTAAACACAGCAATTCAGTATGCCCTCCTAACCTGATAGCTCTAGTGGCTGGTGAGAAGGGAAATATATTCGAGATAGTAGCTATTCAAAACAGCTTCATTCTCTCTTGTTCCAGTGAGTAAAATGATCTACTGCAGATAATTCTAAATGTTTGGTTTGCTTTTGACCTTGACAGCCTAAGAAAACCTAAGTAGTTCAGGGAAGGTAACACCTTTATCTAAAACCTCTCAATTGGGGATGAAAAGGAAAGCTTCTGAAGAATGCTTGAATGCTTATACTATCCCCAAGGGAGAAACTATTTGACATTGAACTGTTAACTGGCAGCTGGCACCTTCAGTATCACCTGAACAGGCTTCCAGCACAGGAATGTAATAACTACTTATTAGGTAGTCACTAATTTACTCTTCATTTCAAAGCAGCCTTTTTAATCTAGGTTTAAAAAAAATGAAACTGTCACAAGCTGGAATCAAGATTGCTGGGAGAAATATCAATAACCTCAGATATGCAGATGACACCACCCTTATGGCAGAAAGTGAAGAGGAATTAAAAAGCCTCTTGATGAAAGTGAAAGAGGAGAGTGAAAAAGTTGGCTTAAAGCTCAACATTCAGAAAACAAAGATCATGGCATCCAGTCCCATCACTTTATGGGAAATAGACGGGGAAACAGTGGAAACAATGTCAGACTTTATTTTGGGGGGCTCCAAAATCACTGCAGATAGTGACTGCAGCCATGAAATTAAAAGATGCTTACTCCTTGGAAGAAAAGTTATGACCAACCTAGATAGCATACTCAAAAGCAGAGATATTACTTTGCCGACTAAGGTCCATCTAGTCAAGGTTATGGTTTTTCCAATAGTCATGTATGGATGTGAGAGTTGGACTGTGAAGAAGGCTGAGTGCCAAAGAATTGATGCTTTTGAACTGTGGTGTTGGAGAAGACTCTTGAGAGTCCCTTGGACNACTGCAGATGGTGACTGCAGCCATGAAATTAAAAGACGCTTACTCCTTGGAAGAAAAGCTATGACCAACGCAGACAGCATATTATAAAGCAGAGACATTACTTTGCCAGCAAAGGTCTATCTCGTCAAGGCTATGGTTTTTCCAGTAGTCATGTATGGATGTGAGAGCTCGACTAAAAAGAAAGCTGAGCACTGAAGAACTGATGTTTTTGAATTGTGCTGTTGGAGAAGACTCTTGAGAGTCCCTTGGACTGCAAGGAGATCCAACCAGTCCATCCTAAAGGACATCAGTCCTGAATGTTCATTGGAAGGACTGATGTTGAAGCTGAAACTCCAAGATNGACTAAAAAGAAAGCTGAGCACTGAAGAACTGATGTTTTTGAATTGTGCTGTTGGAGAAGACTCTTGAGAGTCCCTTGGACTGCAAGGAGATCCAACCAGTCCATCCTAAAGGACATCAGTCCTGAATGTTCATTGGAAGGACTGATGTTGAAGCTGAAACTCCAAAACTTTGGCCACCTGATGCGAAGAGCTGACTCATTTGAAAAGACCCTGACACCGGGAAAGACTGAAGGCAGGAGAAAGGGACAACAGAGGATGAGATGGTTGGATGGCATCACCATCTCAATGGAGATGAGTCTGAGTAAACTCCTGGAGTTGGTGATGGACAAGGTAGGCCTGGCGTGCTGCAGTCCACAGGGTCACAAAGTGTTGGACACAACTGAGCAACTGAACCGAACTGAACTGAATGGAGTAGCCAGGATGCGAAAGGCAGTAGCCCCAAGATTTCTATATTGTCGGGGTGATTTTGCATAGTGAGGTTGGCAGAGCATGGCAGGGGGCTGTCCTCAAATCTGGGTCTGCAGAGCAAGCATGCTGTTTCACTGTTCATTCCAGTGGCTTCAGTGGGGACATGGCAAGGTTTCCCCTAAGCCACTCGTTAATGGAATCATTCTATGGTCCAGGGAGATTTCCAAGTAGAACTCATTACAGTTTTAGGTAGGTGGCTCTAAGAAATTGTGCCCAGAGAGGAGTTCCTGAGTGTACACTGCTCCTTGTCTGATTTCACAGATCACAGAAGCCATCCCTTGGAAGGGACATCAGAAAGCAAAGGAGAAAACCCTTCTGGGAGGCGGGTTGCTTCTACTATAGGGAGGGAGACAATGAGATCTCTCCTTCTAGTCATCACTGTGCAATTTTCAACATTAAAATCTCCCCTTTTCTCCAGATAATTATTTTTTTACCTTGAGTTTTATATATGGGGTGTTGATATCAAGACCTCCAGCTTCTTTATGGTTTGCATTTCTCATGATATCTTTGTTTATCCCTGGCATTAGTTTATGCATTCTGTATGATTTTGTTTTTGATAGATTGCTTATAAAAAGCATATAGCTGGATTTCTTTAAAAGCCAGTGTGTTTTCGGTTTTTACACTTACAATTGTCATTATCCACTTTTATTTTACATCTGTTAAATCATGCTAGAATTTCTTGGTGCTTTTTCTCCGTTAGGCTTTCTCTCTTTATTTGAAAGCTATTAATCCTAATACTTTGCTGTTACTTTAGCATTAAATATGTGTGTATGTATATTTTTATGTGTATGAATATATTTATTTTGTAAATTTTTTTAGCATCAAGAATGAGTCTAATCCGTGTAGAATATAAAAATTAGCATACTTTCTTCCTTCCTCCTCTTCACTTCCTGCCTTCAATCTTTTCCAGCATCAGGGTCTTTCCAGTGAGTCAGTTCTTCCCATCAGGTGGCCAAAGTATGAAGAGGACAAGAGAGGATGAGATGGATGGACGGATATGAGTTCGAGCAAGGATCGCGAATTAGTGATAGACAGGGAAGACTGGCATGCTGCAGTCCATGGGGTCGCTTAGAGTTGGACACAACGGAGCGACTGAACTTGGTCTTCATTCCTCCTTTCCCACTTCTTAGTTTTTTGTTGAAGTATTATAGGATTTTAAATTTACACTGTTATCATTATCTTACTTTATCTTTCAAGACTTTTGCTTAACGTGCATTTTAAGTTTAGTAGCCATATTGACAATTATTTAGACTATTTTATTGGTTTTATTGTTTGCTGACTTTTCTTCTAAATCCTGTCTCTGCTTTTTAAATTCTAATTTTTTTGGTGCCTCAAATATTTCCCTACTAAGTTACTATAAATACTAAGGTGTTTTAACAATCGTTACTAGGACTATATTTTTTACATCAAATTGAAGTGCGCTAGCATTTCCCAAATAATGACTGTCATTCTGAATGAGTTTGGGAAACACCAGGGTCAACAAAATTAAGCATGCTTCTTTATTGTAAGCTTCTCAGAGTCTGTACTGTGCAATTACATACTATGAATCTTTACATGGAACACACATCATTTCCAAAACTGAATACCACTCCACTTCTCTTGCTGTTTAGTATTAGAGAGAAGAACTATTATTGTAATTCAAATCACCTTTCCTTAGTAACTTCTTTTTTGGCCTAGATTTTCTTTCTTTATTACTGAAATAAAAATGTCAATGGGCCATGTTTACTGATGGTGTCTCCTGCTTTTCCTGGTACTCAGTGTATCAGACAGAGTTTAGCATAAGACAGAAACCACTCTAGAGACTTTGAACAGAAAGGATTTAATACTGGGAATGAAGTGCTTGGGCTTGCCTGGTGGCTCAGATTGTAAAGAATCCACCTGCAATGCAAGAGAGCTGGGTGTGATCCCTGGGTTGGGAAGATCCCCTGGAGGAGGGCATAGCAACCCACTCCAGTATTCTTGCCTGGAGAATCCCACAGACAGGGGAGCCTGGAGGGATACCGTCCATGGGGTCATGAAGTCGGACCTGACTGAGTGACAAAGCACAGCACGTATGAAGTGCTTATGAAAACAGAAGAACTGGAAGAGTGAGGTCGAGACTGGACTCCTACAACTCACTCCAAAAACACCGCCTGACTCATCACTGCACACAGTCAGGGGCTCCCTCTGACTTCAAGAATGCATTGTCAGGGACTTCTCTGGTGGTCCAGTGGTTAAGACTCTGCCTTCCAATGCAGTAAGTGTGGTTCAACTCCTGGTTGGGAGCTAAGATCCCACAGGCCTCACAGTCAAAAAATCAGAACATAAACAACAGAAGCAGTACTGTAACAAATTCATAAAGACTTTAAAAATGGCCCACATTTTAAAAAAATAGAAAGAAAGGAAAAAAAATAAAAACAAAGGAATGAGTTATTGCTGCTGCAGTCAGGGAATTCAAAGCTGGTACTGGAATACCGTCACCTTGATTGCTGGACCCTGGAGCCCAGAGTTCAGTTCCTGCTGCCTCAGCAGTAACTGGAAGCCGCACATAGGGTTTCCACAGTCTTGGCTGCCAGCAGAAAAAAACAAAGTGCCCTAAACTGAGAGGAGGTAGCTTTCACTTCATTGCATCCAGAACCCTAGGTACATGCAAGTCAGGGAATGTCATGTTTAGCTTTCTAGTCTTTGGAATTCAGTAAACTGGTGGGTCCTGACCAGTGAAATCTTAGACAACCAGGGTGAGTCAGTCTAATGGAGGCCAAAAGCCTCCAGGGATTGACTTTGTAACCTGTACAACTGCAGAAAATGTCCTCAGGATTTATTTTCATTCTCTTTATCAGCAGGCTCAGAAAGCAATTCTGTTTGCAGTGCATATTCTGAACCAGAGCTCCCCTGCTAGCTCTTCCTTCCTCATCCTGTCTTGCATGTGTGTGCTCAGTTGCTCAGTTGTGTCTGACTCTGTGTGACCCTATGGACTGCATCCTGCCAGGCTCTTCTGTCCATGGGATTCTCCAGGCGAGAATGGAACGAGCTGCCATTTCCTCCTCCAGTCGATCCTCCCGACCCAGGGATTGAACCGTTTCCTGTGTCTCTTGTATTGGCAGGATTCTTTACAACTAGCAACCCTGGGAAGCCTCCATCCAGTCTCACTGCACTTCAAACCTATCCTAAACTGTTCCTACTCTTCTGGTCACCAAAGCAATGCACAAATCCAGCAAAGCAGAAGTAAAATGTGTGAGAATAATTGCCCCATTATCCACAAGAAACATCACGAATGACTTTATAATTGAATGACTATGGTGTTCCGGCAGAAGGTTCCCATATATACAGGATACAATCCTTTATCTAACTGATGTAGCGCCCATATCCTGTCACTCTGTACTCCCAGCCCAACACAGAGCAGAATCCTAGTATCAGGGCCAGTTTTCCTGAACAGCCAAAAGACCTGTGATGTATTCCTCAACATCCTACAGGAGATCTGAAAAGGTGCTTTTCATCACCTACCCCTAAAAGCCACAAGAAAATGCTATCCTTTCAGCCCCAAATTCTTACCAAGACAGTGAACACTTCAAGATACTGTCTCCAGAAAGATCTTAGAGAAGGGAGACCAAGGGGGAGTTACTTCCGATCTCTTCTCATGGTGTTAGTTCCTTTTTTCAGATTGCTTTGTGGAAATCAAGTGCAGGAAAGAAAGAGGATGGGTATACTACAGAAAGCAAAGAGCACTGCTTACACAGTGAAGCCAAGGGCTGTCAGCCAGCCAGTGTCCTCAGGCCCAGTCATTTCATTTCCACCTTGGTTTCCTAGCAGCGCAGTGGGGATAATAATCTTTGCTCTTCTACCTTGTGGAGTTGCAGTCCATGCCATGTTCAAGCAGGACAACCATACCAAACAGTATAACAATAATCATTCACAAGACAAGGCAGAGCTCGTTTGTGATAGTGAGAAGAACCACTCCCAGTGGTTATGGAGTCAGTAGCATGGGGGTTCCCTGGTTGCTCAGACGGTAGAGAGCTTACCTGCAATTTAGGAGACCCAGGTTCTATCTCTGAGCCAGGAAGATCCCCTGGAGAAAGGAATAGCAAGCCAATTCAGCACTCTCCACTGGAGAATTCCACAGACAGAGGAGCCTGATGGGCTAAGTGTATAGGGTCACACAATCAGACAGGACTGAGCAAGTAACACACATAGTAACTAATCAGCCCCTTCTCTCACCCTCCCTGCTCAGGGTTGCAGGCTCTTACCTCAGACAGAGTTTAGTGCATAAAACAGAAACTACTATGGACTTCCCTGGCGGTCCAGTGGCTAAGACTCCATGCTCCCAATGCACAGGGCCTGGTTCAATATCTGGTCAGAAAACTAGTTCCCACTTGTTGCAACTAAAAACTGATTCCACATGCCACAACTAAAAGAGCCTTCATGTTGCAACTAAGACCCAGCAGAGCCAGACAAATAAATATTAAAAGAAAAAGTACTGCTTCTGTCACTGGCCAAGGCACTGAAGGCAGATAGCTTCTGACCCTCAGTTGTACTTAGACTGTTTCTCAGTTAGAAGCATTCTTGCTCACCCATCCAGAAACCCCCATGAGCAGAAACTCCAAGAGCCATTTTGTTTTCCCCTAAGTGGAGGCTTCATTCCAGAAAAGAATTCTGAAAAGGCTGGGAGAAGGCTGCCCACATCCCACCCCACACTGAGATGGGCAGTCAGGGTCAGGGAGCTCTGTGATCCGGGTCCTGCCAGCTACTGTGTTGGGTGGTGGTGGTGATATACCCTTAGAAGTACATCTTCAGCACCTACATTAAAATAGCCTCCAAGTTGAAAAGGAAAAGTCATAGGAGGAGGGGTTTTTGTGTAACCTCCTGCCCTGGAGATTTAAAGAAATCTGTAGTTTCCAGAATCTGCCTTTTCCAAGAGCTATTTGGAAGGGAAACAGAAATGAACATTTAAAACCCCTTTTAACTCTAGCCTGTGAAGTTCAAATGCATTCTAGGAGGCCCATGAATCAATGTAGTGCTGTAAGTGAGCCATTGGCCCCTGGTAGCTTCCACACACATGCTGCTCTGACGATATAACTTTTAGCTTCAGTCGTAGTTTGGGGAACCTGCTAAAAATGACTCTAATTGCCATAATTCTCCAGTCAAATGAGTCACATCTAATTAAGATGGTACTTGCTCTACTAACCATGGGCTTCCGGGTGGCTCAGTTGGTAAAGAATCTGCCTGCAATGTGAGAAACCTGGGTTTGATCCCTGGGTTGGGAACATCCCCTGGAGGAAGGTGTGGCAACCCACTCCAGTACTCTTGTCTGGAGAATTCCGATGGAGAGAGGAGCCTGGTGGGCTGCGGTCCATGGGGCTGTAAAGACTCAGACACAACTGGGCGACTAAGCATACACACTTACTACTAACCACAGCCATCTCTCCTGAACCGCCCCAAAAGGTGGGGGACAGCCCTGCTGTGGCTGATGGATCGTCTTAGCAGATTTTAAATTTCCTTTCATCTTTAACCTCACATATCTCCAGGTGTTTTAATATTCTAATCAATAAGTAGCAAAAAGGATCAGGAGAAATTAAATGCTTATGTGGTTTCTTTCATATAATAGGCTCTGTTATTGTAATAGTTGACCTGTTCACATCACCGGGTCAGTGGGAGGCTCAATGCAGTCTTATATTTGGATGTGCCAGGTCTCACCTGTTAAAGGTGTATGTGCTGAGTGCCAGCCTCGCCGTGATCTTTATTGGCTGACAAAACTGAACATGAAGACTGAAGCAGCAAGTTGTGGAGTGCATTTGTGAGCGAGAGAGCAAGGACCCACGACCCACTCATGTGCAAGAGGGAGGTGTGGCCTTGGTTCAGGAGTGCAGTCTGCTTGCCTACTCTGATGACAAGGAAGACAATGACGAGATCAAACCCTGAGCCTTTGGAGTGGCAGTGACTCCAAGATCCTACACTACCAGAGAACTAACCCCAGGGAGCACCAAACAGTGAGAACTCACACTAAGGAAACCACTTGAATACAAGACCTGGCATCACCCAACCACCAGCAGCACCCTGTACAGGACACCCCATCTAAGCAACAAACAAAACAGAAATACAAACCCAATCATCAGCAGAGAGGATTACCACCTCATTCAGCCTTGCCCATCAGAGAAAAAACAAACAAGCAAAAAAAAAAAAAAAAAAGTCAGCACATATCTCACCCTATATGAAGCTTACACAAATGACTAGACCAAACTTAGGAGGGCAGAAACCAAAAGGAAGAAAGAACTCAACCTTGAAGCCTGGGAAAAGGAGACCTCAGACACAATAAGTTAAAAAAAAAAAATATATATATATAATGAAAAGGCAGAGAAATACTGCATAAATGAAGGAAAAAATTAGAAACGCAGAAATCCAAATAACTGAAGAGGAAATAGGGAAAGAACCTGAAAAAGAATTCAGAATCATGCTAGTAAAGATGATCAAAAGCCTTGAAAACAGAATTGAGAAAATGCAAGAATCAATTAACAAAGATCTAGAAGAATTAAAGAATAGACACACAGAGAAAAACAACACAATTACTGAATTTAAAATACTCTGGAAGGAATCAACAGCAGAATATCTGATGCAGAAGAACGAACCAGTGAGCTGGAAGATAAAATGGTGGAAATCACTTCTGAAGAGCAGAATAAAGTAAAAAGAATGAAAAGAACTGAGGATAGTCTCAGAGACCGCTGGGACAATATCAAATGCACCAACATTCGAATTATAGGAGTTCCAGAAGAGTTAAAAAGAAAGGGTATGAGAAAATTTTTGAAGCGATTAGAGTTGAAAATTTCCCCAACATGGAAAAGGAAGCAGTCAATCAAGTCCAACAGGCACAAAGAGTTCCACATAGGATAAACCCAAGGAGAAACATGCCAAGACACATACTAATCAAACTAACAAAGACGAAACACAAAGAAAGACTATCAAAAGCAGCAAGGGAAAAGCAGCAAGTAACATACAAGGGAAATCCCATATGCTTAACAGTTGATATATCACCAGAAGCCCTGCAAGCCAGAAAGGAACAGCAGGATATATTTAAAGTACTTAAAGGGAAAAATCTACAACCAAGATTACTGTACCTGGCAAGGATCTCATTCAAAATTCATGAAGAAATAAAAAGCTTTTCAGACAAGCAAAAGTTAAGAGAATTCAGTACCACTAAACCAGCTTTACAACAAGTGTTAAAGGGACTTATATAGTCAAGAAATACAAGAGAAGGAAAAAGATCTACAAAACCAACCCCAAACAATTAAGAAAATGGCAATAGGAACATATATATCAATAATTACTTTAAATATAAATAGATTAAATGCTCCAACCAGAAGACATGGGCTGGCTGAATGGATACAAAAACAAGACACATATATATGCTGCCTACAAGAAACCCACTTTAAATCTAAAGACACATATAGACTGAAAGTGAGAGGATGGAAATATATATTCCATGCAAATAGGAAACAAAAGAAAGCTGGAGTAGCAATCCTCGTATCAGACAAAATAGACCTTAAAATAAAGAAGATTATAAGAGATAAGGAAGGACACTACATAATGATCAAGGGATCAACCCAAGAGGAAGACATAACAATTGAAAATATCTATGCATCCAACATAGAAGCACCTCAATACATAAGACAAACACCAAGAGACATAAAAGGAGAAATTGACAGTAACACAATAAAAATAGGAGACTTTGATACCCACTCACACCAATGGACAGATCATCAAAACAGAAAATTAATAAGGAAACACAAGCCTTAAATGATACTTTAGATGAGATGGATCTCATCGATATATTCATGACATTCCATCCAAATGCAGAAGAATAGATATTCTCAAGTGCACATGGAACATTCTCCAGGATAGACCACACCTTGGGTCACAAATCAAACCTCAGTAAACTTTAAAAATTTGAAATCCTATCCAGTATCTTCTCTGACCACAATGCAAGAAAAAAACTGTAAGAAACACAAACACATGGAGATTAAACAACACATTTCTAAATAACCAGCAGGTTACTGAATAAATCAAAAGGGAAATAAAAAAAAATTTCTAGAAAGAAATGACAATGAAAACGTGACATCTCAAAACCTACGGATGCAGCAAAAGCAGTTTTAAGAGGGAAGTTTCTATCAATACAACCCTACCTCAAGAAATAAGAAAAACATCGAATAGACGACTTCACTTTACACCTAAAACAACTGGAAAAAGAAGAACAAAAACCCCCCAACATTAGTAGAAGGAAAGAAATCACAAAGATTTGAGCATAAATAAAAGAAAAAGAAATGAAAGAAACAATAGTAAAGATTAATAAAACTAAAAGCTGGTTCTTTGAGATGATAAGCAAAATTGACAAACCTTTGGCCAGACTCATCAAGAAAAAAAGAGAAAAGAAATCAACAAAATTAGAAATGGAAAAGGAGAGGTTACAACAGATAATGCAGAAATAAAAAAGGATTATAAGAGATTATTATGAATAACTATATGACAATGAAATGGATAACCTGGAAGAAATGGACAGATTCTTAGAAAAGTTCAATCTCCCAAGACTGAACTAGGAAGAAATAGAAATTATGAACAACCCAATTACAAGCACTGAAATTGAAACTGTGATCAAAAATCTCCCAAAAAACAAAAGCCCAGGACCAGACAGCTTCACAGGAGAATTCTATCAAACATTCAGAGAAGAACTAATGCCTACCCTTCTAAAACTCTTAAAAAAATTGCAGAGGAAGAAACACTTCCAAACTCATTCTACAAGGCCACCGTCACCCTGATACCAAAACCAAAGACAACACAAAAAAAGAAAACTACAGACCAACATCCCTGATGAACATAGATGCAAAAATCCTCAACAAAAATTTTAGCAAACAGAACTCAGCAACACACCAAAAAGCTCATACACCATGATCAAGTTGGGTTTATTCCAGGGATGCAAGGATTCTTCAATAAATGGCAATTAATCATGAAAGATAAAAAACATATGATATGCTCAATAGATACAGAAAAAGCCTTTGACAAAATTCAGCACCCATTTATGATTAAAACTCTTCAAAAAATGGGCATGGAAGGAACCTACCTCAACATAGTAAAGGCCATATATAAGCCTATAGCAAACATTATTCTCAATGGTGAAAAACTGAAAGCATTCCCCTAAGAAGAGGAACAAGACAAGGGTGCCCACTTTCCCTACTGTTATTCAATATAATTCTGGAAGTCCTATCTACAGCAATCAGAGAAGAAAAAGAAACAAAGGAATCCAGATTGGAAAAGAAAGAGTAAAGCTCTCACGATTTGCAGATGACATGATACTATTGTACATAGAAAATCCTAAAGATAGTATCAGAAATTAGAGCTAATCAGCAAATTTAGCAAAGTTGCAGGATACAAAATCAATACACAGAAATCATTTGCATTTCTCTATACTAACAATGAAAAAATTAAGGAATCAATCCTATTCACCATTGCAACAAGAAGAATTAAATATCTAGGAATAAACTTACCTAAGGAGGCAAAAGAACTACACACAGAAAATTATAAGACACTAATGAAAGAAATCAAAGACTACATAAACAGATGAAGAGATATTCCACGTTTCTGAGTAGGAAGAATCAGTATTGTGAAAATGACTATACCACCAAACACAATCTATAGATTCAACCCCATTCCTATCAAATTACCAATGGTATTTTTCACAGAACTAGAACAAAGACTTTCACAATTCATATGGAAACACAAAAGACCACAAAGAGCCAAAGCAGTCTTGAGAAAGAAGAATGGAGCAGGAGGAATCAACCCTCCTGACTTCAGATTATCCTACAAAGCTACAGTCGTCAAGACAGTATGGTACTGGCACAAAAACAGAAACGCAGAACAATGGAACAAGATAGAAAGTCCAGAAATAAACCCATGCACCTATGGGTACCTTATTTTTGACATAGGAGGCAAGAATATACAATGGGGCAGAGAGAGCCTCTTCAATAAATGGTGCTCAGAAAACTGGACAGCTACATGTAAAAGAATGAAATTAGAACACTTCCTAACACTGTACACAAAGATAAACTCAAAATGTATTAAAGACCTAAATGTAAGACCAGAAACTATAAAACTCTTAGAGGAAAGTATAGGCAGAATACTTAATGACATAAATCAAAACAAGATCCTCTATGACCCACCTCCTAGAATAACAGAAATAAAAATAAAAGTATACAAGCGGGACCTGATTAAACTTAAAAGCTTTTTCACAGCAAAGGAAACTATAAACAAGGTGAAATGACAACCCTCAGAATTGGAGAAAATAATAGCAAATGAAACAATGGACAAAGGATTAATTTCCAAGTTATACAAGCAGCTTATACAACTCAATACCAGAAAAACAAACAACCCAATTAAATAATGGGAAAAACACCTACATAGACATTTCTCCAAAGAAGACATACAGGTGGCTAACAAACACATGAAAAGATGCTCAATATCGCTCATTATTAGAGAAATGCAAATCAAAACTACAGTGAGATATCTCCTCACACTGGTCAGAATGGCCATCATCAAAAAGTCTACAAACAAGAAATGCTGGAGAGGGTGGGAAGAAAAGGGAACACTCTTGCACTGTTGGTGGGAATGTAAATTGATACAGCCACTATGGAAGACGGTATGGAGATTCCTTAAAAAACTAGGAATAAAACCACCATTTGACCCAGCAGTCCCACTTGTAGGCATATACCCCAAGGAAACCAGACTTCAAAGAGACACATGCATCCAGTTGTTCACTGCAGCACTATTTACAACAGCTAGAACATGGAAGCACCTAGACGTCCATAGACAGATGAATGGATAAAGAAATTTTGGTACATATACACAAAGGAATATTACTCAGCCATAAAAAGAAATGCCTTGGAGTCAGTTTTAATGAGGTGGATGAACCTAGAACCTATTATACAAAGTGAAGTGAGTCACAAAGAGAAAGATAAATATCATATTCTAACGCATTTATATGGAATCTAGAAAAATGATACTGAAGAATTTATTCTCGGGGCAGCAATGGAGAAGCAGACACAGAGAACAGACTTGTGGACATGGGGAGAGAGGAGGTGAGGGTGAGATGTATGGAAAGAGTCACATGGAAACTTATATTACCATATACAAGACAGACAGCCAACGGGAACTTGCTGTATGGCTAAGAAACTCAAACAGGGGCTCTGTATCAGCCTAGAGGGGTGGGATGGGGAGGGAGATGGGAGGGAAGCTCAAAAGGGAGGGGATATATGTACACCTATGGCTGATTCATGTTAAGGTTTGACAGAAAACAACAAAATTCTGTAAAGCAATTATCCTTCAAATAAAAAATAAATAAAAAGATTGAAGCAAAGTTTTCAAAACACACATAATGCTCTCTATGTGTAGTTTTGGCCACAGAAGAAATAAAATATTTTGAACTTTATCCTCAGCCATCTTAGAATGACAATAACCTGCTTCAGCAATTTATATCTGGGATTCACATCTCCTGTACTTATTGACTTTTAATGTCTCTAGGGCAGATATTAACCTCCAAAGCTTATCCCACTCCTAATCAATATAACAGTACAAAATTGTGCCCTATATTTCTTGTAACATTATCAAGTCATTTGTGACTAATTCCCTGTGTATCATGCAAGATAGAGGAAAGATGAAAGATTAAATCACAAAATTAGATGGACAGATACAAATCCATAAATGTTTCGTATCACTATTTTCTATTAATTTATGTGTGTTTTAACCAGACAAGACTGCCTGTCCCCTTTGAATTCAGCTGATTTGGCTGCCTTCCCAATATACAGGTTCTACGAGTTGGCCCAGGACAAAAAGCTGATGAGGCTTCCTTGGAACTCCATCCTACACACTTTTTCCTTTTAGGTAGCACACTTTCCCATCCAAGACACATACCTGGATTCCCTGCAGAAACTGTCACTTTTTCCCTTTCTGAGAACCTTCCCCCAGGATGGTGACAACAGATCACGGTGAGCAGAAGAATGGTCTGTCTGCTCCAACAGTCCCAAATTGGGGTGGGCAGCTCCCTAAGACACTTATGACAAAGGCTGGTCTGCATTTTTTTTTTTTTTTTATAATTTTGAATTCATTTTTGGATTTACAATTGAGTAACATTTTAGCAGAATGGCTGCTGAATTAAACCTGGATATGGAATGTACCTCACATGGATTTCCTTTAGAGGGCACTATTGATTCTCTGGAACCATGGAAACCTTCACATTTCCTTGGTAAAGTTGGCCAATTCTGAAATCATATTGGGTTTCATATCTACTCATGCAGAGAACAGTAGTACGATACTCATTACCAAATACATACTTTCAAGAGATTGTCCACATACAGAACATTTCAGAAGCTAAACCAGAAAACTGGTTGTTAGGAGAAGTCATCAATATAACACATATAGTTCTATATTTGGAAACATCAACTGGTCTATTTACCTTTGAAAATCCTTTAAATGGAAATTTCCTTTTATCTAGTGATAGGAAACAATCAATTCAGTCTTTTGTTTAGGAAGACAAATTAGCACCTTTTTGGAAACTAATGTTTCATTCTAGAAATGGATACTTATTAACATTTTTGGAAGAAACCATATTTATGGTGTTTTCATTCAGATATTTATTAAAGACTGGAGATAAGTTTACTCAGATTTGTGCTTCAAATTTCTTGTGTTTCATAGCATCTGCCAATTCACAGACTTTTGATAAAGGCCACAGGGAAATTTTTTCTTTTTTCATTCTTTAAAGTGAACAGAAATAGAAATTTGTAAGCTAGTTCATTGCAATCTATAATTTTAAAATAGTAGGAAATTGAAAATAGTTCAAAGCTAAGAAACACAATTTTTCAGACTATAAAATATATTCATGCCACCATCTACCAGAGTTCACTTACCTTTCATAGCCTAAGATACTATTTCAACACATGGGCCTTGTATAGTAATTTTTCACTACTTTACCAATATTCTGGGATAGTAATAGGTAGTAATTGCACAAGTGTTTTGCAAAAAATAAATGAATAAAAATATCATTCACGTAGGTAATTAAAATAAGAGAAAAAGTGGTGGATCATCAAAATTTAAATATAAGTTCATCAGACCAGCTTTTAAGACTCTTTCCAGGATGGTTATAGTCTGTCTTCCCGGCCTCAGCTTTCCCTACCAGTAACCTAAATTCCCAGCAAAATGCACCACCTACTATTACCTGGACATTCATGCTTTTCCATATTCCTGCCTTTATTCACCCAGAGTCTTTCACTAGAAATGTATTCTCTCTTTCAACTGCCACGCCAGACCCAACAGAAGTCCAGTCCTTTGAGTGCCATTTTGAATATCCCTAATTGAATGAAAGGTTTCCTAATTGACTCAGTGGTAAAGAAATCTGCTTGCAATGCAGGCAGTTCAATCCCTGGGTTCGATTACTGGGTCGGGAAGATCCTCTGGAGAAGGAAACAGCAACCCACTCTGATTTTCTTGCCTGGGAAATTCACGGACAGAGGAGCCTGCTGGGTTGCAGTCTATTGGGTCGCAAAGAGTCAGATGCGACTTAGCAACCGAACAAGAACAACAGTTCAAATGAGCTCCCTTCAGAAGTGGTCTACCCATCCTGTGAAATTCCTTGGCTAGTCAGGTATCATTTCCATGTGAAATTTTTTATCAATTTTTTGTATTTAAGTGGTTTAGGTGGTCATTTCATCACTTTTCTAAACCCCCAATTTTTTTGAGTTCATTTCAGGATCTGTATCAAACTAAGTGTCCAACATGTGGTAAAAACTCACTACAGTAAGTGCCCTACACACTAACCTTCAAGTTTTGAGCTTTCAAAGACAGAAACACGTGTCGGCAAATCCAATCATGTAAATCAGTTCACACGTCTGGCATTCAATGTCGCAGGGGTGCATCGTCTACAAGCAGTTGTACTTCTGTGTACTTTACTGTACAGAACTGTAGAGAGTACGGTATCAAGCCCAGAATGTCTGGAAGCACGCATAAAAGCAAGGCAATATAACTTATACTAAGAAGTGCCGAGTGGTAACGATGGAAACAAAAGTAAAAAAAAAATTGAGAGAATGGAGCAAGGCAAAAAGATGGTAGACATTTCTCCTTCTTATAACATAAATCATCCAACCATCAGCACAAGTCTAAGGAACAAGGACAAGATGATGGAACATGTAAAGTCTGCTGTGCCGATAATGTTGACAATAATATCAAAGAAACGTGGAAAATCGAGGAGATGAAGAAACTTCTCAATGTGTGGAGGTAGGATCGGCATCAGAGTTGAGTCTTGCTCCGATTAATGCTGATTCAAAAGAAAGCTAAAAGCCTCTGAGGATCTCAAGCAGAGGCATGGAGAAGAATCAGACGGTTTACCCTTGAATGCCAGTCGTGGCAGGTTTTATGGGTTCAGGGCTAGAGTCAACCTTCACAATGTAAAAATAAGTGGCAAGGTAACAAGTGTTGATATGGTAGACGCCAGGAATTTCCTGAACTGCTTCAAGAAATTATTGACGACAGCGTTTATTTACCTGAGCAGGTTTCTAGTCCAGATGAGATAGGACTGCACTGGAAGAGGATGTCAGACTGAAGTTACATCAGTAAGGAGGAAAAGCTAACACCAGGCTGCTGCTGCTGCTAAGTCGCTTCAGTCGTGTCCGACTCTGTGCGACCCCATAGATGGCAGCCCACCAGGCTCCCCCGTCCCTGGGATTCTCCAGGCAAGAACACTGGAGTGGGTTGCCATATCCTTCTCCAATGCATGAAAGTGAAAAGTGAAAGTGAAGTCGCTCAGTCGTGTCCGACTCTGTGCGACCCCATAGACGGCAGCCCCCCCAGGCTCCCCCATCCTTGGGATTCTCCAGGCAAGAACACTGGAGTGGGTTGCCATTTCCTTCTCCAATGCATGAAACTGAAAAGTGAAAGTGAAGTCGCTCAGTCCTGTCCGACTCTTAGAGACCCCATGGACTGCAGCCCACCAGGCTCCTCCATCCATGGGATTTTCCAGGCAAGAGTACTGGAGTGGGGTGCCATTGTAAAACAGCAAAGGATAGGCTAACTCTGTTGTTTGGTGGCAATGCTTCTGGTGATATGAAGCTGAAGCCTCTCTTAGTTTATCATGCAGAGAACCCAAGAGCCCTTAGAAACATAGCCGAGGGCTCTCTCCCTATTGTGTGAAGCGTAACCCCAAAGCCTGAGTTGTTGTTTAGTCACTAAGTTATGCCTAACTGTTTGTGACCCCATGGAGTGCAGCCCGCCAGGCTCTTCTGTCCATGGGCTTTCCCAGGCAAGAATATTGGCGTGGGTTGTCATTTCCTTCTCCAGGGGATCTTCCTGACCCAGGGATCGAATCCATGTCTCCTGCATTGGCAGGTGGATTCTTTACTGCTGAGCCACCAGGGAAGCCTCAAGCCTGGGTTACACAGGCCATTTTCCAGGACTGGTTTTCTACCACTTTATCCTGGAGATAGAGAAAAATTATTTGGAGACGGACATCCCATTCAACAGTCTTTTGCTGTTTGACAGTGCTCTGGGCCACCTCCAGCCACAGATGATTTTCATCCCAATGTCAAAATAGTATATCTGACACCAAAAACCACGTCACTTATCCAACCTATGGAGCAGGGAATTACAGCGACTTTCGAAAATTATTACTTATGTCACACTTTTTGTCAGGCAGTAAAGGTGAGTAATGAATCAGGAACAACCTTGTGACAGGTTTGGAAGGACTAAACATCTCCAAGGCCATAAAAGACACTGACTTTGTTTGGTATGAGTTCACGGCTATCACCAAAGAACTTTTGCCTGAGTTTGTTCACAATTTTCATGGAATTGAGGAGGTGGAGGAGGAGTCCAAAGAGGTCTTCAGCAACTTCATGACCCTCAGTGAGAAGCTGGAGTGAGATCTGCCAGAGGACAACATCACTGAAGTCCTTTGCTGTGAACATGAGGAGCTTACGAATGAAGACCTGATGGAATTGGAGGCCCAGAGAAAGGATGGAGAGAGACAAGAGAAAGAAGTAACTGAAGAACTGAGGAGATCCACGTTGCAGGAAATGACAAGGGGACTTGCTTTATTTGGGGAAGTGCTGTTAGATTTTGAGGCACAGAACCCATAAAATGGTACAGGAAGGTTGCAGCAGCCATTCGGAATGAATCATGGTATGGAGGAAGAAATGGCTGCCCATGCCAGTATTCTTGCCTGGAAAATTGCACGGACAGAGAAGACTGGCAGTCTACAGTCCAGGGGGTCTCAAAAAGTCAGGCATGACTGAATCACCAAACAACAACAACGAGGGCACTTGGACGCCGTGTCTGCTCCGGATGACCTGCTTTAAGAGACATGCCAACAATTCAACAACCTCCAGATAAGTGTGTCAGGGCCATGGAAGGGTCAGGAAACCACACAAAAAAAGATCAAATAAACTGGGGATGTTGCACTGAAGGAAAGAAGATTTAGGGAGGAGGAGGAGCAGTCTTTAAATAACTGAAGAGCAGTGATGTATAAGGATTTGGATTTATTCTATCTGTCTCCTGAGGGCAGAGGGGGCCCCAGCTAGTGGAACCTATAGGGAGGCAGGTAGGAGTTTCAGTTAAGAGAGAATTCCCAAATATTTGGATCAGTCTGTAAATGGAATGAGTTATCCGGTGACAATGAGTCACTGAATTCAATGACCTCAAAGTCCTTCAACTCTAAGATTTAAAGATTTATCATCTTTCAAATCTTGTCTAGTTCATGCAGAGAGATCACTACTAATCTGGTGTAAACAGCCTTTCAGGGTTTTCAAGACATGTTTATCTGTATTTTGTTTTTAATCTCAGCTGCGCTGGGTCTTCATTGCCGTGCACCGGCTACGCTCCAGTTGCAGAGTCTGGGCTTCTCACTGCGGGGGCTTCTCCTGTTGTAAAGCGTGGGCTCAGCTGTGGGCTGAGTTGCCCTCAAAGCACGCGGGATCTTCCTGGACCAGGATCAACCCCATGCCCCTGCGTGGGTAGGCAGATTCTTAGCCATCGGACCACCAGGGAAGTCCTGTATGTATTATTTATTCATATTTTATGTATTTTATCTTCATAAAATAAGAACTTTTCTGTGTATGCTGATAATAATCTGATTTTTTTCTCTGAACCTATACTAAATATTTTTTCTGCATTATTACATGATGTGGATGCTATACAACTATGCAACCAGCCCCCTCTTCTGGGATGCTTACATTGTTTCCAATTTTTAAATGATTACAAATAATCATGTAATGAGTCTGTGTTCTCTTCAGTGAGAAGGAACTCATCTTTAAGGAGAAGAGGTCTCATGAATATATCAAACAAACCAAGATTCAAGCCAAACAGAAGAGCTTACTTTTGTCCCTGGAGAAGGAAATGGAAACCACTCCAGTATTCTTCCCTGGAAAATTCCATGGACAGAGGAACCTGGCGGCTACCGTCCATGGGGTCGTGGAGTCGGCCACGACTGAGCACATCAGCTTGACATTTTAAAAGCATCTAATTTTCCTTAGCCTGGGAACATTTTGAGGTAGGAATTCTAGCTCTTAAGTGTTCTGTGCAGCAGGGAACACACCAATCATTTTGTATGGTTTTATATTTTTCCATTTATAAAATTGTCCGCTTCATGTTAAAATTGCCTCAGGGTTCAAGTACAAACTACAAAACATTTAATTAAAATATATAAAGCAGAACACTAGAATGGTAGCAAAATCAAAGTTAATGACAATATGAAAATACAATAGTGAGTTTTGAGAACATCAGAGAAAACCTTAGGTTAGTTTTTAAAATACAGGATATGAAGTATTTCAAATTACAGTTTCAAGTAATAAGGTAAAGGACAACACATGACCGCC
Organism: Neotragus moschatus; assembly: GCA_006410615.1. Taxonomy (NCBI): domain Eukaryota; kingdom Metazoa; phylum Chordata; class Mammalia; order Artiodactyla; family Bovidae; genus Neotragus; species Neotragus moschatus. Next base: position 881,767 of record SJYA01001368.1, on the reverse strand, counting down.
TTAGATACAAAGTGTATTATATTTAAATAATGCTGTTTACATTCCCTATTTATTTCATTTCACAACTCTGATATAAGAGCACTGGAAACAACACACTTAAATCAAGAGGGTTTTTTGCCCCAAGATCAAAAAGCTGATGTGGGTAGGTATGAGCACATTTGAAAGGGCGTCCTTTGGCAAATAATGATCATTTCTCTCAATTCAAGCCCTCTTATTTTTGTGCTGTTTGATTTTGTTAGATAAGTGCTTATGGAAAATTTTATTTGCAAATAAAACCCTTTAGCACTTATAACGTAGGCCGAAACCCAAAGCTGAGCCAAATCTATTTTTTTCCAAGAATTAAAAAAAAAATGTTTAAGGCACGCAACTCTCATGGAAATCTCTAGAGATGTTTAGGCAAGCCTGAAGATGAGCTATGATTCAAAGTGGTGGCTGGTCTAGGGAGAAAACAGCTCCACATTATTGGAGAAGGCTTTCTCAAGGCTAAGCATTCACTGAAGGATGATCACAAGTAAAACAAAAAGACCCCTGGGACGGTTTTAAAGGGAACTGTCTCAAGGCTTTGAGGCAGCCTGACCTGAGTCACAGTCACTTTTTTGCGGTAACTTTTTTTTTTTTTAAGATATCTCATTGAGAATATATGGCCCCAGAATAAGTCCTCAACACTCCATCCCTGGCAGAGAGGGGTGGTCCCTGTGTTACCAAGGAAATCAGACTTTTAGTCCTTGGCCCCCAAGGTAAATTTTGTTGTTAATTTCCCAAGTTAGTAGAACTTGCAGATAACATTCTCCAGGGACCTGGCACCATGAGATCTGCCCAGTGCCCTCCATGGAGTTCATCAAGCCAAGGATAAAGGCACGTCACTGACCCTGTTCTCATTTCTCTGCAGTCCAGTCACTCTTGACCGCAGCCTGATCTGATAGCAGCTATGAAGAGGGGGTTCGGGACACAGACTGTTTCGAATCTTAAAAGATTTGGGGAAAGGAAAAAGGAAGGGACAGAAATATGAGGCAGAAGGGAAAAAATGGGCGAGAGAGTATGACTTCAGTGTGTGGTAAAGAATTAACCATACCCAAAGGGAGGTCTGGCTTTTCCCCTTGGGAGGTGACCTCTGAACCCTTGAAATGTTGTGTATGGTCAGAGCGTCTGATGGCCACTGTCCAACAATGTGGCTCTCAGGGTGGAGGCTTTGGGTTGTGTGGTACAAGTGGGACCTCTAGAGGGGCTAGATACTGAAGTCAGCAATGTGGGTGGCCATTCAAGTCTATATAACTGAGCTCTAATAAAAACTCTGGACATGCAGCCTTGGGTGAGCTTTGCTGGTTGGCGTGCTGCAGTCCATGGGGTCCCAAAGAGTCGGACATGACTCAACAACAACAATACTTTGTGCTCATTGTTTCGCATCGTTCCAGGGAAAGTTAACACGTTGCACACCCCAGTCGGAAACTCTGGGTTCAGACCTCTTCTGGCCTCTGCCCCATGCGTGTCTTCCTTTGGCTCACTTTCATCTGTATTGTTTCACTGTGATACATTATCACCCTGGTTTAACACGGACAGTAGCTTTCAGTAAGTTCTGTGAGACTTTCTGGCCAATTATTGAAACTGAAGTTGGCCTTGGCTCCCCCCAAACTTGCATTTGGGGTCAGTATGAGGGTGGTCTTTTGGTCAGCTCCCTAGCTCTGCACTTGGCAACCCTCCAGCTCCCCCACATTGTTCCTTATCATGCTCCACCTGTGACCTGTCATCCCCTCTTTGGCCCCATCCTCCCAGTCTATAACCCAGCATGTCCACTGCTATATAAGATCGCCCACCAAAATATTTCTCAACCTTCCATTATGCCCCCTCCAGGAGGAACCAGCTATTCCAGTCTGGCTGCTCCCCTTCTGGTTTCCCTCCCACATGGATATACCGTCTTGGGATAATTTGGGGGGGAGGGGTAATTTTTAAAAATCTTTTTATTTTGTATTGGCATATAGAGAATGAGATGGTTGGATGGCATTGCCGACTCAATGGACATGAGTTTGGGTAAGCTCCGGGAGTTGGTGATGGACAGGGAGGCCTGGCGTGCTGCAGTCCATGGGGTTAAGAGTTAGACACGACTGAACTGAACTGAACTGAATAGCTAATTAACAATGTTGTAACAGGTTCAGGTGAACAGCAAAGGGACTCAGCCACACACATATATGGATCCATTACCCCTAAACTCCCCTCCTAGCCAGGCTGCCGCATAACATTGAGCAGAGTTCCCTGTGCCATACGGTAGGTTCTTGTTGGTTACCCACTGGGGTGAATATACTGTCTTTTCTCAGGCTGCTTCTCTTCCTTGACTGTCCTCCCCTCATTCAAATCCTACCCAGATGAACATGCAATAAGAGAGGGAGAAAAACTATGATGTCTTGGAAAGCTTGCTTGAAACCAAGGTCAATTATAAACTAGTAGAACCCAAGGAGAGATAATATTCTACAGTGGAAGGTAAGAAAATAGAAACAAGACGGGGTATCACCAGAATCCGAGCCACAAAATTCTTCATCTGTTGCTCAGAGGGACTGTAACTTGCCGACTCTTGAGTCTACTAAGGAGCCTCACTATCCCAGCGAAGAATGCCGTGATTAGTGCTCTGTGCTCACCAGGGTCTTCCTCATACCCAGGCAGCAGCGGAATGTTTGGGACTTGATCATTCAACCTGTTCCAGGCTGATGATATTTCTAATTTGAGGGTTCTCTCTGGGTTTGACTGAAACATTATTGGTCCCACTCCCAATTTGCTGAATGTATCCTTTTTCTTTGTGCAGATATAAGGACTAAAGTAAAAATACAGTTTACACTGCATCGCTGGTGACTCGGACAGTAAAGAATCTGCCTGCAACGCGGGAGACCTGGGTTTGATCCCTGGGTCAGGAAGATCCCCTGGAAAAGGGAATGCCTACCCTCTCCAGTATTTTTGCCTGGAGAACCCCTCTGGACAGAGGAGCCCGGCGGGCTACAGTGTATGGGGTCGCAGAGTTGGACACAACTCAGCAACTAACATACACAAAACTGTTGGGTTAAAACTAACCCAACAGCACCAAAACACAGAGACACAAATGATCTAGAACCATCACAGCTTTTGAGTTGCTGAAAAGACCGCTATGATATTTCTTGGGTTACCTGTATAACATGCACAGCTGTTTCCCTAGGGCTCAAGTGGGGCTGGTGACATCAGAGACTGGTCATTTAAAGATCAGAGGATACATACATCTCGCTTAAAGCTGCACGTTACTACAAGTTATCCATAATGGCTTTATTATGTGATTTACGTTATAGATGTAATAGTAGAATAACAAAATGGATAATCACTCAAAAAGGTCCTTTTGAAACATTCCATGCCAGGCTTGCTTTCAATTCTGTAGTAAATGACCTTGTTCCATTTTTGCACTTGTTTGTGCACAAACAAAGAATCTCTATGACATTAAAAAAAAAAAAAAAAAAAAACTGTTCACCTTTCTGGGGAAATAAAGTTCTTAAAATGTCATGTCCTGACTTGAGTGGGATGTTTACAGATTTTTCCTGCTGCCCATTTATCTCGATATAGACGAGGGGGTGAGACGTCTGAAAAGAGCGGGTTACTTGGCCTGGGACCGACTGAGAGTTCTAGTGGTAGCCCTGCCCTTGTGCTTAGGAAAGCCCCAGTTCTTCAGCTTTGGGGAGGAAGCTTTAACTTGGCATACAGCTTTCCCTCCTCTTTTCATTTCAGAGCTGCTCCAAAGTTCACATGTCCTTAGGCAACTGTCAGGTTGCTCAGATAATGTATGAACAGCTGTCAGGTTTTTGCTAAACTCACCGCTGCCTCAAACACAGTTCAGCTGCTCCCTTCTCTCAAGGGGAGTCTTTCTAGCATCTTTCTTTCCTCCTCCATCGACATCAGTTGCCCTCTTCATCCCCCTGCACCTGCCTAGCCTCTTTCACACCTTTGACACCCGGATAATGTTTTCTCTTTGCCTCATCTCCCCAGTCTAGCAGCCCTTCATAGCAAGCCCCAGTAACCTCCTCCATCAGGAAGGCCTCTCTGCAAAAACTCCTTTCAGTTTTAATTTCTCACCTCTCTGACCTCCAAAGGAACTCAAATATTCACACACTCATAAAGTGTTTAGTCGGAAGGGACTTGGGAGGCTTTTCAATTCAGCCTCCCTCTGAACACAGAACTCAGTCTATGTCTAAACTGCGAGGAAATCATGGCCGGCTGGTGTGCCTCTGGTTGGCTGTCCCATTAGGAGCGTTCCCTTATGCTGAGCAATGGCTGCTACCTTCTGCCTTGGTCTGTCCCCTACAGCAAAACCAAATTCAACAAAGTCACACTTCAGGCAGAGTTTTTATTTTAAAGTAAGCAGATGAGTTCAGTGTGACCCTTGAAAATCTCAGTCATCACTCAGAAATAAATGATAGTAAATCATTTCTGAATGATAGTGTACATAGTACCGTCATTGAGAAAATCCATCATGGCCCGTCTTCCCTCCATTCTGGGGACAGATTTCAATTTCTTTGGCTGAATGGAGGCTGTAGTTGTTGACTTGCAATTAAAGGTCATATATATAAACACTTAAAGAAAAAAAGAATTACCATCACACTGATAAGAGAGACTGACAAGACACCTGAGACCAGTCAAAATGATTCTAGTATACATTTCCTCCAAGACACACCTATTCCCTGTCATATATGATGGGCTATACATATATATATGGAAGTGGAAGTGCTAGTAGCTTAGTCGTGTCCGACTCCTTGGGACCCCATGGACTGTAGCCCACCAGCCTCCTCTGTCCATGGAATTCTCCAGGCAAGAATACTGGAGTGGGTAGCCATTCTCTTCTCCAGGGGATCTTCCTGACCCAAGGGGGATTCAACCTAGGGTCTCCTGTATGGCAGGCAGATTCTTTACCATCTGAGTCACCAGGGAAGCTCCATACATACAAACACATACACACACATATTTAATTTTTCTTTCTTTCATTTTTTTGTTTAACTTTTTGGCCACGCCACGCAGCATGAGGGGTCCTATTTCCCTGACCAGGGATTGAACCCACACCCTCTGCAGTGGAAGGTGGAGTGCCAGAGAAGTCCCCAGCTTCACATACTTAACGGTAAGCCTCCCCAGTTATTTAAGTTGCTTTTGTCACGTTGATGATCCTCCCTGCCTCTCACTACTCCCTAGTGCCTTTGCTCTTTTACCGGACAGCTCTGACGTTGATGTTGTAAACATTCTGGGTTTTCTGAGAAACAATATAGCTTCACGTTTAGAAATTTGGAGTTCTGGTGAGAGGGGAGCAACCGAAAAAGAGAGGCAGACTGGGAGGCAGAGAGACAGGCGAAGCATTATATCTGGAGTTCAGGCAAGAGATCAGAAATGAAAACCCAAACACTCAGACCCATGCTTAGGAAGGTGACCATCTTGGCTTCCCAATGAGATTATATACATTCCAGAGGCAGGACTGCTTCATATATTTCTCTGAAGCCTCACATCAGGAGAACAGCTCTGCTGCTGCTGCTGCTAAGTTGCTTCAGTCGTGTCCGACTCTGTGCGACCCCAGAGACGGCAGCCCACCAGGCTCCATGTACCTGGGATTCTTCAGGCAAGAAGACTGGAGTGGGTTGCCATTTCCTTCTCCAATGCGTGAAAGTGAAGTCGCTCAGTCGTGCCCGACTCTTAGCGACCCCATGGACTGCAGCCCACCAGGCTCCTCCGTCCCTGGGATTTTCCAGGCAAGAGGACTGGAGTTGGGTGCCATTGCTTTCTCCGGAGAACAGCTCAGCAAGAACTAAACATATACATGCTTGATTACCAGTCAATCCAAGTTCTAGGGAGCCCCGAATAAGAACAAGTAATTTAGAAAAGAGGGGACTACTGTTGAGCGTGTTACATTCTTACGAACAAGAGAATCACTTTCGTCTCTACTGGCCTCTAGACAGGGCTTCCCAGGTGGTGCCAGTGGTAAAGAACCTGCCTGCCAATGCAGGAGACATAAGAGTCACAGGTTTGATCCCTGGGTTGGGAAGATCCCTAGAGAAGGGCATGGCAACCCACTCCAGGATTCTCACCTGGAGAATCCCATGGATGGAGGAGCCTGGTGGGCCACAGTCCATAGAGTCACAGAGTTGGTCACAACTGAGGTGACTTAGCATGCACATACACACCTCTAGACAGGCATGCACACATACATACAGACCTGCTTTCAGGGGCTCTGCAGAATCCCTCAGATGCACGGAAGAGGACAGGCTGGGGTGGGGGGCGGTGTGCTCTCCACTCCACCTCCAGCAAAGCAGCCCTGTTTTTAATCTATTCACACAGAGCCTTCTGGTAAGAACTTCTTTGACAAAAGCATTTGCAAGAAGTAGCATCTGGAAGATGACGATGAGGAAGGAGGAGGATAAGAAGGAGGGGGAGGAATGGAGAGGAAGGGGAAGAGGTTATAACCACCGCTCGAGCCCCCAGGAGAAGCCCAATGTGAAAGCCATCTGGGCAAAAGAAATCTCAGGCTGACGCTGTCCAAGTCCTCATTCTCAGGGTTAACAGCTAAAGGATATTCAGTCCACCTCCTGCTTCCACTATGCTCACTTCAGTCCAGTTGCTCAATCATGTCTGACTCTTTGCGACCCCATGACAGGGAAGCATGCCAGGCTTCCCTGTCCATCACCAATTCCCAGAGTTTACCCAAACTCATGTCCATTGAGTCAGTGATGCCATCCAGGCATCTCATCCTCTGCTGTCCCCTTCTCTTCCCACTTTCAATCTTTCTCAGCATCAGGGTTTTTTCAAATAAGTCAACTCTCTACTCACTAACAATCCTTTTTTTTTTTTTTTAACTTTATTACTTCCTATATATTTTGTTGCAAAGACATTACTTTGTCAACAAACGTCCGTCTAGTCAAGGCCATGGTTTTCCCAGTGGTCATGCAAGGGTGTGAGAGTTGGACCATAAAGAAAGCTAAGTGCCAAAGGATTGATGCTTTTGAACTGTAGTGTTGGAGAAGACTCTTGAGAGTCCCTTGGACTGCAAGGAGATCCAACCAGTCCATCCTAAAGGAGATCAGTCCTGAATATTCATTAGAAGGACTGATGTTCAAGCCGAAACTCCAATACTTCGGCCACCTGATGCAAAGAGCTGACTCATTTGGAAAGACCCTGATGCTGGGAAAGATTGAGGGCAGGAGGAGAAGGGGACAGAGGATGAGATGGTTGGATGGCATCATCAACTTGATGGACATGGGTTTGGGTGGACTCCGGGTGTTGGTGATGGATAGGGAGGCCTGGAGTGCTGCGGTTCATGGGGTCGCAAAGAGTTACGACTGAGTGACTGAACTGAATATTTTGTTGAACTCATAACTATCCTAGTTTTCTTTGTGTAGAAATTGTCTGATCCTCCCAAGAGAACTTTCTCCTGTCACTAAAGATTTTAAGGAAGTATCATAGTGAATGGCTGTGTAGACCTTATACACACGTTTCTGAAAATGGAGAAGTCAAACATGTCATCAAGTGGGGCATAAGTATTTCTGTCTGAATTTGAGAGGAAAGAGGAGTAGCCGGGACTTCCTGTGACATGACACCTCCCATCTCTATGGTGAGGCTTCTAGCATCTCACTCTAAGGAAGCAACCACCCCATGAAACATTTAATCTAGAATGAACAAGAACAGCTGCTAAAAAACCAAGGGTACTATTCACACTCAGTCATTGCCAATTAGAATTTTCTTTCTAGAAACAAGTATAATCCACCAGCGTTTGAAAACCGCTTCTGAAGAAAGGGATTCTTTGGCTCTTTAGCCAGTAGACTCTACCATCTTCCACATTAGTAGTAAAGACTGGATCTCAGTAGATGCTTTCAGCCTGTCCAAGAGCATGAGATTATCTCTCAGACAATTTACAGCAATACTAGATGAAAAAAAGTGTTTATTAACTTTATTATCAGAATCTCACAAGTTAAACAGACAATTTGGGAGGAAGGAATCGGTAAATTGTTCCCCTAAGCTCATAAATCTGAGTTATCTGCAAAGGTGTAATACATCAACTTCTCCTGTTAGGTCTTTTTATCAAAACAATTCTACTTTGTTTACTCACCAGAAAACAGAAGAAGGTGAAATTAAAACTTCGTTGGCTTGTGATAATAAAACATAGAGGCCGAACGATGGGAGGATCCATAAATTCCCCTTGAACCCTGCCTCATCTGCTCAGGTACAAGATAAATCTCTCAGCTAGCACACATGATGGACTCCCCAGGCTATTTATGTTCAGTAGATGCTACGGAATTGCTCAGATAGTCCAAAAGGTTTACCAAAAGAAGGAGAGAAAAAGATTATTTTCGAAATGAATTTAGAATCTAAGTAAAATGATATCTCTCCATTTTCTTTCATGTTGTTCAGGATTCATGTAGTTTGTTTTGTGCAGACAAGAGGCAGACTCTTGCAGAGAAGAGAATATACCGGCCTCTTGAAGCATAAAGTTGGCTTACAATCAAGGTATTTTTTAGATATTAGTGTATTCTCTATTGAAATTCCAATAAAAATACAAGATTTCAGAATGACATATAAACCAAAAGAAAGTTGAAAACTTCAGCAAAAAGCTTTATTTCAAAGAAGATTGATATCTCATGTTCCTGCTTTTTTGCCATGAGAAGAACATGCTTTGTTTAGCTGTTGGTCTAGGGAGAGTAACAGGCTCTTGGAGCTGACCTGAGCCCAACTTGTAGTGTGAGGCAACTCTAAGCAATCCACAGGTATGGAGTGAGAAATGAATGCTTGTTGCTTTATGCTATTGGGATTTTATGGTTGGTTGTTATACAGTGTTATTGCAGCAATGGCTAACTGATACAACACATATTTAAACAGTACTGTAAAGCGCCATGTGTTCATTAGGTATTTAATCCTCACAACAACCCTATGAAGTAAGCACTATTATCATCACTTTTTACAGTTAGGAAGCTTAGGCACAGAAGTTAATGAACTTACCTGGTGCTGCCGAGCAAACAAGTTGTGGCAAATTAGAACCCAAGCCACCCAGCCCAGAGGCTGAGAGCACAATGGCTGGCTCTTATCACAAACTGCTGATGCTTCCATCCACCACCTTTGAAAAGTTTTTCACTCACCTGAAGCTAATTATAAGAAAACTCATCATTGATTCAAATATGTAAATGCATTAAACATTTGCTAAGTCTAATGTTTTTGTAAAATGTGAGTTGAATGGGGCTTTTCCTTCCATTCAGTTTTGTATACCTTTGGATGAATCACTTACTGCTCAAATGAGACAGAATTCAGATGGAAAAAACCTTGTTCACATAAATAAGTAAGAAAGAATCTGTTACAGCAGCGTCACTCAATTCCTTGAATTCCATTTGAGTTGCATGCCAAAAACAGAGTAATTTATTTTAATATACTTTTATTGTTTATTTTTTGGCCATGGTGCATGGCATGCAGGATCCTAGTTTCCCAGCAAGGGATTGGACCCATACTCCTGCACTGGAAGTACAGAATCTTAACCACTGGACTGACAGGGAAGTACCTACATAGTAATTTATAACACAGTACTGTTTTAGTGTTTTGACATACTATGTATCTTCTACTTATCTTTCTAAAACCAAGTCATCCTCTTCAACCCCACCTTGTGTCTGGAGGCCGACCTGTCCAGACTACATCAATGTGCTTTCTTTCCTTCTTGTTTCCAGTTGGGTTTGGCCAATGAAAATCTTTTGGCAGGAGATGATGAGAAGAGACGGACATCTATTCTCCCGGCTCCTTCCCTGCTAAGTTCTCTCTCCTTTCAAGGTGACACTTGTGATTATTTCCTTGTGAGTTCTGGGCAACTCTCCATCCTCTTATTCCTTCGGGCCCAAAGACGGTAACAATTTTCCTGTTACAATATCCCTAGAGTATTGTACTATTGGAAGGCATTTCTCTATATCCTACTCATACTTCAATAGCCCATTTAGTAAATCTTCCTGGAATTATTCTCCTAATGTGTACATGCCTTATATCCCTTGCCATGTGACCATGGGTGGTCACCATGCCTCATCCAAAGTATTAGCAGAGAACACGGTTATGTTCTTTACGTTTTTTTTGAAAGAAAAGAATTATACACCACTTAACCAGCAAAAGAACTTGTTAGATCTGAACTGTCCAGTATAGTCGTCACTAGTCACATCTGGTGAAATTTAAGTTAATTAAAATTAGCATTTAAAGTTTAATTCCTCAGTTATATAAACCATATTTCAAGTGCTCAATATTTAAATGTGGCTGATTGCTACAGCATCAGATAGAGCTTCTATCATTGCAGAAAGTAATATACTAGACAACTGTGAAATGGTGATTATAAAACTAAAAACATATACTGGGACATTTATAGTTTCTAGAAAAACTCATTGATAAGATGAAAAATTATTTTTCTTATATTTATTGACCTATAAAATCATTCAACTCAAAAAACATTTTTTTACAATAAAAATCTTCTGAGGATTAATAAATAATAATGCATATGAACATAGATCAAGAAATTCTGGGAATAGAACCTAGTATCAAATTGGACAAGGCCTGTTGAGTCTGTGCAGGCGCTGACTAAGGTTTACAGGTGGAAGTGATGTAAGTGTTAGTGCCCTGAGGGCAGATTGTGGTGGGTTTGTCTGCAACTGGGGCCAGTGATAACTCGTCTCATCCCTGTATGCCTGTTCCACTTCTCTGACCAAGAAGGCAGGTCTGTCTCCCTTGGATCTGCGCTGGACTTGTGATTCACTTTGACAAGTTGAATGCAGCAGAAATGATAGTTTGGGATTTCTGAGCCCAGGCCTCCAAACTTTGTATAGCTTCTGTTTTCAATTACAGGGGAAACCAGAGGACATTTAAAGAATCCTTGTAAAGAGAGGCCACGTGGAGAAATAGAGGCTTTGGAGTAGGAGAGTCTATGAGGAGGGAGGAAGTAAATGAGAGAGAGAGAGCAAAAGAGCCAGAGAGTGAGACCTAGCCAGACCCCAGTCATTTCAAGCAACCAGTTAAGAAACCAAACACGTGAGGAAGGCTATCCCAGATTCTGCAACCAACACCACATGCAGAAATGAACTTTCCCTTCTGAGTACTATCTGAATTCCTGAACACCAGAATTGAGAGGATTAAATAGTTGTGCGTGTGTGCATGTTCAATCTTGTCTGACTCTGCAGACACATGAAATGTAGCTTGGCCACCAGGCTCCTCTGTCCACGGAGTTTTCTAAGGAAGAATACTGGAGTAGGTTGCCATTTCCTTCTCCAGGGCATCTTCCCAATCCAGGGATCGAAACGGCATCTCCTGTGCTTCCTGCATTGGCAGGTGGATTCTTTGCCATGGCACCGCCTGGAAAGCCCATTAAGTAGTTCTTTTAAGTCAGTTAGTATTGGGAAGATTTGTCAGGCAGGACTGCTCAGTTTCTATTTTTTGCATTTGTTTGACAGGCACTTGATTATTATTTCCCACGTGTTACAGACTGATGTTTGCATCCACTCCCTCAATTCCTATGTTGAAGTCTTAACCCCTTGGTGTGACCATATTTACAGCTAGGACTTCTAAGGAAGTAGTTAAAGTTAAATGAGGTCATGTGGGTGGGCCCTTATCCAATAGAATTAGTATCCTTTTAAGAAGAGACACCACATGAACACAGAAGAAAAGCTATGTGAGGGTGTTGGGAGGAGGTGTCCTGAAAGAGAGGTCTCACCAGGAAGCAAATCAGCTGGCACCTTGATCTTGGATATCCCAGACTTTAGTACCTTAAGAAATAAATTTCTGTTGTTTAAACTGAAGTCTATGGTTTTGTTGTGGCAGCCTAAGTGGACTAAGATACCACATTTGCCACCAGGTTTGTTTTATCAGGAAAGCTCTGCATGCTGTCTCTGATGGGTGAGTGTTAGTTATGTCCATGTGAAAAGGTTAATAAAAGAGGGAATAGGCTGTTGCTGGCCACCCTTCAGATCTAATCCATGCCAAAGCAACAGCTCTTCTCTGCACACACCTGTCAGAAGTTGAACATGCAAAGTGGAGGTCTACCAAACCCCTTCCAGGTGACTTTCATTCAGCTCTTGGTAATAATATTGAGGTAAATACTATATATCCAGGACAAATGCTAAACTGGATGGGATGTTGAGGCCATCATCCAGTATTCTGCCAAACTAAAAGCCTCCAATTTCTCAGTTTTTAGTAAATATACTTTGATACTATATCAAGACTTTAACTGGAGAAGGCAATGGCAACCCATTCCAGTATTCTTGCCTGGAGAATCCCAGGGACAGAGGAGCCTAGTGGGCTGCCTTCTATGGGGTCCCACAGAGTCGGACATGACTGAATTGACTTAGCAGCAGCAGCAAGACTTTAACCAATTGATGGTTAGTTACACCTGTTATACTCTCTTTAGGGCCATCTCATTTGTGGAGCTGGATTTGAACCAAACCTGGTAAAATCAAATCTCACGAAACTGGAGACTGAAATGATTTTTTTCTTTGCCCACAAACAAAGACCTATTTTATGCCAATTTCAATATTCTAGGCTGATTCGAAGGACCTTAAAAAAGCATGACAGATGGCTCTAAAGACAGACAGTTGAGAATGATTACATATGGACTGTTTAGGAATTTCATTTCCTCGATGAAAATTACTGAGTTTATGATCACACAGTTGACAGTATTAAAATATCAACATCTGAGTGGAAGGAACTAATCCTTATTAAATAAAGATGATTGTCTAAAGTTCAGGTTATTACATTGTAGCTTGCATTTTGATAGTATTTTTGTCATATACCTAAGTAGATGCTCTACTTAAAAGAGTGAAGTTTACTCTTCAGGGAATTAACAGCAAAGAGAAAGTATTTAGTCCCTAGTAATTGTAGAGTTTACAAAAAGGGAATAAAATGGTTGTTGTTAAGTGCATTATCTAGAGAAGAGCGACGTGAAGCACATAAATGAATGGAATGAATGATGAGTGTCAATGAGGAGGAAATTCGTGCTTATGTTAAAAAAATTTCTTTTATAATCTGTAAAAATTTTATGCAAGTAAGCATGGACATTTTTATCCCTTCTTCCTTAAAATCATGCAAAATATGCAACTGAGACACAGGCCAAGACACAGGTTAACATGAATCACCGAACCCATTCTCGCTGTGAATTGTCAACAGGCAGAAAGAACACATTTCTTAGCTGATTGTAAATTCCCGGCATGCTTTTCATAGTTCAATATTCTAATGCCATGATAAATAGATAAAACCTTTGATGAAAAAAATCATTTCATAAATCTGTCACCTGCATGAAATGAGGCATTTAGACCCTAGATATTTCTCACTGATGATTTTTTTTTTCCTGTGCCATTATTTTTTTCATACGTTAAGTAGTCCCACTGTTTGGATGAGAGGTTTTTCTACCCTGAAAGAATGCAACATGGTTGGATTCAAGAAGAAAGACAAGATTCAAGAAGAAAGACAAGAAGTTTGTTCTTGTTTGGTGAAGTGAGAGAAAAGAGGACAGTGACCAGAGGAGACGGGTGTCTGTAGGCAGACGGGATTTTAAAGCTACACACAGTAGGGCTCTTAGGGCCACTGTCATGTACACTAGTAACCACTTACGTTTACTTGAAGACCACTGCCTTTCATTGTCTTACATTTGGTAATCAAGCCCTTTTCAGTTGGTTTATCCATAAAGGATTAATATGTATTGTCATAGCCTGAAGTGTTGATGTACTCATTTCTGCCCAGGAAGCCAAGAATAGTTCATGTGATTCTTATTTTTGTGAGTTTCAATAGGATAAGAATTCAAATTTACACATTTTACATCATCTCTCTATGCTTTCCCTATGTGCTTAAATACATACATATTTTCTGAATCCAGGTGTCATATCTCAGTAATTACCAGAACTCACGTGATTTAATGATTCCAATCTGTTATTTTCAAGAATTTGATGTCAAAAATCCCCCTTACCCTGTGAATATCATGTGTCTGTGGCTTTCTGAATTTAAGAATAGTTTCAGAAATTTTACAATTTTATGAGAGATCATTTAAACAGGTTTACTGAGTTTTTCCTTATTCTGTAACAAAGCTTAATAGCAAAGATCATTATTTTGCAGATTAATATTTTGGGTAAATTCTAAAATGCATTTCTAGCAGCAATGATTTCTACCCTTCCTCATGAGTACAAAGCAATTTGTTTTTCTGGAACTAGAAGTGGATAGTACAGTGATAAAACTCCTTATTCAAAACACCATTATGGCTCCATATTAAAAACACTTTTGCTTAAATAATTAACATTTTTTGCTTATCCATAAAGAAGCCACATGAGAAAGGGAAAAAAAAAGCTGTCCCAGATGGTTCTTTTTTCATTAATATTACTAACCCAGACATCAAACACAAACAATAAGGTGTTGAAATGTATAATATGAGCCAGAATATCAAAGCCTTGAGTGTTTAAAGGACTTTGCAGTTTTAAGAGGCAGCTGGGTATGCACGGGAAGTCAGTGTGGCTACGCCTCTCACCTCTCTTACGTTGCCCTTTTCTCTACAATCATTCTGTGAACAGCTTCCTTCTCGTGGAAATGGAGGAAGATTACTGTTCAACCATTACCGAACTTGGGAAAGAGACAGACGTGTTTATTTGTTGTAAAGGGAAAAACCAAACCCAACCTAGAAACAGCTGTTTTGTTTGCCTGGTATACATTTTTTTTTCTCTAGTAAAATAACTTATATTTAGGGGGAGAACCACCACTTTTCCAATCTTATCCAAGTGAGAGTAGTAACTTCAGGGCTAAGCCTATGATCCAGGTTGGCTGATCAGAGATTCAAATTTCTCAGCCATTGTGATTGGTTCAGGAAGGGCACATGCTCCAAATAGGGTCAATGAAATAAATCTGGGGACTTTTATAGAATAGTTGGGAAAAGAAAAAAGTTATCTTGACCAGGAACTGCTGGAATTACTATATGGTGATAACATCCAAAAGGAAACTTGACCTGAGATATGGCAGAGGGAGACAGGGCGATGGAGAGTGGGGGAAGGAGAAGGGAAAGGGGATAAAGACCTGGTCGGGGGTATTTTAATCACATGAACCAAGAATTCATTCATCGCTTAAGTCAGTATGTGTCTCTCTGTCACTTGCACCTGAATGAGTTCTAACACAAAATCTATCCAGCTACAATCATGTTCAAATGGGGCAGTTTATAGCGAGTTATCACCTCACATAAATCAGAATGGCCATCATCAAAAAGTCTACAAATTACAAATGCTGGAGAGGGTGTGGAGGAAAGGGAATCCTTATACTGTCGGTGGGAATGCAAATTGGTGAAGCCACTATGGAGAACAGTACGGAGACTCCTTAAACAACTAAAATTAGAGTTACCATAAGATCCAGCAATTCCATCCTGGGCATGTATCTGGAGAAAACCATAATTCGAAAAGATATGTGCATCCCAGTGTGCACAGCAGCACCATTCACAACAGCCAAGACATGGAAGCAACGTAAATGTCCATCGACAGAGGAATGGATAAAGAAGATGTGGTATACTTATACAATGGAATATTACTCAGCCAGAGAAAAGAATGGAATAATGCCACTGGCAGCAACATGGACGGACCCAGAGATTATCATACTAAGTCAAGTAAGCAAAGGCAAGCATCATAGGATATTGCTGATATGTGGAATCTTTAAAACGTGACACAAAGGAAGTTAGATACAAAACTGACATAGATCCGCAGATATACAAAACAAACTTATGCTTACCAAAGGGGGAAGGAGAGGAGGGGTAAATTAAGAGTTTGGGATGAACATATACACTCTACTATACATACAAAAGGTAAACAACAAGGACCTTCCTTGAGCACAGGAAACTCTGCTCGATTCTATAATAACCTAAATGGGAAAAGAATCTGGAAAAGAATATATATATATATATATGTGTGTGGAACTGAATCACTTTGCTGTATATACGTGGAACTAACACAATATTACAAATCAACAGAATGTCAATTTTTAAAAAATGGAGCAGTTTATCAGATGTGAGGACCTTCTATGTGCCAGACACCGTGCTGGTCCCCAGGGACATTCAAAAATCAATAAGGTAGGGCTTCGCTGTACAAGGATGCTGCTTCAGAACACTTGAACTTTTTTCCAACCTCCCAGTGACCGTTGTGAAATCTCTTTTCCCAAGCAAGATGTCTTTTTATAAAGATTTTTGCAAGTAAAGGGGAAAAAGCTAGGGGAGAGACTCCTGATTGTGTGTGTTACTCTAAGGTAAACATATTTCTTAACTCCTAGAGAAATAGCTAGTGCTTAAAAACATTCTTTTTTTGGACTTGAAGAAGGGCCATTATTATCTAAATGATACCCTTAGGCAGCAGTCCTTGAAGAGGATCGAAGACAGTTAATAGAACTACCCAGTTGAAGTTGTAGTTACATATTCATTCTAATGAGATATCAGATGATCAGTAAAATACTAAATTACACTGCTAGGTACTCAACTACACATATTTTATATATATAATATGATTTTTTTGTGGAGGGACAAATATTTTAGATTGCTCCTAGCTTATACATGAAGAGTTTTATCTGCTTAAGATTTCTCTTTACTATTTCAGTAAGATCCCTATGTCTACCAAATATACATATACCTCATATCAGTGGAAAAGGATGATGATCACCATACTCAGATAAATTTTACATTTTAAAGACTCATGACTCAACCATTTTAAAAGAGCTGGTTACTGGAAGAACAGAGCAGCAGAGATGGCCAGCCATGAATAGTCCTCAATGGGCTCAAAGAATTCACGTACACAGAAGTATTCATAATTCAGTGAGATGAGGAATAACATCATTTAGAGACTAATAGTGAGTGGATCTTCTCACTGCTTCAAGTCAGAGGTTGTCAAGACCTGTGTCCAGCTGTAAGATGACACCTGAACGCTGACATCCCCTCCCGCCCCCAGTATGAAGTTGGGCGGCCAGGGCGGCCCACTGGGCCTACTCTCACCATCTCCCTTCTGTGCAGAGCTCCCTGGGGAGCAGCGAGCCGTGCTTCTTCCTCCATAGATTCAGCCTCAGGTGTCCCACCACAGACACAACCTGGATGTCAAGGCCGTTAGGGATCAGCTCTGCCGAATCACACCCCCAACCCATTTCCACCCAGGACGCACCCACAGTGCTGGGGTTACTGGTGCAAAGAGGTTCTAAGATAGGCTGTGCCCTGAATTCAGCATTAGTGTTCTGCTCAGCCGATTAAAACCTTGGCATGGAACCAAGGTCACAACTGCCAACTTTCCAGGCTTACAGCAGACTGTATCTCAAGACTTCATGGCCCTTGCTGGCCATCTGGCCTCTACTAGGGCTTTTGAGTCCTATCAGGCCACTTTGACAACTCTGACCCTGAGAGTGGAGGAGTCAGTTGGATGCCAACAGGCTACAAGACTCCCATCTACCTACAGAGCCTGAGCCTGGTGCCCAACCCCACAAACACCCAGCTATCTCTTCCCTCAGCACCTGGATGCTATTTCCTTTACATTTTTATCACACAAGGGACTATCTGGGAATTTTTTCTCACCCAAAATGAAGCCAGTTCCAAAGGTAGGCTGACATTTTCATCATGAGAAACAGAAAATTACCAATGATTTTTAAGTAAACTGTTTCCACTTTAAAAGCAAACAGGACTTCCTTAGTGGTACAGTGGGTGGGAGTCTGCCTGCCAATGCAGGGGACATGGGTTTGATCCCTCCTGGTCAGGAAAGATTTCACATGCCACACAGCATCAAAGCATGTGCACCACAACCATGAAGCCCACATTCTAGAACCTGTGAGCCACAACTACAGGGCCTGAGTACTGCAACTAGTGCAGCCCATGTGCCCTAGGGCCTGTGTTATGCAGCGAGAGGAGCCATTGAAATGAGAAGCCCACGCTTCGCAACGAAGAGTAGCCCCAACGCGCCACAGCTAGAGAGAGGCCCAAGTGCAACAGTGAAGATCCAGAGAAACCAGAAATAAATAATTTAAAAAATAAAACTGTATATCCTATTCATTATACATTTAAAAAGGAATCAGGCAGAATCAAATACCTTTAATACTGAAACTATGATGAACATAGGTTTTGAATAATTAGGAAGCACTCTCAACACTTCCTGAGATCATTCCAGAAGCACAGGAATCCGAATTGGCAGAGCATCTCAATGAATAGAAGCCTGACTACAAGATTATTTGTTCTACTTACCATGTATTCACATGCCATTGAAGGATTTAAGAATTTTCTAAAGTCTTCATCACCTTAGCCCTAGGGGAACCTTACTATTAAGTTGAAAAGAACACCACTGTCATGACCGCCACAGCGTAAATCTGACACTCCCCACCACTATGAACATTCTCCCAGATAATGTCTGAACTCCCTGTCTCCATCACTGTGGGTACTGGGAGGGCAATAACGTAAAAAAGAACAACTTGGGGAATGCACAAGCGTGGAAGTGAAATTTATGAGCTAAGTTCAGGAAGAGTGCTTTTGGCTAGAGCTGTGGTTTCTAGTGGGCTTTGTTTAGGCAACTCAGGTTCTCAAGTTCTCTGCACTGCCCACTGGCTGAAGGGAGTGAGCATTACATGGACACGCTGTGATCTCAGACATCTCTGTGGCTATGTGCTAGGTTTCTTGCTGATCGTCTTCTGACATGGCACCTTCTTTTTTAGTGATAGATACTTATATTATGGGCTTTCTTGATAGCTCAGTTGGTAAAGAATCTGCCTGTATATATTAGCATCACCTACTAGGCTTAATGGCACCCCACTCTAGTACTCTTGCCTGGAAAATCTCATGGACAGAGGAGCCTGGAAGGCTGCAGTCCATGGGGTCACTGAGGGTCGGACATGACTGAGTGACTTATTTTCACTTTCCACTTTCATGCATTGGAGAAGGAAATGGCAACCCACTCCAGTATTCTTACCTGGTGAATCCTGGGGACGGGGGAGCCTGGTGGGCTGCATCTATGGGGTCGCATAGAGTCGGACATGACTGAAGCGACTTAGCAACACTAGGTTTTTTTCATTTTTTTATCAACTTAAGGTCTGTTTGGGTTTTTTTTTTTAAAGATGATCTTGAGTATGTTTCTTCTTATATAGAAGGATCTCTAATAACGAGTTAAGACATAACAGATTTTGGAAGCAGACTAATGGAGTCCAAACCCTGCTCTGCCGCTTACTCGCTCTATGACCTTGGGTAAGTTAAATAGCCTCTCCATCTGTTTGTGTCTTCTTTGATTTCTTTCATCAGCATCTTAGAGTTGTCAGAGTACAGGTCTCTTGTCTCCTTAGTAGGGTTATTTCTCGGTGTTTTATTCTTTTTGAGGCAATCGTAAATTGCATTCCTTCTTGAACTTTCTCCTTCTGATCTTTCACTGTTAGTGTATAAAAAATGCAACCGTTTTCTGTGTATTAGTTTTGTAGCCTGCAATGTTATCAAATTCATTGATGAGCTCTAGTGTGTTTCTGGTAAATAACCTCTCATGCCTTAATTTTCTCATCAGTAAAATGAAGTCAATAATAAAATGTCCTTCATAAGCTTGCTTTGAGGATTAAATGCATAAATACAGGTGCCGGCAAAACTTCTTCTGTGAAGAGTCAGTTGATAAAGAGGTTAGATTTCACAGGGCATACAGTCTCTTTATAACTACCCAAACATGCCATTGAAGACTGAATGCAGCTAGAGGCACTATATGCATGATTTGGTGTGCCTGTGTTCCAATAAAACTTTATTTGTAACAATAGGCAGTGAGCTGAATTTGGCTTGCAGGACATAGTTTTCCAGATGCTGGGATAATGGTGCACCAATACTTGGGACCCTTGTAAGAACTTAATAAATATTAGATTGTTACCATGACGATCATCATATATACTGTCACTGAATCCACAAATGAGTATAAACCTATTCTACGCTAATTTTACAGGGTAGCTGTCAGTGTTGCATGGGCTTCACTGTCTAATCTAAGCATTTCCTAAACTAAGGGTCTCAAATCGTCCACTAAAGTCCTTCTACTGGAGGATGACAGTGAACTCCTCTTCCCTGGTTCTGGGAATGGCAATAGCTCTAAAAGCAAAACATGTCTAACAAGTGTCATATTTAATCTTAAAAATTCACATGACTTATATTTTACTTCATAGTATATTTACGTTTCTTTCAATACAAAAAATGGTGATTCAAATCATTCACCACTTGGTAAAACTGAACATGCTTGCCAATCCTCTGCTGATTTTTCATGACACGTATACCAATTTCAAATCAGGAAAGGAGTACATCAAGGCTGTATATTGTCACCTTGCTTATTTAGCTTATATGCAGAGAAATGCCAGGCTGGATGAAGCACAAGCTGGAATCAAGATTGCTGGGAGAAATATCAATAACCTCAGATATGCAGATAACACCACCCTTATGGCAGAAAGTGAAGAAGAACTAAAAAATGTCTTGATGAAAGTGAAAGAGGAAAGGGGAAAAGCTGGCTTAAAACTCAACATTCTGAAAACTTAGATCATGGCATCCAGTCCCATTACTTCATGGGAAATAGATGGGGAAACAATGGAAACAGTGACAGACTTTATATTTGGGGGCTCCAAAATCACTTCAGATGGTGACTGAAGCCACGAAATTAGAAGATGCTTACTCCTTGGAAGGAAAGTTATGACCAACCTAGACAGCATATTGAAAGGCAAAGACATTACTTTGCCAACAAAGGTCCATCTAGTCAAGGCTATGGTTTTTCCTATAGTCATGTGTGGATGTGAGAGTTGGACTGTGAGGGAAGCTGAGCACCAAAGAGCTGATGCTTTTGAACTGTGGTGTTGGAGAAGACTCTTGAGAGTCCGTTGGACTACAAGGAGATCCAACCAGTCCATCCTAAAGGAAATCAGTCCTGAATATTCATTGGAAGGACTGACACTGAACTGAAACACCAATACTTTGGCCACCTGATGAGAACTGACTCATTGTAAAAGACCCTGGTGCTGGGAAAGATTGAAGGCGGGAGGAGAAGGGGATGTCAGAGGATGAGATGGTTGGATGGCATCACCGACTCAATGGACTCCAGGAAATGGTGATGGACAGGGAAGCCTGGCATGCTGCAGTCCATGGGGTCACAAAGAGTCGGACATGACTGAGTGACTGAACTGAACTGAACTGATACCAGTTTCAGAAACATGGCCTATGACAACAGGACTTTAAATTTCGACATAGATAATCTACTTAGTGATGAAGACTCTTAGCTTTCTGTGTGGCTATTACATCTTTCTCAAACACAAAGAGAGGAAATGAAGTTAGGAAGCATGGCCATTAAGGAGTCCACTGACAAGTGTAGGGAAGACCAGACCTTGCCTCCCGTGTAGCAGGTGACAAAGTGCATTTCTTGGCCCCTGCAGCTCTGACCTCACAGCTCAGGAATGCTGATGACACTCAGGAAATTGACATGTGCCCATCAGGCCATGACTGATAGAAACTGGCTCAAGTTGAAAAGTAAAATAACAGACAGAAAAATGTGTGCATAAGAGAGATCATTGTTAAGTTGAGCCATATTAAATTTTCAAGATTTGGCCATTTTGAAGTATGAACACTGTGGCTAGGAAGTCTTAGCCACCGCGTTCAGAGACGAAAGAGAAATAAAAGGAATCCAAGCTGGAAAAGAAGCAAAACCGTCACTGTTTGCAGATGACATAACACTATACACAGAGAAGTCTGAGAGACGCCACCGGAAAACTACTAGAAAACTCCTACTTCTACTACTAGAGCTCATCACTGCATCTGGTAAATTTGCAGGACGGAAAATTCATACACAGAAATTTTTTAAACTTCTATACACTAACAACAAAAGATCAGAATGAGAAATTAAGGAAACAATCCTATTTACCACTGCATTGAAAAAAATAAAATGCCTAGGAATAAACCTACCTAAGGAGGCAAAATACTTGTATCCCCAAACTGTAAGACACTGATGAAAGAAACCAAAGACAACACAGACAGAAAGATATACTGTAATCTTGGATTGGAAGAATCAAAAGTGTTAAAATGACTATACTACCCAAGGCAATCTATAGGTTCAGTGCAATCCCTACCAAGTTATCAATCCCATTTTTCACAGAACTAGAACAATTTTTTTTTTAATCTGTATGGAAACACAAAAGACCCTGAATAGCCAAAACAATCTTGAGAAAGAAAAACAAGAGTTGGAAGAATCAGACTCCCTGACTCCAGACTATATTACAAAGCTACTGTAATTGAAATAGTATGCTGCTGCTGCTGCTGCTAAGTTGCTTAGGTCATGTCTGACTCTATGCAACCTCATGGACGGCAGCCTACCAGGCTCCCCTGTCCATGGGATTCTCCAGGCAGGAACACTGGAGTGGGTTGCCATTTCCTTCTTCAATGCATGAAAGTGAAAAGTGAAAGTGAAGTCGCTCAGTTGTGTTCAACTCTTAGCGACCCCATGGACTGCGGCTTACCAGGCTCCTCCGTCCATGGGATTTTCCAGGCAAGAGTATTGGAGTGGGGTGCCATTGCCTTCTCCCAAAATAGTATGGTACTGTCACAAAAACAGACATACAGATGAATGGAACAAGATAGAAAGCCCAGTAATAAATCTGCATATCTATGGCCAATTAATCTATGACAAAGAATATACAATGCAGGAAAGATAATCTCAACAAATAGTGCAGAGAAAACTGAAAAGCTATGTGTAAAACAATGAAAATAAAATATTCTTTAAAATCATACATAAAAATAAACTCAAAATGGATTAAAAACCTAAATGTAAGACCAGAAACTATAAAAACTCCTAGAGGAAAACATAGGCAGAAGTCTCTTTGACAGAAATTGCAGCAATATCTTTTTGTATCTGTCTTCCAGAATAATAGAAATAAAAACAAAATAAACAAATGGAACCTAATTAAACTTCAAAGATTTTGTAAAGCAAAGAAAACCATAAACAAAACAAAAATCAACTTACAAACTAGGAGAAAATATTTGCAAATGATGCAACTAACAAGGGATTAATTTCCAAAATGTACAAACAGCTAACGGAGCTCTCTCTGTATATATACAACTAACCCAATCCAAAAATTGGCAGATCTAAATATACATTTCTTCAAAGAAGACATGCAGATGGCTAAGAGTTACATGAAAAGATACTCTACATTGCTAATTATTAGAGAAATGCAAATAAAAACTACAATGAGGTATCACCTCACTCTGGTTAGAAAGGCCATTATCAAACTTTACAAACAATTAGTGCTACAGAGGGAGTGGGAAAAAAGGAACCCTCCTACACTGTTGGTGGAAATGTAAATTGGTACAGCAACTATGGCAAATAGAACAGAGGTTCCTTAAAAAACTAAGAATACAATTAACATATGATCCTGTAATTCTACTCCTGGGCATATATCCAGACATATATATAATATGAAAAGATACATGCACTCCAATGTTTGCTGCAACACTGTTTACAACAGCCAAGACATGGAAGCAACCTAACTGTCCATTGACAGATGAATAAGGAAGATGTATCCATTATATATATATATATCCATATATATACACACACATATATACATTTACACAATAGAATACTACTCAGCCATAAAAATGAATGAAATAATGGCATTTACGGTAACACGGAAGGACCTAGAGATTATTGTACTAGGTGAAGTAAGCCAAAGATAAATATATGATATCACTTATATGTGGAATGTAAAAAAAAAAAAAGAGAGACATAAATAAACTTATTTATAAAACAAAGACTCAGATATAGAAAACAAACTTATGGTTACCAAAAGGAAAAGAAAAGATAGATAAATTGTGAGTTTGGAATTAAAATATATACTATACTATCTCAACATTCAGAAAATGAAGATCATGGCATCCGGTCCCATTACTTCATGGGAAATAGATGGGGAAACAGTGGAAACAGTGTCAGACTTTATTTTTCGGGGCTCCAAAATCACTGCAGATGGTGATTGCAGCCATGAAATTAAAAGACGCTTACTCCTTGGAAGAAAAGTTATGACCAAGCTAGATAGCTTATTCAAAAGCAGAGACATTACTTTGCCAACAAAGGTCCGTCTAGTCAAGGCTATGGTTTTTCCTGTGGTCATGTATGGATGTGAGAGTTGGACTGTGAAGAAGGCTGAGCACTGAAGAATTGATGCTTTTGAACTGTCGGAGAAGACTTTTGAGAGTCCCTTGGACTGCAAGGAGATCCAACCAGTCCATTCTGAAGGAGATCAGTAATGGGTATTCTTTGGAAGGAATGATGCCGAAGCTGAAACTCCAGTACTTTGGCCACCTCATGCGAAGAGCTGACTCATTGGAAAAGACTCTGATGCTGGGAGGGATCAGGGGCGGAGGCGAAGGGGACAACAGAGGATGAGATGGCTGGATGGCATCACAGACTGGATGGAGGTGAGTCTGAGTGAACTCCGGGAATTGGTGATGGACAGGGAGGCCTGGCGTGCTGTGATTCATGGGGTCGCAAAGAGTCGGACACGACTGAGCGACTGAACTGAACTGATATAAAAAATAGATAGCCAATAAGGCTCTACTATATAGCATAGAGAACTATATTCAATATCTTATAATAACCTCTAATGGAAAATAATTTGAAAAAATATACATATATATATAATGGAATAACTGTGCTATACATCTGAAACTAACACATTGTAAATTAACTATACTTCAATAAAAATAAATAAAAATGTCAGTTTCTATGGTTCAACTAATACTTCCCCAAAGTTTATTAATAAGTAGTATACATTACATAGCATTGGCTTTTAGGTGAAATACTACCCCTGTAAATCATAATAAGAATGGCACTTTCAGACTCATTAAAAAATACACCTAGAATTAAAAATGTAGAAAGAGAAAGTAAAATTTCCTGGATGATGCTGAAAATGATCAGGGCATTTTGCTTTTAGTGGCTTAAAGGTTGAGCTGTGGCCATGGTTCATAGGCACAAGCCTTTCAGACAGTTTGGAGAAATGATCCTGTGGGTTCTTGTTGATCCAGTGGGTATTACGAAATAAAATATCAGGACAAGCAGAATCAGCCTTGGGCATTTCATGAAAGCACCTGGAAAGATAAAGTCCCTTGTGCTTTTCAAGTGCAAAAGTAAAGTGCATTTATCCAATCATTTTATCAGGGTGAATTGGAGAGGAGATGTAATTACACTTAACCTCTGTTAGTGTTGGAATGTATCCTATAACATCCTCCAGTTTACTTCAAATAATCTACAGATTACTTATAATACCTAATGCAAGGTAAACGACATGTCAATAGTTGCTTGCACATGGCAAACTCAAGTTTTGCCTTTTGGAACTTTGAGAGGTTTTTCCCCAAGTATTTTTGATCCGTGGTTGGTTGGTTGAACCTGCAGTACAGAAAAACCTATGGATATGGAGGGGTGATGGTGCTCTGAAGCCATATGATGAATTTCTCTTAGGATGACCACTTCCCTTAGTAAACAGCTAGCTGAGTGCCCATGATAGATTTTTTTTCAGACTTATATTCCAGTCTCTATCGCAATATTGTCTTACGCAGGAGCGGAACCATGCAGAGAAAGGGAAAGTAATCAGATTCAATAACATGCATGTCACAGGAAGAGTCCAAGGTCTGTTTCGCGCTTTCAACTTTCCAAGTCAGGGTAGCACTTGCAATCATGAATCAGCACTATGTACTTCCTTAGATTTAAATTCTCAGATCTGGATCTGGATTGAGTGGAGAGGAAAAAGGCAGCTGAGGAGGATATGTCTGGGCAATAAAGGAGGAAAGCAGTGTGTGTTTCTAAGCACATGGGAAGATTTCTATGTTCACTTTGGCACAACATAAGTAGCTTGGATTTCAGATTTGCTGCCTTCAAACTATCTTGGATTTTATGACTTCAAGAGAAAAACCAAACCAAGTCAACCAACCACCAAGCCAAGTTCAGGAGAATAAATGAACAACCAATAAACAAAGAAACTTATCTTAAATTCACGACTTAAATTCATAAATTCACAAGACAGCCTGGATTCCCACTACATCAGAAAGGTGATTCAAATGGAAAATATCTTCTAATAAAAATTTTAGGACTTCCCTGGTGGTCCAGGGGTTAAAAATCCACCCACCAATACAGGAGACATGTGTTCAGTTCCTGGTCCAGGGAGATTCCACATGCTGTGGAGCAACTAAGCTCGTGGGCCACAAATATTTAGCCTGTGCTCCAGAGCCCAGGAACTGCAACTACTGAGCTCACAGTACTGAGCTCAGTACTCAGTACTCACAGTACAACTACTGAGCCACAACTGCTGAAGCTCATGCGCCCTGGAGGCCATGCTCCGCAACAAGACTAGTCACCACAATGAGAAGCACCGAAACTAGAGAGTAGCCCCTGTTCGCCACACTGAAAAAAAGCCCTCGAGCAGCAACAAAGACCCATTGCAGCCAGACATAAAAATAAACCATAAATAAAAGATTTTAAACATATATAGAAAAACCTGAATAAACTTTTTTGCCAACCTAATACTTAGGTTCAACACTTTTCAAAAAATTTCTGTCCTTGCTTTACCTACCCTTGTTTACATTGTTGAAGTATTTTAAAGCAAATCACAGCCCCGTATCATTTTATTCCCATATGTACTTCAGCATGCCTCTCAAAAGTCGGGGATATTTCTTTTATAACAACCAGGCCACTTGGGTAACACGTTCGATGACAATTTGTCACTTAAAAATAAAATTTGTATACACTGTTCATTTATACTCTGCTACACTGCAAACATGGGTATGAGAAAGAGAGATGAAACTAAAAAAAAATAAATGAAGTTAAGACAGCAAAATAAAGTCAGGAATGAAAGTATTGAACCAGGTATATGGAAGGTCTGATCCTAACCCTCAAACTATGAGGACCAAAATAGGTTTTTCTATTCAGTGCCCCAAAATAGGTAAACAGCACCACTGCTCTCGAGAACATAGCTTTCCCTCTCTCCAAGGTCTGGGATGAATTTCTCTTAGGTATATTCGTGAAGAAGGCACTGTGAGATTTACTGGATAATATAATTTACAAAATCCTCATAATAAATATAGAAGAGGTTCTGTGCTCCTTCTGAACCCTGGTTGCAAACCAAGGCATAATACCCAAGTCCAGGGGAAAAAAGTCATCCAACAAAGACCCAGAGCAGCGTGGCACGCTGGTCTGGTGGCCACCCGCCCCAGGTACTGCATCAAACCCACACATGTCAAATCATCTTTCGTCTCCCTCAGACTCCCACTGACCCAATATCCCCAGTAATAACAGGGCCTTCATTTAAAAAAAACTTGAATCCTGCTGTTATTACTCTTAAGCGCTATTATCCAGAGCCACTGACGTGATGCCACAGGCGTCTTCACACCCTTTCATCATTTGCGAATTTGGCCCAGCCTCTGGATTTTCCCCTCCTGTTGTTTGGGAGGGTTGCAAATGCCAAAAGCAATCAATCTGCAAAGCACATCAATGTGCAGAGCCGTCAGGGGGAAGGGCTGACCCTGCGGCTATCTTCCTTTCTTTTTGTTTTTGTTTTGAAAGAACTGCAGAGCTCTGTCTCTGGATCTGATGACCAAAATACCCATGCTCTCAAGGAGCTGTGTCACTCCAGCTTTTTTTTTCCCCCTGCTCTCACTGGAGGCTAGCTTCACTGAGTTTCCAGGCTGCAGGAACAGCAGTCCTGCTCTGTCACCCTGGTGACCAGCGGCTCCAGCATCCCTGGCTCCTTCTCACCTGCAGCCACCACTGCGTTGATCCTCCGTAAGCGCTCTGGCGCCCCAGCATTCTGCTACTTACCATCAATATCTCTATGGAGGGTGCAAAATGCAATTTCTTTGTGTCCTTAGTGTGTATGACATAACGCATCTGCTTTTAAAGATTTCCTCCTGGCTTCTGCTAACAGCCTTTGCTTGCTTCCTGCAGTTCTAGGCGTCACATGGCTAAATAAACCTGTTTGATGTTGCCAGCTCTCAGGAATCCAACCAGAAAATATACTGAAATCAGATAGTTAGGTGAGCTGACATCAAGGAACAATAAGGAAAAACTATCTCAGGAAATACAAAGAAATGCTGAATGTACAAATAGTTTCTTGTCAAACTAAAAAAGAAAGGAAAGAAAAGATTAAAAGTATTCAGGGAAATTTGAACCTACCTTCAAAGGTAAAATATGCCCTTATTTTCCTGAGTATAACATTTCTATGTTAAAACTGTAGCAACAAATCCAAGTAAAAAATGTCTTTGAAAATTCCATTTCACAAAAGCATCACTGTATGCATTTAAACTTTTCTTTTCCTAATGAAAATTACTGCAAACAGCACGAAAAATGTTGGTGCAGAAAACAGAATAAAAGTGATGGATGGTCTTAAAAGAGCAGAGGGGTACAAATGTTCACAAAATGCTATGCTCAAATGACTAATGTTAACATTTAGGTAAAATTATTCCATATAGGCAAGAAAATAAGTAAGATGCTTACAGAATAACACATAAATAATAGTAGTAGGGGAGATAAAGTAGGAAAAGTCAGTAATATTTCTAGATCATTTTAGGAAGTTGGCAGAGTGATTATCTAATGGTCAGATTAAAATGTTTAATATTGCCCAGGAACTGAAATTTAAAATCTTTATTTATCCAGTACATTAAAAAGAATCGTCAGGTGTTCTGTTGTTGGTGGCCTACAATATTCCGATCAGGATCTCCATTTCTTGTGATACTTCACAGAATTCTTAATTCTTATTCTTTTTCACTCTCTCCCACATATAGCCACCCAACCTTACTTTTAGACCTCTATTTATGATTAACAGTATTTTAAGATTCCTCAATGCAGCCCTTTATTTGGCGTCTTTATCGCTGGAAATCTAGTCGAATCCTATTTTCCTTTTTCCTTCAGTCATTTGCTCTCCTAAATTCCAGAAGAGCATGCAGTTCACATGTGCTTTACCATTGCTGCATTTTAATTAAAGACACCTTGTTAGCATTGTTTTCAGAACCCAGGAAGCTATACCACCATATAATCAAGGAATTCACGGTTAAGTTTTAAGAATGTGAGGCTAACCTGCAGATACTTGCTGGAGGAGAAGTTCAAGCTCTCTATTAAAGAGCAGGAGGGATTTCAGTTTTGAAAGGAAAGAAGGCTGCTCCAAAGGGACAGACTGGTACGGAAAGCAGCTGGCAGCAGAGGGGAAACAACCCTGGGTACTAGAGGCACGTCTGGCAGAGAGAGGGGGTAGAAGCAATTTTTCTTTGCTTGGGATGGATGGTTATAAAAAGCATACTGCTGACAAAGTCCAGTACAAGTTCCGGAAGGTGTTGGATTCGACATGCCCTCTTTGGTTCCACTGGGGGAAAGCAGGGCTATCCACCCACTGAATGGCTTCAAAACCACACCAGAAGAAACAGGCCCCCAAGATCAGGACTCATGAGGAGCTCCTCTGGGAAAGGTCTGGGGATGATTAAAGTGTTTGGTAATGAAATGTTCCACACTACTTTATATGTATCACTGCATTGGCTACCCAACCCTTCCGATGCACAGAGCCCTTCTGGAACCCATCAGCAGCTTCATCTACCCTCTCCGGCTCTTTTTCATCCTAATTTAGGGCTGGCAATTCTTAATTGCCTAAATCTATCCCGGGAAGTCTTGATACACAAATCACAGATGGGTTGATTTGTGGTGGGACAAAATTACTGTTTTCTTTCTAGTTTAAATTCTCTTCTAAATATCTGTAAGAATCTATACTTGGGGTCATTCTTTATATAAAGTAGTAGCATATTACAGGAGGGGAGATTCTTAAGGAACCAGTCCACCTGTAGACTCACAGATTCCAAGATTGGAATACTTAAAGAGAGGAATGATGATTAGACAAGTGCCTTTAATTCACTATTTGATAACTTAATTTGTAGTATTAAATAAAGATGAACACTTTGTCTTAAAAATTAAGCCCTAAATCTTCATATTCTTTTTTCCCCAGTTTTACTGAGATATAGATGACATATAATACTGGGTAAATTTAAAGTGTGTAATGTCACTCTGAGCATATACCCAGAGAAAACTCTAATTCGAAAAGATATATGCACCCCAAGTTTCACAGCCGTACTATTTACAATAGCCGAGACGTGGAAGCTATCTAAATGTTCATCAACAGATAAATGGATAAAGAAGATGTAGATATTACCCATTAATAAGAAGGAATGGACTCACGCCATTTGCAGCAACATGAATGGACCTAGAGATTATCCTACTAGGTGAAGTATGCCAGACCAAGACAAATATCATATGATATCTCCTATATGTGGAATCTTAAAAAATGGTACAAATGAACTTACTATCAAACAGAAGTAGACTCTTAGACATAGAAGACAAACTTCTGGTTACCAAAGGGGAAAGGTTGGGAGGATAAATTAGAAGTTTGGGATTAACATATACACGCTACTGTATATAAAATAGATAACCAACAAGGGCCTACTATATAGCACAGTGAAC
This sequence comes from Neotragus moschatus, assembly GCA_006410615.1. Classification (NCBI taxonomy): domain Eukaryota; kingdom Metazoa; phylum Chordata; class Mammalia; order Artiodactyla; family Bovidae; genus Neotragus; species Neotragus moschatus. Next base: position 851,285 of record SJYA01001368.1, on the reverse strand, counting down.
TATATTCAATATCTTGTGATAACCTATAATGAAAAAGAATCTGAAAAAGAACATATATATATATATATATACATACACATGCCTAACTGAATCTCTTTGCTGTAACCTGAAACTAATATAACACTGTAAATCAACTATACTTCAATAAAAAAATTTTTAATGTATATAGTGTGATGATACACGTATGTGTTGCAAAATGTTTACCACAATAAGGCTAGTTAACACATAATTAACTTATACAATTATGATCCTATCGTTGCTGCTATGGTAAGAATGCTGAAGCTCTACTCTTATAGCAAGTTTTTTTTTTAATATTTATTTATTTTTGGCTGTCTCAATTGCAGCATGCGGGAGGTTCACTGCAGCACGCGGGATACTTCATTGTGGCAGGCAGGCATCTCTCTGGTTGTGCCCTGCGAGCTCCAGAGTGCATGGACTTTCTAGTTTGTGGCACGTGGGCTCAGTAATTGTGGCGTATGCACTTAGTTGGCCTGTGGCATGTGTGGTCTTAGTTCCCAACCAGGGTTCAAACCCACATCCCCTGCACTGGAAGGCAGATTCTTAACCACTGGACCACTAGAGAAGTAGCTCATAGCAACTTTCAAATACCAAAGACACTATTGTAACCTATAGCCACCAAGCCATATATTTGATTTCCCAAATGCATTCATCCTAAAACTGAAAGGTTGTGCCCTTGACCAACATCTCTCTATTCCCCCCCCCCCCACTACCCCCTAAGCCTATGGCAACCACCAATCTACTGTCTCTATGAGATGGTTGTTTTTGGATTCGACATATAAGTGAGGTCATAGAGTATCTCTTTTAGATAGTGATTTTCATTCCCTTCAGGTATACACCTAGAAGTGGAATTGCTGAATCATATGGTAGTTCTATTTTTAATTTTTCTGAGGAAAGCCCATATTGTTTTTCATAGTGGCTGCATTTGGGGAGAAGGAAATGTCAACCCACTCCAGTGTTCTTGCCTGGAGAATCCCAGGGACGGGGGAGCCTGGTGGGCTACTGTTTATGGGGTCGCACAGAGTCGGACACGACTGAAGTGACTTAGCAGCAGCAGCAGCAGCACCAATTTGCATTCCCAACAACAGTGCACCAAGATTTCCTTTTCTCCACATCCTCACCAGCATTTATCTCTCGTCTTTTTGATTACAGCCATTCTATCAGGTGTAAGTTGATAACTCACGGTTTTGAGCTGTATTTCCATAATGATGAGTAATGCTGAGAACCTTTTCATATGCTTGTTGACCACTTTTTGTCTTTGGAAAAACGTCTATTCAAGTCCTCTGTCCATTTTTAAATTGTTTTTATTTTTATATTTTTGCTATTGAGTTTTATGAGTTCCTTATAGACTTCTGATCTTAACCCATTATCAGATACACGGTTTTCAAATATTTTCTTCTAATCTGTATATTGCCTTTCATATTGACTATTTCTTTTGCTGGGCAGAAATATGTAGTTTAAAAGTCTCACTTATTTTTTTTTTCTTTTGTTGCTTCTGCTTTTGGTGCCATATTTAAAAATTCATTGCCATGACTGATGTCAAGGAGCTTTTCGCCTACGTTTTCTTCTGGGGGTTTTGGTTTAGGTCTTATAATTAAGTACTTAATCCATTTTGAGTTAATTTTTGTGAGTGATGTAAGATAAGGGTTCAGTTTCAATCTTTACATGTGGATATCCTGTTTCCCAAACATGATCTGGTTTTTGGCCATGACACACAGCATTTCACATGCTAGCAAGGTCATGCTCAAAATCCTCCAAGCTAAGCTTCAAAAGTGTGTGGACTGAGAACTTCCAGATGTACAAGCTGAATTTAGAAAAGGCAGAGGAAAGAGATTAAATTGCCAACATCCGCTGGATCAAACAGCAAGACAATTCCAGAAAAACATCTACTTCTCCTTCATTTGCTCCACTAAAACCTTTGACTGTGTGATCACAACAAACTGTGGAAGATTCTTAAGGAGATAGAAATAACAGATCACCATACCTGCCTCCCGAGAAACCTGTATACAGGTCAGCAAGCAACAGTTAGAATTGGACGTGGAACAATGGACTGGTTCAAAATTGGGAAAGGAGTACATTAGGCTATATACTGGCACCCTGCCTGCTTAACTTCTATGCAGAGTACATCAGGTGAAATGATGGGCTGAATGAAGCACAAGATGGAATCAAGATTGCTGGGAGAAATATCAGTAACCTCAGATATGTAGAAGACACCACCCTAATGGAAGAAAGTGAAGAGGAATTAAAGAGCCACTTGATAAAGGTGAAAGAGGAGAGTGAAAAAGCTGGCTTAAAACTCAACATTAAAAAAACTAAGATCATGGCATCTGGTCCCATCTCTTCATGGCACATAGATGAGGAAACAACGGAAATGGTGAACAATTTTATTTTCTTGGGCTCCAAAATCACTGCTGATGGTGATGTCAGCCATAAAGTAAAAGAGGCTTGCTCCTTGGAAGAAAATCTATTACAAACCTAGACAGCATATTAAAAAGCAGAGATATTACTTTGCCAACAAAGGTTCATACAGTCAAAGCTCTTGTTTTTCTGTAGTCATGTGTGGGTATGAGACTTAGACCCTAAAGAAGGCTGAATACTGAAGAACTGATGCTTTCCAACTGTGGTGCTGGAGAACTCTTGTGAGTCCCTTGGACTGCAAGAAGATCAAACCGGCTGATCCTAAAGGAAATCAACTCTGAATATTCATTAGAAGGATTGATGCTGAAGCTCCAATACTTCGGCCACCTGATGCAAAGAGCTGACTCACTGGAAAAGATCCTGATGCTGGGAGGGATTGGGGGCAGGAGGGGAAGCTGATAACAGAGGATGAAATGATTGGATGGCATCACTGACTCAATGGTTATGAGTTTTAGCAATCTCTGGGAGATGGTGAAGGACAGGGAAGCCAGCCTGGCATGCTGCAGTCCATGGGGCTGTAAAGAGGTGGACATGATTGAGTGACTGAACAACAACTCAGCGTGTGGAATCTTAGTTCTCTAACCAGCAATCGAACCCACACCCCTGGCAGTGGAAGCTTGGGGTCCTAACCACTAGACCACCAAATGGCCCAAACACCATTTCCCCAAACGCCATTTTTGAAGAGATCACCTCTCCCCACTGGGTATTCTTGGCTCTCTTGTCAAACATTTGGTGACCATGTATGGCTGCATCTATTTCTGGGCTCTCTATTCTGTTTCATTAGTCTATTGTTCAGTTTTTATGTCAGTATCATGCTGTGTTGATAACTACAGTAATCAAAATCTTTGTAAAATTGTTTGAAATCAGAAGTGTGAAGCATCAAATTTGTTCTTTCTCAAGATTGCTCTGACTATTTGAGATAGTTTGTTGTTACATACGAATTTTAGGACTTTTTTCTATTTCTGTAGAAAAAATCAATGGAATTTTGACAGAGATTCCCTTAAATCAATAGATCATTTGGATAGTATGAATATTTTAACAATATTAACTCATTATCCATGAACACAGTATATTATTCCATTTATGTGTGCCTTCAGTTATTTTCATCAATGTTTAATAATTTTGGTGTATATATATTTCATTTTCTTGGCTAAATTTATTCCTAAGTATTTTATTCTTTTCAAGCTACTGTAAATAGGATCTTTTTATCTCTTTTTCAAATAGTTCATTATTAGTGTACAGAAATGCAGCAAATTTTTGCATGTTGATTTTGTATCTTGAAACTTTCAGATTCATTTATTGGGTCTCAGCGTTTTTCAGTGGAGTCTAGGATTTTCTTTATACAAGATCATGTCATCAGCAAATAGATAATTTCACTTCTTCATTTTTGATTTAGATGGGAATTTTATTTTTCTTTCTTTCATTTCCTTTTCTTGCCTTATTACTCTGGTTAGGACTTCCAGTACTACACTGAATAGGAGTAGTGAGAATGGGAATCTCTTTCTTGTTCCTGCTCACAGTGGGAAAGCTTTCAGCTTTTCACCACTGAGTACGGTGTTAGCTGTGGGCTTTTCATGTATATATGTGTGCATGCTAAGTCACTTCAGTTGTGTCCAATTCTTTGTGCCACCCGGGGACCCACATGGGCTTGTCATATATGTTTTTTATTAATTTATTTTTCTATTGAAGGATAAATGTTTTACAGAATTTTGCTGTTTTCTGTCAAACCTCAACATGAGTCAGCCATAGGTATACATATATCCCCTCCCACGTGAACCTCCCTCACCATCCCAACCTTCTAGATTGCTACAGAGACCCTGTTTGAGTTTCTTAGCCATACAGCAAATTACCATTGGCTATCTATTTTACATATGGTAATGTAAGTTTCCATGTGACTCTTTCCATACATCTCACCCTCTCCTCCCCTCTCCCCATGTCCATAACTCCATTCACTATGTCTGTTTCTCCATTGCTGCCCTGTTCAGCATCATTTTTATAGATTCCATATATATGTGTTAGAATACAATATTTACATTTCTCTGAGATACTTCACTCTGTATACTAGGTTCTAGGTTCATCCACCTCATTAGAACTGACTCAAAGGCATTCCTTTTCATGGCTGAGTAATATTCCATTGTGTATAGGTACCACAACTTCTTTATCCATTCATCTGTCAATGGACATCTAGGTTGCTTTCATGTTCTAGCTATTGTAAATAGTGCTGCAATGGACAATGGGATATATATATATCTTTTTCAATTTTGGTTTCCTCAGGATATATGCCTAGGAGTGGGACTGCTGGGTCATATGGTAGTTTTATTCCTAGTTTTTAAAGGAATCTCAATATTGTCTTCCACAGTGGCTGTATCAATTTACATTCCCACCAACANTGTAAATAGTGCTGCAATGGACAATGGGATATATATATATCTTTTTCAATTTTGGTTTCCTCAGGATATATGCCTAGGAGTGGGACTGCTGGGTCATATGGTAGTTTTATTCCTAGTTTTTAAAGGAATCTCAATATTGTCTTCCACAGTGGCTGTATCAATTTACATTCCCACCAACAGTGCAAGAGTGCTCCCTTTTCTTCATACCCTTTCCAGCATTTATTGTTTGTAGAACTTTTGATGATGGTTATTCTGACTGGTCAGAGAAGGCAATGGCAACCCACTCCAGTACTCTTGCCTGGAAAATCCCATGGACAAAGGAGCCTGGTAGGCTGCAATCCATTTGGTCACTAAGAGTCGGGCACGACTGAGCAACTTCACTTTCACTTTTCCCTTTCATGCATTGGAGAAGGAAATGGCAACCCANTATATATATATACACTTATATATATATACTTATATATATATAATGCCTACATATATTTTGCAATTATATATATCTTTATATAAAATATATATGTATATTTATTATAAAATATGTATTCATTTAACAATCCAATGATTCACTCATCATTTTAATGAACAAGTCAAAGTTCCTGCTGAGATAATACCGAGAATAGGCTTCACAGAGTATAGAGGAGTCCTTCTCCCTTGGCTGCTTTCCAAGTATCTCTTGCATTCTGATCTCACTATGTACAAGGTGATCTTGGTGTTTAAAGAGAAGTAATCTTTCATGTAATATGACTCCCAAACACCAAAGTTCCCCCTTATTCTCTTCTGAAGAAGCAGTAATTCATTGTAGTGTTGGAACTGAAACTAGCTGCCCATTAGGCTGAGCTCTAAGAAGAGTTTTCCCCTAACAGTCTGAGTTGACAGCCTATTCCTGACACAGTGTGTCTCCACTGATCTTCCTTTAGTTGAATTCTCACAAGAAGCTTGTGAGGAAGAGTAGGTTTATTGACAGGCCCTCCTACTCTATCTGTAGTAATAGCTTTCCCATCCTTTGGGGAATGGGCCATCCTAACTCCAACCCCTCAGTTCAGGGTTTCCAATTAAAATTCATGCAATGAATGACAATGCTGCGTGATTTCATCATCAGAACCTTAAGGGACAAGAGTTAGACAGGCTAAGGAAGCCACCCAAGACAACATTGCTAGCCAGTCACAGTTAAAGACTTGAATCCACTGGGTCTGATTCCAAAGCCTTCACTTTGAGCCACCAAGTTATACTGGCTCCCAATGTACAGAACTAAAAAGCCTCTTGATGAAAGTAAAAGAGGAGAGTGAAAAAGCTGGCTTAGAGCTCAACATTCAGAAAACTAAGATCATGGCATCCAGTCCTATCACTTCATGGCAAATAGGTGGCGCAACAGTGGGAACAGTGTCAGACTTTATTTTTCTGGGCTCCAAAATCACTGCAGATGGTGACTGCAGCCATGAAATCAGAAGATGCTTACTCCTTGGAAGAAAAGTTATGAGCAACCTAGATAGCATATTCAAAAGCAGAGACATTACTTTGCCAGCAAAGGTCCGTCTAGTCAAGGCTATGGTTTTTCCAGTGGTCATGTATGGATGCGAGAGTTGGACTGTGAAGAAAGCTGAGTGCCGAAGAATTGATGCTTTTGAACTGTGGTGTTGGAGAAGACTCTTGAGAGTCCCTTGGACTGCAAGGAGATCCAACTAGTCTGTTCTAAAGGAGATCAGTCCTGGGTCTTCTTTGGAAGGACTGATGCTAAAGCTGAAACTCCAGTACTTTAGCCATCTCATGCAAAGAGCTGACTCATTGGAAAAGACCCTGATGCTGGGAGGGATTGGGGGCAGGAGGAAAAGGGGACGACAGAGGATGAGATGGCTGGATGGCAACACCGACTCGATGGGTGTGAGTCTGAGTGAACTCCGGGAGTTGGTGATGGACAGGGAGGCCTGGCGTGCTGCGATTCATGGGGTCGCAAAGAGTCAGACACGACTGAGCGACTGAACTGGACTGGACTGAATGTACAGAAGTGGTGGCTGGGGTGCCCTGAAACGTTTATTGCATAAATAGCAAGAAGCGAAGGAGAGAGAGAATACTGCCCAGGTCACATCTCTGGGCTTGACCTCGTCACCGTCATCTGCTAAAGCACAGGCTTGGGGGTTAAATCTGAGCTCCCTATGTGTCCCTTCCCAAACCAGGTGACCTCAACACCACTTGCCTTCACACCATCTTAGTTTCTTCATGCACTGACTCCTAAGTGCCGTCATGAGATTTCAATGAAACAATGATGTCAAAGACTTGAGAACACTTGCTGATTCCTGATAAATCTGCATAAACAGAGCGTGATCGGCTGTAACACAGGGAGTCACTAGCTCCCCCCTGCATCCTGCCTGCTCTCAGCTGGCTTCAAAGTCCATGTTGTTGGGTGGCGATTTGCTAAACAACGTGGTTCCCCTACATTCACTCCTGTTTTTCAAACCCTTTCTTGTTCCCTGCCTAGGCTCCTAGACGTGCAGTGAGAGCCTTGCTCATAGTGAAGACAGGAATCAGTCACAGCTGCCCTGGAAAGACGTATCCTTTGCAGTGGGTCACTGGGCCCACATGCCTTCCTTTTTGAAGGGGCACAAGCCTTTGCTGTACAAATTGAAAGGGATCTAAAATACATTTCCAAAATTTTCTGGTCATACATTTGAGTCTTGAGACATGATGAAATAACTTTCTAAGCCCAAGATGGAGAGCCCCTTGTCCAGGGCACCATGTCAGCTAAAACGGTAACTTCTGCATTCCTCTAAGTGCTCTGTTAGCCAGAAACATGGAACATCCAGTCAGCCAAACCCCAAATGCCGAGCCAACTCCAGGCCTTCTCACCCCACCAAGGATGATGACATGGCCATAGCCAATCTGATATTTTCTATTTTTCTCTTCCCTGTTCTTTATTCCTTATCCTATAAAATCTCCCTGCCTTCTGCCTCCTTGAGAGATTCTCCAAAAGGAGACTGCTTCATGAAGTGTTAAACAGAGTTTGTCTGTATCACCTAAACTGTCTTCTTGAATCAGCTGTTTTTGTTTTTTGTTTTTTTTTTTAACAAATATTTGGGGTTATATGTCCAGAGCTATTACTGTGACCGAGAGAAGCTGTAGGCCTCCTGACAATTATGGGGTCAACACTTCTGGTCATCTTCACGCACTTTTATCAGAAGAAGTGACCATTGGTGTGGCTATTTTCTCTAGGTATGTGTCTGCTTTCATTTTTAACCATGAGGATCTAGTTTTACTTTTGAGAAATATAATACAATCCCTCCCTCAAAGCAATTGTCCATTGACCAAGGAAATAAATTATGAAAAGGTTATAGTGACTTAAGTGAGACATTTACATGAATTGGAGTTGTTTGAATCACATTAACAACTATATGCCTTTGGAGGATGGTGGTGCGTCTGTGCATGCGACAGCTAAGCTATTCAGTGAACAGCAACCAGGAATCTGCGAATCCCTCACATTAAAATCTTGGCGCCTCGGAGACCTCCGTCCTACAGACTGGGAACCAGTGTCTACAGGCATTTAACTGAGAATTTGGAGAAGAAAATACCACAAGGTTAATTTGAACTTTCTCTCTCTGACTGGTCTATAATTCTACTAATGACTGGCTGGATTTAAAAATTAAAATAATGATAGGGTGACTGTGAATAGAATTGTGTTTTGAAACAAGAAAAACATAAATTTATAGTTGCTTTGGAGTCTAATTTTTATCTACGGTAGACTGATCTAAGTCTTGGCAGGACACTCGACATAATTTGAAATCATGAAGGTATAAACCCAAAGGGAAAAATGCTTAAATTATGCTCAAACTGATCAGGGGAGATGGTTGGGGGAAGTTTCATTATTAAAATTACTGAACAGGAAAGTGACTTCAACTATAATATAAAAGGCAAATTGCAATTACTGTTCTACTTTTCTTCCACTTTCTTACTTTAGTGCACAAGCAGTTTATACAAAACTAGCTTTTGCATCTCCTGAGTTTCTCATATTTTCACAGAAAAAAAATTTCCTCCATGTAATAAATTTATATAAATGTAAAAAAAAGATCATCTTCTTTCTGGCCTCCTTAACCCTAATACTAAAAGGGTTTCAGATTTACATAGAAAGAAGGAAAATAATTCATTTCTTAAACATTAGTTAGGCAGGTGACTGACTGTTGCTCTTTAAAAGAGCCTACAGTTTATTCCCAGGTTTTTATTAGTTTTTGTTGCCGTGGTGAATTGTTTCCTTAATTTCCCTTTCTGATTTTTCATTGTTTAGTGTATAGGAATGCAAAGGATTTCTGTGTATTAATTTTGTATCCTGCAGCTTTATTAAATTCATTAATTAGCTCTAGTAATTTTCTGGTGGCATCTTTAGTTTTCTATAGTGAGTTTTGTATAGTGAGACAAAAGACCTGTATACAGAGAACTAGAAGACACGGATGAAAGAAATCAAGGACAACACAAACAGATGGAGAGATAAATTATGGCCTTGGATTTGAAGAATAAATATTGTGAAAATGACTATAGTACCTAAGGCAAACTACAGTTCAATGCAATCACTGTCAAATCACCAGTGGCAATTTTCAGAAGTAGAACAACAACAACAAAAATTCACAATTTGTATGGAAACACAAAAGACTTCTGAATAGCCAAAACAATCTTGAGAAAGAAGAATGGAGCTGGAGAAATCAACCTTCCTGATCTCAGACTATACTACAAAGCTACAGTAATCAAGACAGTATGGTACTGGCACAAAGAGATATAGATCAATGGACCAAGATAGGAAAGCCCAGAGATAAGCCCCAGAGATAAGATTAGACACTTTATCACTGACAATGGAGGCAAGAATACACAATGAAGAAAAAACAGCCTTTTCTAGATAGCTATGTATAAAAGAATGAAATTGGAACACTTAATACAAAAATAAACTTGAAGTGGATTAAAGACCAAAACATAAGGCCAGAAACTATAAAACTCTTAGGGGAAAACATGAGCAAAACACTCTTTGACATATATCACAGCAATATCCTCTTTTACCTACCTACTAGAGTAATCGAAATAAACACACAAATAAACAAGTGGAACCTAATTAAACTTAAAAGCTTTTGCATAGCAAAGGAAACTATAAACAAGATTAAAAGACAGTCCTCAGAATGGGAGAAAATAATTGCAAGTGAAACAACTGACAAAGGATTAATCTCCAAAATATACAAGCAATTCATGCAGTTCAACACCAGAAAAACAAACAAGCCAATTAAAAAATGGGTGGAAGGCCTAGACAGACATTTCTCCAAAGAAAACATACAGATGGCCAACAAACACATGAAAAGATGCTCACCATCACTCATTATTAGAGACCTGCAAATCAGGACTACAATGAGGTATTACCTCACACCAGTCAGAATGCCCTTTGTCAAAAAATCTATAAACAGTAAATGGAGAGGGTATGGAGAAAAGGGAATCCTCTTGCACTGTCAGCCACTCAGTAGTGTCTGACTCTCTGCGACTCCATGGACTGTACCCCACCAGGCTTCTCTGTCCATGGATGGACTGGTTGGATCTTTAGGATGATCAAAGTGGACATAAGAACTACTGCCACTGAAATTTACTGAGGAGTCAGTGACAACATGATGCAATCGTCACCAAGTTCAGAAGGCCGCCCTGGCACATATCACTAGTACTGCCTCAAAACCCACACTCTGGCACCAAGATGTGCTCTCAAGGTCCTCTCTGACAGTGGGAATTGCGTGGAACACGACACGTGCCCTGGACGATGACACTGAGGGTGCAGCAGTGAATGTGAGGAAACAAGGCATCCAAACTCCTGTGCCACTCCTCAGAGCCATGGGTTCAGCAGCAGCGGTGACCCAGGGTCTGAGGAGGGTTACTGCAGCTTGGGAGGAGATGGCAGAAGCTTGGCTCTGATGGAACCTCAGTGGTCACTGATAGATTCTCTAGACGCTTTAGACCAGGACCCTGCAGGCATCAACCACCAGAGGTGCTGAGAAGAGCTCTATGACCCTCTTCTTGTCTTCAGATATGTGATAAGGCAACGAATTAATTTTCTGTGGCTGCTGAGCCAAATTACCCCAATATCAGTAGCTGGAGAAGACTCTTGAGAGTCCCTTGGACTGCAAGGAGATCCAACCAGTCCATCCTAAAGATCAATGNGAGGTGCTGAGAAGAGCTCTATGACCCTCTTCTTGTCTTCAGATATGTGATAAGGCAACGAATTAATTTTCTGTGGCTGCTGAGCCAAATTACCCCAATATCAGTAGCTGGAGAAGACTCTTGAGAGTCCCTTGGACTGCAAGGAGATCCAACCAGTCCATCCTAAAGATCAATGCTGAGTGTTCACTGGAAGGACTGATGTTGAAGCTGAAACTCCAATACTTTGGCCACTTGATGCAAAGAACTGACTCATTGGAAAAGACCCTGATGCTGGGAAAGATTGAAGGCAGGAGGAGAAGGGGACGACAGAGGATGAGATGGTTGGATGGCATCACCAACTCAATGGACATGGGTTTGAGTAAACTCTGGGAGTTGGTGATTGAAAGGGAAGCCTGGCGTGCTGCAGTCCATGAGACAGCAAAGGGTCGGACATGAATGAGTGACTGAACTGAACTGATTTATCTTATTGTTCTAGAAGTCAAAAGTCAGAAAAAGGATCTTGAGGACTGAAACCAAGGTATTGGCATTGCCATATTCCTTTTAGAAGCTCTAGAGGAGAATCTGTTCCCTGCCTTTTCCAGCTTCTAGAAGCTCTGTGTCCTTGACTTGCCACCCTCTTCCACCTTCCAGGCCAGTAATCATATCACTCTGCCCTCTGTCTCTATTGTCCTATCTCTCTCTGTGACTCCCCAGCCTCCTTCCACTCCTTATAAGAGTCATTGTGATTACACCGGTAGGATAATCTGGAACAATCTCCCCATCAAAAATCCCTTAACTTTATCACACCTGCCAAGCCCCTTTTGCCACAGAAAGTAACACATCCACAAGTTCTGGGAATTAGGATCTGGACACCTCTGGGGAGCCATCACTCTGCAGACTACAGCATCATGGGATGAAACTGCAGAGGTCAAAGGGTAAACCAGCAACACTGAGAGGAGAGGGGGCAGGGAGACACGAGCCTCCCCCAACCTCTCCTTTGCCATGTGTTGACCTCAGTGCATCTGGAAGGCATAGCAGTTGAAGGAATCCTTAGCCTGTAAATATCTGCAGTGAATTTTTGCCTCATCTGGGACGAGACTCCCAGTGCTGTGAGACAAAAATCAGTCATGAAATGTCTCCAATCATTAGTCAAATTTCCAACCAAGAGGAGCAACAGATATATGTTTGTCATCTGTCCTTGACCCGGCAGTCCCAGCCTCTAAAGTCAGCCTCTCACCCTCCCCAAGCTTGATTTACACTTGCTAAGCTTCCTGGAGGCCCCTGAAACTTTTTGACACAAAGCTCAAGTTGTATGTCCTTATTGAGGTTCCTGGAAAGCCCACTGAGGTTTGAAGTTAGGTTTTACCTGCTTTCTTAGAAAGAACATAACCCCATCAGTGAAAGTCGCTCAGTCATGTCCGACTCTTTGAGACCCCATGGACTATACAGTCTATGGAATTCTCCAGGCCAGAAGACTGGAGTGGGTATCTGATCCCTTCTCCAGAGGATTTTCCCAACCCAGGGATCAAACCCAGGTCTCCCACATTGCAGGTGGATTCTTTACCAACTGAGCCACCAGGGAAACCCATACTGGTTGAAAAATCCCTTGTCTGATTTAGAATAATGTATGCATTTAAAAATACATACTGGAAACCAGTGAGACAGAAAATATGTTGTGCTGTCAAACATTCTTTCTTAGAAACCTTAGACTCTGGAGATTGCAGCCACTGACTCTGCTTTTTCTAGCAACTTCCCAGCCCAGAGAAGTGAAGCAGGCACACGGGCCTGCCCATGTGCCTGGCCCAGCACAGTGGAGGTGGTGCTTTATGGAGCAGTATGCCAATGAATGACTGAAACCTTGATGTTTGCTTCCCTGGGGTGCAATAGTTAGGGTGTCTGAGTGGAAGGAGTAAGACTAGATTCAGGCCTCCATATGATGCTCCATGTGGTGGTTTTTCAGCTGCTGCAAAGGGATAAAGTATCCACTCAGGACATGTGGCCTCTGGGCTACAGAATCTCTGGGGTCTTTGCCAAACCACCACTGCAGAAAGGGTCAGTGCTTGGAGAGCTGACTACATTCCCTGATCCTAACAGAGGTACACATCTATTGGTTGGTGAAAATGTAATTGTCATTTTGGACCATAAATTTTAAATTATTATAACTAGGCTCAAACACATCTTTATTAATCAAAATAGGAACCATTACAATTAGCACATTTTTTGCCAATGAGAAATAAGTTTGTTTGCTCCTGTAGCCTAAACATCTGTGCTTTGGGATTCAAAGAACTCTAATATCAGGAATTGAATAGTAGAGAAAGAGTCAGCCAATCTACTTGAGGACCTTTGTTTTTCAAAAGCTTTGTAAAGTGTTTTATTGGTCACGATTCTTTTACTTTATTTTTGACTGGTTGACCTATTTTTTAATATAAATTTATTTATTTTAATTGGAGGTTAGTTACTTTACAATATTGTATTGGTTTTGCCATACATCAACATGAATCTGCCACAGGTATACACGTGTTCCCAATTCTGAACCCCCCTCCCACCTCCCTCCCCATACCATCCCTCTGGTCCTCTCAGTGCACCAGCCCCAAGCATCCAGTATCATGCATCAAACCTAGACTGGTGATTTGTTTCATATATTATATTATACATGTTTCAATGCCATTCTCCCAAATCATCCTACCCTCTCCCTCTCCCACAGAGTCCAAAAGACTGTTCTACACATCTGTCTCGCATACAGGGTTATCATTACCATCTTTCTAAATTCCATATATATGTGTTAGTATACTGTATTGGTGTTTTTCTTTCTGGCTTACTTCACTCTGTATAACTGGCTCCAGTTTCATCCACCTCATTAGAACCAATTCAAGTGTATTCTTTTTAATGGCTGAGTAATACTCCATTGTGTATATGTACCACAGCTTTCTTACCCATTCATCTGTTGATGGACATCTAGGTTGCTTCCACGTCCTGGCTACTATAAACAGTGCTGCAATGAACATTGGGGTACATGTGTCTCTTTCAATTCTGGTTTCCTCGGTGTGTATGCCCAGCAGTGGGATTGCTGGATCATAAAGCAGTTCTATTTCCATTTTTTTTAAGGAATCTCCACACTGTTCTCCATAACGATTCTTTTAAAAGGCATTGAAGATAACCCCTGCCTGCCTGGCTAAAGATCGAAGGGCAAAAGGGAGTGGCTGGCCAGCTGCTAATGGCTGGAGAAAGACTGGAGTATAAATAGGTGCAGCAAATTGACAGCCCAAATGCTGTCATAAAACTTCAAGGACTGCTGTTAAAATTAATCAACATTAACTTGAACCTGTAATTCTGACAAAACTATATAAAATGACATAAGACATTTAACACCACAGTTTTGCCCTAATTATTTATTTTTCCCTTTCTCTCACCTCTCCCAACAAACCAATTAGTTCAGTTCTATGACCACAATTTAAAATTGTGGGTAAACAGTGAATAAAAAGAATACCTTTAAGATCCAGAAAATGCACTAACACCATACTTTTAGGGCATCAGTGCATGTGATCCCAAGGACTCTGGGATGAACTGGCCTCTCGTCCTCAGTATAGACAGAAGGAAGACGGTAACAGCTAACAGGCAACTGTTGTTGCCTTGGCTACAACTCTAACTTTTGGCAATTATATTATTCCTTCCATACTTCTGTGATTTTAGCACTCGCTTAAATAGTAGCTGAAGACACCAAAAAGGTATCATTATTACTGGCTTAGGCCTGTGCCTTTTTCTTTCTTTCTATTAGCTGCTCCTTCATACACTGGCCCAAGAGTCCTGGGCTCAGCTGGACAAGGGGAAGCACTCACATTCTCACCCCATTTCCAGGCTTTGCCACATTCTGACTGTGGAGCCCAGGGGTCTCCTAGCCAATTGCATGTATAAATACAAGAGTTTTAAATAACAAACAAACAAAAAACAGAAAACAAAATGACAGCCCTCCAGGGTAACAACCACCATTAAGAAGTCATGTCACCATAACTAATAAATAAAATGTTCTTTTAAACAAGCAATCCTCTCTATTAATATGATTTGCATCCAATTTAAAGCTCAAAATTGATAGTAGGGAAGAAAACTGGAAAGGAAGAAAAACATTTCTGTAATACTGTTTGCATTCTGACCACCAGGAAGATAAACAGATTCAAAACAATGATTTCCCAGAAAGTAACATTAATTCAAAGTTCTCAGGAAAAAAAATCCCTAATGGTTCTTCTGGGTGGAAGTAGGAATTTCATCTTTAAATAAAAAGGCAGTTTTTATTTGAGGCCCATTAGAAGTAATTAAGAAGAGTGAGTAGAGGGGGGGAAGGTGATAAAGAACAAACCGTACGTCAGGTGACAGGAGTCACGTTCCAGTTATAACTCATGCGTTACGTTCTGGCCTCTGCCTCTCTGCTCAACTGCTGTTTTATGTCACTGTATTCCAAATTTCCTTATTTTTCATGCTGCTAAGATGGATGACACTGTCTGGTTATTTAGCATCATCCAGGGCTATTCAGCTATTAGTCTACAGATGAACAGACTTCTAAGGCAGAACCCTAAAAGACGATTTGTGTGCACACATACACTGAGGGTGTGCACATGGGTGATTTTTTTTAAAATTATTTCTCTTAATTGGGAGTTGGGTGGGAAAAGAAAAATATTTTGAGCACTTGAATAATTCTCAAAGATTTAAGTCATTCAAAAGAGAAGCTATATGGAATACTACTCAGCCATAAAAAAGAATGAAATCATGCCATCTGCCGCAAATGATACTAAGTGAAGTCAGTCAGGGGAAGACAAACACATGCCATATCAGTTACATGTGGAATATAAAACATAACACAAATGAACCTATCTAAGAAACAGACTCACAGACATAGAGAAAAGACCTGTAGTTACTAAGAGGGAGGGACAGTGAGGCTGGGACGGAGTGGGAATTTGGGACGAGCAGATGCAAGCTACTGTATATAGGGTGGATAAACAACAAGGTTCTACTGTATAGTACAGGCAACTATATTCAATAGCTTATGATAAACCATAAGGGAAAAGAACACACAAAAAGGACGCTTATATGTGTATAACTGAATCGCTTTGTTGTACAGCAGAAATTAACTCTGTAGATCAACTATACTTTAATTTAAAAAAAATGCAATTGAAGGTCCCTTAACTGTAGTGATAACACTCTGTGTGCATGAAAAAAAGCCAGTAAATGTGTAGCTATGACATGGCACCCAGAGCACTACAATAGGTAATCCATAAAGTTCTTCAAAAACCAATCATATTTTATTCTTTTGGGGAGGTATTTTTTTCTTAAATAAATGATCACTGCAGTGGAAAAATTCACATTTCCATTTTACAAGGTTCAATAAGGTTTGCTGTTATTGTTTCGTCACTAAGTTGTGTCTGACTCTCATGTGACCCATTGGACTGTAGCCAGGCTGCTCTGCCCATGGGATTTCCCAGGCAAGAATACCGCACTGGGTTGTCATTTCCTTCTCCAGGGGATCTCCCCGACCTCCAGATTGAACCCACATCTGTGTCTCCTGCACTGGGAGGCAGATTCTTTACCACTGAGCCATCTGGGACGTCTCCATAAGGTTGGGCACATGTCAAATGTATTTTTTTCTGGCTTCATAATCACTTGTGAAATGCCAGTCATGGGGAATCTCAGTCACAGTCTAGGACATCAGAACTCTGCCCTTGGGATGCAAGCACCGTGTGGGTGTGCAGTAAGTCCCCTACATACGAACCCTCAAGTTGTGAATTTTCAAAGACGCTAACATGCATTCCCACGTCCAATAATGTATGTTAGTTCATGTGTCTGGTCTACACTGGCACACAGGTGCATGCTTTACGAGTGGTTCAGCTCATTGTACAGTAAAATCTGTATGCAGGTCAAGAAGCAATAGCTAGACCTGGACATGGAACAGCAGACTGCTTCCAAAGTGGGAAAGGAGTATGTCAAGGCTGTATATTGTCACCCTGCTTATCTAACTTCCACGCAGAGTACATCATGAGAAACGCTGGACTGGATGAAGCACAAGCTGGAATTAAGATTGCCAGGAGAAGTATCAATAACCTCAGATATGCAGATGACACCACCCTTATGGCAGAAAGTGAAAAGGAACTAAAGAGCCTCTTGATGAAAGAGAAAGAGGAGAGTGACAAAGTTGGCTTGAAAACTCAACATTCACAAAACTAGGATCATGGCATTTGGTCCCATCACTTCATGGCAAATAGATGAGGAAACAGTGGAAACAGTGACAGACTTAATTTGAGGGGGCTCCAAATCACTGCAGATGGTGACTGCAGTCATGAAATTAAAAGATGCTTGCTCCTTGGAAGAAAAGTTATGACCATCCTAGACAGCTTATTAAAAAGCTGAGACATTACTTTGCCAAAGGTCCATCTATTCGAAGCTATGGTTTTTCCAGTAGTCAAGTATGGATGTGAGAGTTGGACTATAAAGAAAGCTGAGCGCTGAAGAACTGATGCTTTTGAATTGTGGTATTGGAGAAGACTCTTAAGAGTCCCTTGGACAGAAAGGAGATCCAACCAGTCCATCCTAAAGGAAATCAGTCCTGAATATTCACTGGAAGGACTGATGCTGAAGCTGAATCTCCAATATTTTGGCCACCTGATGCGAAGAACTGACTCACTGGAAAAGACCCTGATGCTGGGAAAAATCAAAGGTGGGAGGAGAAGGGGATGACAGAGGATGAGATGGTTGGATGGCATCACTGACTCAATGGACATGAGTTTGAGTAAACTCTGGGAGTTGGTGATGGACAGGGAGGCCTGGCATGCTGCAGTCCGTGGGGTCACAAGGAGTCGAATATGACTGAGCGACTGAACTGAACTATACAGAGCAGTACTTTTATTTCAAGGCCAGGATGTTCGGGAGCAAGGGTAAAAGCAGCAGTATTGTGTTAGCTGGGTACTTAGGCTGACTTTGTTGGACTTAACAACAAATTGGACTTGAACTCTCAGAACGGAACTCGCTTGGATGGAGGGGACTTACTGTACTAGTTCCTCAACCCACACTGTGCTCCCTCGTCCACACTATACCTTCCTCAGTTCCCCTGAATCACCCTGTCCTCGCCTCTTGAGGTCAGGGCTTATCGAGGCTACAGCTGCTGTGAGAAGACCACCTAGGACAGACTAGTCATCGGCTCCAAAAGTGGTGTCAGAACAGATGGGACCCTCAGCCACTGCTGGAATCCCTCCTTCAGGTGGGATCAACGTGGTAGGAAAGCTCACTGCCCCTTGAGGTCACGTCGCCCTGAATTAAGACATCATTATTATCCTGGCAGCCTACCCTTTACTGAGCAGAAACAGGTGGGTGCTGCTGGCAGTAACTGATCCCTTTTTCTGACTCAGAAAGAACCTTGCACTCTCCACAATGGTTAGCAAACTCCAGAAGCCCCAGTCATCAGGTGGTTGCTTAATGGGAACCACATCAACCCTGCAGGCCAGCAGCAAGCAATAAGAAAAGGGATATAGAACCTGGAACTAAAAATTATTTTCCTGTTACATGTGGCATCGTAGTAGAAATAAAACTGAAATCACATTAGAATTTAATGAAGAGACTGTTCACCTCTGTCTTAATCAGAATGGGCCTACCTGGTGGCTCAGATGGTAAAGAATCCACCTTCTGCAACGCAGAAGACCTGATTTCAATCCCTGGGTCGGGAAGATCCCCTGGAGAAGAGAATGGCTACCCACTTCAGTATTCTTGCCTGGAGAATCCCACTGGTGGGCTACAGTCCATGGGGTTGAAAAGAGTCAGACAGGACCAAACTAACACTTTAATCAGAATATCATGTTCTCTCCCATCACCTCTTTCTTTTTTGCCATCCAGATTTTACCTAGAAACTGGTATGTATTCACTGTGGCGAGGACAACACATGCTCACAAAGGCAAGCCTGGGAGTTAAACCTGCGAGGCCAGGAAAGCAAGCAATTATCTGAAAAATTCTGACGCCTAGTCTTTTGTGTCCTGAGCTGCTCAGATAATTCTGATGAAAATGGGAATTCTCCTAACTTGTCTCAGAATTGTTTCCATTTCCTTCTTTGCTAGTAGAGATTTTTTTGCACGCGCTCTTGCAGCTGAAAGGTGTCTCAAACAAGGAGGAGGTTAGATACTGTCCCTGTGTCAACAGGGTGGACATGGGGGTCCTGAGAGACTCATGTGATTGCACGTGTTTCCCTCTACTGATCAGGGCTCTCTAACACCCCACGATGCTGACACAAGAACTGAGGGCCCTCAGGTAAACAATTCTAGAAGAAGATAGCCTGGTGAGCAGAGCAGACCCCACGGTCAGCATGGTCTGAGCTCCTCTCCTGACTTGCCCACCAGCTGCTGCTGTGCCCACTCTCCTGAGCTGTCATCATTTCTGCTCCGAGACAGGATGAAAGAGCTGTGACAATCGGATGAGGTAGCTGAGACTTAAGCAGCTAACGGTGCCTGGGAAATATACACAGCTGGCATCTCTTTTCTCTTCTTGACCACATAGGAAGGATGGCCATACTGCCCGGTTTTCCTGCTATGTCAGCCTAATCATGAACAGTGCCCTGAATGTCTTAATTAAAATGATAAAGTATATCGTTACTCTTAGGACTTCCCTGGTGGTCCAGGGGCTAAGTCCCTAGGGCTAAGTCACACTCTCAATGCAGGGGGCCTGGGTTTGACCCCTGAACAGGGAATCAGATCCCACGTGCCACAACCAAGACCCGGCACAGCCAAATAAGTAAATATTTTTAAAATAAATAAACAAAATTTTAAAGTACATGCCTACCTACATCCAGGTAGTGTTGGGTTTTGATCACTCTCTTTGTCAGAGAACTTTTGTGGTGAAGAATGAAACCTGCTTGAGCCAGCTTAAACCAAGAGGGGACTGTATGGGGACGATATAGAAGCAGTCCACAAAAAGCCAGGCTTCATGAGGGGCTTCAGAACTCAGAAGTCCCCTGTGTGTTCTCTTGAGAACTTCTCCCCACACATTTGGTTCTTCTTTTCCCTTTTTGAAGACTGGCTTTTGCTGTTCTGGTATACATGTGGCCACCACCACCTGTTTTCAGTTCACATAGACTGTCAGATCTTGAAACCCAACTTCCATAGTCCCCCCCCCCCCAAAAAAAAGGATTCCTGACTTTTTGCATGCAAACAAATACATTCCAAATGCATTGCTTTGGATGTAGCATCTGCCAATGGCTGGCTGAGTCAGAGATGCGGAGGAGAGGGGGGCAGTTCCCTGCTTCACTGCCCTGTTTTGGGAAGACTCTTTAAAAAGGGGTGTGGGTGGAAAATAAATGGTCTGATGGAGGAGAAGAGGATCTCTTTAGTAAACCCATCCCCGACACAGGACATTCTAATGTCCCACTGGGGCACTTTCTCCCTATCATCCAGAGACGTGGTTTCTGCACTCCCAGACTTTAATCAGACTTCAGCTTCCAGTATCTTCTTACTTCAAGTATTTTCATTGTACTGAATCAATCAAAGCTAATAACCTCATCTGACTTCAGGAGCTCACATTTTGGCAGGGGATGTAAGCACTGCCTCCCCAGTGCCAGTCAACATGTTTTTGTTTTCTCGGAAGCTTCCCAGGGGCCAGGGTCCTTCAACGAGCACTTCTCAAGCCCTTCCACCAAAGCACCTCTAATCATGGAAAGAGTTCGTTGCATGGGGCTCTGGGATTGTAGCACAAGGCAAACATAAAATTTCTCACCCTTTAGCTTTTAATGCAGTTCAAGTTTCCACTGTATAAAACATTAATGGTGGTGATAACTTTTTTTTTTCTCAGATTTTGGCATGAAACCACTGTTCTCAAACAACATACTGTGATTCTCCTAGAACTGAGTATCTCCAGGCACACTTCCACATATAGACTCATTCCAGTGGAAAGGAAACATCATGGCGGAAATCTAGGCATCAGGGCAAGCCGTGGAGAATCCATTTTGGAGGAGAGGGCAGTTTTGTTTTGTTTTTGGTCTCTAAGATCATGCAACATTCGAACATCTGTGTTGAATCTGAATTACATGCACACTTTCTCCCAAGTTTAGAGGTGGATCTGGGTACTAACCCCAGTTCTACCTGGCTTCTCCTCCTAAAACTCACACTGTTCTATCACAGAGCAAAAAAAAAAAAAAAAAAAAAAAAGTAAGCTCCTGTATTCTTTCTACTGTCTTGAATGCACGTTCCCTGCACTTCATCGTCTGCTCCAATGCCGTTTGTCAGCTGTGACTTCTTCAGGCACGAGGGAGACCATCCACGACCCCTCACTCTCAGGACAGCTGGCTTCTAGGCGTGGCATGAGATGGCACCAGGCACTGGGAAGTCCTGGTATGTTCTTAACTCAGGAGGATGCCCCCTGCCACTCTTGCTTATGTGTTTCCAAATGGACTGTTAATAAGTGGTCTTCCTGATACTATATTTCTAGAGGAAAAGAGATAGCTAATGGGAAGTTGCTATGTAATACAAGGAACTCAACTTGGTGTTCTGTGATAAACTAGAGGGGCGGGATGAGATGGGGGTGGTGGGGCGGGATGAGATGGGTGGAAGGGTGGGTCCAAGAGAGAGGGGACATATGTACACTTATGGCTGATTGACGCTGCTGTATGGCAGAAATCAACACAGCATTGTAAATCAATTATCCTTCAGTTAGAAATAAAGTTTTAAAAATTGAACGCATGGTTTTACAGGCATTCTGACTAAATGTTGCCTCTTATTTTGCTTATTATTTAGGCTTTTCAGATTTGTTTGACTCTTGAGCTTGTTGTACTTTTCCCAGTTTTCTTTTTTAACCTCTTTTTTATACTGTATTGTCAAACTCTAGGTACTATATCATATAGCAGATCTCCAGATCTTCACCTTGTGTAACTGTAACTTTATATCCACTGAAAAAGAACTCCTGATTTCTGCTTCCACCCTCACCCCAATCTCTTAGCAATTATCACTCTATTGTCTGTTTCTATAAGTTTGACTGTTTTAGATATCTCATCTAACTGGGATCATACAGTATTTGTCCTTCTGTGGCCAACTTCCTACCTCCAGGTCCATCCATGTTGTCACACATTGTAGGATTTCCCTCTTTATGGCTGAGCAATATTCCGCTATATGTATCTACCACATTTTCTTTATCCTTCTTCTTGCAGATGAATACCTGGGTGGTTTCCATATCTTGGCTATTGTGAATAATGCCACGATGAACATGGGAGTGCAGATATAGCTTCAAGATTCTGTATATTCTACCAGATATACAATTCAGGAGTGGAATTGCTGAATTACACGGTAGCTCTATTTTTAATTTTTTGATATTTTTACCTCTAATTTTCATTTTTCTTTATGATTTCATCCAAATCATTAATTATTATGTTGAACAGGTCAAGGAACCTTTTAGGAGTCCACTGAAATCTGTTCTCTGGGTTCTTTCACTTAATTGTCAACACTATATTAATGCCAGGCTATTCAGTATATAGCATTTGGCATTTAATATACCTGGGTTGGACCCCTGGGTTAGGAAGATCCCCTCAAGGAGGACAGGGGAACCCACTCCAGTATTCCTGCCTGGAGAATCTCAAGGACAGAGGAACCTGGGGGGCTACATTCCATGGGGTCGCAAAGAGTCGGACACGACTGAGTGACTAAGCATCAGTTCAGTTCGGTCGCTCAGTCGTGTCCGACTCTTTGCGACCCCATGAGTCGCACGCCAGGCCTCCCTGTCCATCACCATCTCCTGGAGTTCACTCAGACTCACGTCCATCGAGTCCGAGCCAAGCACATACTATATGCTCCAATATTTTGGCCACCTGATATGAAGAGCTGACTCATTGGAAAAGACCCAGATGCAGGGAAAGACTGAGGGCAGGAGGAGAAGGCGGTGACAGAGGATAAGACTGTTGGATGGCATCACTGACTCAGCGAAGTTTGAACAAACACTAGGAGATAGTGAAGGACAAGGAAGCCTGATGTGCTGCAGTTCATGGGGTCACAAAGAGTTGGATACAATTTAGCAACTGAACAACAACAACAACAAAATAGTATATATGGTATAGGGCATTTATTACTTACTAAATGCCAGGCTATTTGCAAGTGCTAGGGATATGGTGTTAAGAAAACCCAGCCATGTCTATACCCTCAAACAGATAATGTAATTAAATGGGAGAAACAGACCCTGATCCAATCACACATATAAATGCATAACTATAAGGCGATAAAATATTTTGGAGGAAAAAGAGAGGATGCCAAGAGAAGAATCTGACCTGGTCTAAGGATTCTCAAGAATTCCTGGAGTAGGTGCTGTTTGAACTGGGAAAAAACAGGGTAAAGAGCAGAGGGAACCGCAGGCAGAAGGTATGGCACGGGTGAAAGCCTAGTAATGGAGCCTGTATGGTCAGGAAGTGAGTGAAGGCCGGTATTGCTGGAGCACAGATCCCAAGGAAGTGGCATGAGACGTGGGCCAGTTTACGAGTCGGGTCTTTGTTGCTGGAAAAGCAGAAAGCATTGACAGTGCCAAGTCGGGGAGATAGCATAGTAAGACCTTCATTCTTAAAAGACCCTTCAGTGAACAGAGTGGGTTGCAGGAGCAAGGGTGTTTATGGAGAGACCATTCAGGAGGCTATTGTTGTAATTCAGGCAAGAGATGAAAGCAATTTTGCTTAGGGTGCCAGCAGTAGAGATGGAAAAAAATGGATGGGTTAAGAGGTACTTAGGAATAAAGTAGAAAGGACTTACTGATAGCTTAGAGATGGGAAGGAAGGAGAAGAGTCGTAAATGATGGTCCTTAGCTTCTTTTTTTTATAACTATATGAACAGTGGTGCCCTTGGTTGTGACAGGGCATACTGCAGGTAGAGCAGGTTTCAGGAGCAAATGGAATAAGTTTGATTTCTGACGTGTTTGGGTACCCTGGAGATATCCAAATAGGTATGCTGAGAATAACAACAGAAAGTACTTATATTAACATGCCAGGTGCTGGTCAGAGCACTGTGTACATATGAATTCATTTACTCTTTATAGTACTTCTATGAGGTAAGTCCTGTTATGAATCCCATTTTATAGAGGAGGAAACAGAAGCACAGAGAGGTTAGGTAATCTTCCCAGAGACACACAGCTAGTCAGGAAAGAGTTTAATAAGAAAGTTGAGAACTGAGAAGAAAAGTCAGGACGAAAGTTATAGATTTAAGAATCACTGGAAAGCCACAGGTATGGAGGAAACTGTTCCAAAAAGATAGCGTTAAAAAAAAAACAAAAAACTGAACAATGGGACAGAAAAATTATCCACAATCTATAAATAAGGTCAAGAGAATGACTGCATTTCCTCTCATGGCATCCTGAGTCAATGTTTATCAGAAGAGCAAAAGCAGTTTCAAAAACAGTAAGGAGAGTACCACAAAGCATCGAAGTGGGGTTTAACCCAGACCTAACTTGAAGTGCACAAATGTTGTTCTTTTAAAATGATCTGATGTAAGTTGCTACTTCCTGTTCAGGCGTCCTGTCTCTACTGGCAGGTTCCTCTGACCCCATGCTTTCTTGTCTGCCTGGGACAGTTGGCTACATTCTAATGGTTCCCAGGGGGACCCTAGAGCTCAAGGCTTAATTTTCTTGGAAAGTATACCATTGTTTAACTTTGCTTCCTTTTACTATTAATTAAAGGTTCACTCTTTGAAGTTGCATTTACATGTATATTTGTGCCTCGTGCATGCTAAGTTGCTTCAGTCATAACCGACTCTTTGCAACCCCATGGACTGTAGCCCGCCAGGCTCCTCTGTCCGTGGGATTCTTCAGGCAAGAATACTGGAGTGGGTCGCCATGCCCTCCTCCAGGGGATCATCCCAACCCAGGGATCCAACCAAGTCTCTTATGTCTCCTGCTTTGGCAGGCAGTTTCTTTACACTAGCACAACCTGGGAAGCCCTAGTTGTGCCCCATAGAGTTGCAAATGATTTCTATCTGGCAGAAGAGAAAATTTCAAAGGTTAAAAGTAATAACAATAACTAGTTTTGCATGCAAATGGGAATCTTATCCTAACTTGCTTGTCTTAAAAGGATTACAAAACCACCACTTCCTTAAATCTGTTTACAATCAGCTTTACCATTTTGCTCGTTCCATCATTCATGACTGAGTTGAGTATAACTCTTGACACATGGTAATTCTCTTGTTTGTAAAAGAGTCAAGGTTTAACTTCTGAGAATCCCCCTATGAAAGAAGTGAACCTTGGGCTTCTTCCGCAGTTTTGGGAGAACCACTTTGGTAGCCATAAACCCACCAAGAGTTCCTGAGCCCACTTTTCATTTATTCGTTCTTTAAAAAGTATTACTGGGAAAGTACTTAGTACAAGGCATTGTAAAAAGCTCAGGGCATGAGAAAGAAAGATTGAAATATGAAAATGATGACTTTGAGGTGCTTACGTTTTTATGGCAGGAAGGGAGAGGGACAGAAAAATAGAAGAAGCCACGATATGGAAAGTACCACCTAGGAAGAATGTTATGCAGTGTATGAGAGGGCTCGGCAATGGGCCTTAAATGATGAAGGGGACTTTGCCAGGCGGAAATGAGAAGAAAGGATGGTAGTCATAACGTGGATAAAGGTAAATAAGTGGGTACCATGCTAACATTTTGGTGACATGCATGTCATGATCTCTCTGCGACCTGGAAAAGAATTTCCAGACATGAGGCAGAATGAGAGGAGAATAGAATTTATTAGAACAGTGGGCTGTTAGAACAGTGGGTGGGCTTAAGGGAGAGCTGTCCCTGTGCTTGGGCTAGTAGCCAATTTTTATAGCCTTAAGACAGAGAAAATTCCTAGTGGAAGGGTGGCATTAGGTGACTGGCTAGGATGCTATAGGGTGGGTAATAGGGTGGGAATTTTACCCAGTAAGGGGTCAGGAAACTGGCCAATGTAGATCAGGAGGCTCATGGCAACAGTTGCTGTTGGGGTTGGTTAATTCTGGAAACTTTTGTCCTGTGACCTTGGTATAAGGGTCCACACCTGTGACCTTGGTATGGCAGTCAAAGTGTTAGTCACTCACACTCAGTTGTGTCTGATTCTTTGTGGCCCCATGGACTGTAGCCCACCAGGCCCCTCTGTCGATGGAATTCTCCAGGCAAGAATACTGGAGTGGATTGCCATTTCTCCTTTGGCATTTTGCATATACCAGTTTCGATTCTTTGGAAATGGCCGGACCTGGGACTCCAAGCTGATTCTCAGTGCTCACGGACCCCCTTCCTGGAAGGCTCAGAAATAGTTCGTGTCACAGAATCTCCTGACAGGTGACTCCCCACCTGGACCACAGGGGGCATTGCGTCCATCCCGATCACTACATATTTTCAGTGCTTCAGGCCTGACATCCATATGGGACTTTTGAGTCAGAACTAAATGATGTCCTAACTATTGAAAAGAACCTGACAACTATAAAAACAGGGATGTAAAACTTAGTTGCCTGGGTTTCTGGATTTATATTTCTGAAGAGATGACTTTGAAACATGGGTAAAATGGGCAAACCAATTATTCAGAAGTAGGTCTTCAAGAAAGATTTTCTGCAGGGGGTCTTGGGCCCTCAGCGGAGGTGGGGCTTTTCTGTGCCCCAGAAGGCAGGCCTCGGGACCAGCCGGCTCTTCCCACGTAGCTGGCACTGTATGAGTTCCTGACCATTTGTAATTCAATATCCAGTAGGACTCATCTTTCCATTTTACAGGAGAGCAAAAGCACTTTCAAAAACAGTAAGTAGAGTTCCACAAGCCATCGAATTAGGGTTTAGCTGAGACCTAATTGAAGTGCACAGACGTTCTTTCTTTAGAGTGATTTGGTGTAAGTTCCTACTTTCTGTTCAGGCATCCTGCCTCAATTGGTAAGTTCCTGTGACCCCATGCTTTCTTGTCTATCTGGGACTGCTGGCTACATTCTGATGGTTTCCAGGGGGACCCTAGAGCTCCAGGCTTTATTTTTTTATTCCCTGGCCCCAGTCCAGGGGGCTTTATTCTCAGAACTTCCTATTAACTCGTCAGAAAATCTTACTTAAGATCTTCATTAGAGCACATCTAGATAGATTGTATATTGGTTAAAATTGAGCATTTAATCTACAGGGAACAGATCAGAATCTTTCCCAAAGATCAAATAGCTCCTTCCTTGCCCCCAGGAGAAACCTGGTGTTTTACATTGGTGAAGTTCACTTTGTTTCCACAAGTATTTATCAGATCTCTATTATATGCCAAAAACTGTTCTATGCCATTAGTCACCAGGGATGCTAAGATGTAAACAGCACAGTCCCTGCCCCAAGAAAATCACACTCACATCCCCTAAAACAGACAGCGTAGAAGATGCCATTAAGTGAAGGTCTGAGGACTCTTTGTGGGACTTTAAACTGGGAGAGTCTGTTTCAAGGACGATCCGGCAGCATCTAACATTTTAAATACATGCACCCCTTGATTGAGGAATCTCACATCTGTAAATTATCCATAGCGGTGGACACATACATATGAAGAGATGAATCTGTACGTGACAGGTTTGTTTTTAACAATGGAATGTCAGAAAAGATATGGGCATCTAAGCATTCCATTGAAAAACCGCATTGCATTTTTATGTTCAGACCTGAACAAATATAATCTTCACATGGAATTCCGAAACAACGCAGAGTATGCTTTCATTTATGATCATTAACCTCTTACATGTGTGTCTGAGCACGTGTGTAAGTGCCAGGAGAAAGCTCTCAGTGGATACCCGATGACAAATTATTGCTGGCTTCTTCTGGAGACAGGAATGGAATACAGTCAGGGTGAAGACAGTCTTCTACTCTTTTATTAGACAAGTCTCTAAATAATTTAAATGATTTTTTACTACCTTGGACGTTCTCTTAAAATAGCTTAAAAGTTGTGTTATGAGAAAAGCACAGGAATTCAAACAGGTGATGGATTCCTGCTGATCTAGGGGAATCCCAGTGGATGAAGAGGTACATTTAGAGCCAGGTCAAGGGTATTTTAACATATTACAGACAAAGACAGAGTGAGCAGCAAGCAAGCCGTGCACCCTGCAAGAAGGATTTGGATGACAGCCAGCAGAGGGCTTGGTGCCCAGGAAGTCCCAAAGGACTGAAGAATTAGCCTCTCTGAGAAACTTTACAGGATTCTACTCTTTGATTTAGATCTTTGATGTGTCTGCCCACTACTTGCATCATCCAAGGTGTTTGATAAAAATTTGTGAGTCAGGTAGATTAGATCACCACAATCCACAATCGTATCATGTGCACCCCTCATTTACTAAATTCCACTAGAACTGTCTCCCCTTCTTGAATAGAAGTCTTTTCAGAACACGAAAGATGTTGTTTTTTTTTTTCTTTTCTTTTTATATCTGTTGGGCCTATTACTCAAAACAAAATAAGCAATCCAAACTTTTTGTTGAAGACCTGTATATGCCAAGGATAACTGAACTCAAGTGTGAGATAAAAATAAACAAATAAATAATGCATAAATACATGAAAAGGGGGTTGTGCTCAAGAGTAGACTAAGGTACTTGGCCCTATTCTAAGGGCCGTGGGAAACCACTAGAATTTTTGTGCAGCATTATCAGAGCTGGTTGGAGGATAAATAGTTAAGGAACTCGTGAGTTAGTTAAGATAGGAGAGGGTGAACGAACGTATAACATTCCCCAAATCAGATCAGACTTGATTCAGTTGGCAGAAAAAGCATCACAGTGAGAACAAATCGCAGAAACACAATTAACAGGTTTTGATCAGCATTCGTATGTATTCCACGGGGAGCGGTTCTGTGCTTTCTTTAGTGAAGGGTGAGTGAGAGGAGGTGGAGAGGCCCATCAGAAGGGAAACAGCAAGAATAAATGGGTGACTGTTCAGCTCGAGGCAAAGGCCACTCCACTCCCTACTTTTCCTGGACAGGATTCGACTCTCCTCTGTGCGCAAAGTTAGCTCTGATCTGCCTGCCTACCTGCCCGCCCACATGGCAGCTGAGCAAGGATACCGGTTCCAGAACCCCAGGAAATCATGCAAGACCTTTGCTCATCGATTTTAAGATAATATAAGTAAGCGGGAAACACGGGGAGCCTCTGTCATTCTAACAGACAATGCTGAGGCTAGAAAGAGAAATGGAGCCTATATAAACATAAGTAAAAGCCCAAGTGACTGAAACAGAAACTTCTAAGGCCTCTTGCAACCAAACAAGCCCCTTTCTGCTGTTGCAGCTTCTTCACTGTCCGTGGCACAACAGAAATAAATACAATTGGTGTCAAATACAATACTTACAGTGTTGACTGAGGAGACAGCAAAAACTGGAAGCTTTTTATATTAATACATTTTCTGCTGTCAAATTCCAGAGGCAGCATTTGGCAGGAAGCTCTGGGCTTCCCTGGTGGCTCAGACAGTAAAGAATCTGCCTGCAATGTGGGAGACCTGGATTCTATCCCTAGGTTGGGATGATCCCCTGGAGAAGGGAACGGCAACCCACTCCAGTATTCTTGCCTGGAGAATGCCAGGGCAGAGGAGCCTGGTGGGCTACAGTCCATGGGGTCACAAAGAGTCAGACACAACTGAAGCAACTAAAGCTTTCAGTTTCCTGTTTCTGGGGCCTAACTGGGCTATTCTCTGAGGGGAATCACAGTGTCCAAGGAAGGAAAGAGAAGAGAGGACAACTTGCTGGGCCTGCTTCTGCCAGAGGCCTTCGACAGAACAACAAACAGGAAGGTTTCTTCTTAACCCAAAGAGATAAACTCCCCAGGAGTTTATCTTTCCAATGCAGGTGACTTTGCACGCATGCTCAGTTGCTGAGTCGTGTCTGACTCTTTGTGACCCCACAGACTGTAGCCTGCCAGGCTCCTCTGTCCATGGGATTCTCCAGGCAAGGATGGGTTGCCATGTTCTCCAGGGGATCTTCCCAACCCAGGGATCTTCTGCGGCTCCTGCACTGGCAGGAGGATTCGTTACTACTGAGCCACTAAGAAAGTTCCACAAGGGACTTTAAAGGGAGTTGAATTCTTGTCTCATTTCCTCAAAGAATCCAGGTATAAAACAGGAAAGTTTTCTCCATTTGTCGCCTGAAAAGACACATTGCTTGTGCACTGTTGAGCTCAGTGTGGATGACTGGATACGTCTAACTATCAAATAAGAGACAGACTTTTCAAGCAGACATTAGTATCTAAGTGACTGGTGTTTAACTGAGAAGCCAGATGAGCACTCCTTCTTCGGGACACGCAGTCTCCCTCCCCACAGTAATTCCAGGGACGGGCACTGCCCAGGCCAGGAGGGGACTGACCTTAAAGTCAATTTCCCAGATGGGCTGGACCGTAGCTTTACAGTCTCACAGTATGTAGCTGTTACTACATTTCCCTCTGTGATTTTCAATGTAGTTTTTTCACTAAAGCTCTGGTCCTATATCTACCGGGCACAAAAGGGAGGGGAAGGAAAGAAAACAGGATATATTTATTTATTCAACAAAACAGATGCTGAATAAAGGGTGAACTCTGGGGACAAAGATGCCAAGCAAAATGACATGCTTAAAAGGATCTCACTGGGGTCCTCTGTGTATGACTCCTTGTAATGTGATAAATTTAGAGGAGAAATAGCAGCCTGCCAGCCTCCACAGGGCAGGATTCTGCTTTTATAACCATTCAGAAGACATAGCAGGTCTGAGACTACGGTCCTGAGAAAGGCATGCTTGCAAGGTTGGCTCTTGGCTGACATCTGCGATTTTGAAATTGGTGAACGTTTCCATCACTTCCTAACTGATAAGGGTGGTTTAATGTGGTTAAACTGTATATACAATGTCATTTATGGTAAACATCTGTTTTCTTTCTGGGAGTCTGGAATTCGGGGATGTGCAAGGCAAAGTGCGCCTACATGATCGGTGTCCAATAGAAACACTGGCACTGAGTCTCACAAGCTTCTTGTTTTTACATCTTGTTGCTGGAGTAATTAACCATGTGCTGTGCATCTCTGCTGGGAGAGGACTCTTAGAAGCTTGTGTCTGCCTCTTTTCCCCTTTGCTTATTTTGCTTTGGAGGGCTTCCCAGGTGGCTCGGTGGTAAAGAATCTGCCGCGGATGCAGGAGACACAGAAGCTGTGGGTTCCATCCCTGGGTTGGAAGATCCCCTGGAGGAAGGCATGGCAACCCACTCCAGTATTCTTGCCTGGGAAATCTCATGAACAAAGCCATGACCATGGGGTCAAAAAGAGTTGGACATGACTGAGTGACTGAGTACATATTTTGCTTTGGATCCTTCCACTGTTATGAATCACAGCCACAAGACAACTATAGGCTGAGTCCTGAGTTATTCTAGCCACTCACCAAACCTGGAGGTGTCTTTGGGGACCACCATGCTCCATCATTACTGCACCCTGGACTTAACAATCAAGCCTCTCATCTAAATTCTTATTTAATTCACACTCAGGGGCTCATTCGATGGGACTTTCCAGACAAGGAGAGAAGAGTAAATGAAGAGGAAAACACGGTTTATCCAGATCCCATTGACTCTACTGGAATTTAGCATAGGAGGTTTTCATTATCTTTGTATGGCATTTAGCATTAGTTACTACTAAAATTAGAGTTTGAAGTGTGCTTTTTAGTGTCATATTTTGTTTCTTATATTCTGGAGGTGATAAGTTCATAAACCTTCAAAATTATTATGAAAATTTGTTCTAATCCCAGTGCTGAGTCCTTCATTATTCCATAAATAAGGATTTGGAAAATGATAGCACAAAATAATCCAGCTTGCTAAATTTATCACTAGAGTCCTTTCAGAGTTACTGTCCTTCATTTTAAAAGAACTTTGATTTGTCAGTCTTTTTAACAACAAAGGCATCTATAATGCAATTATATGCTTCTTCTCGAAATTGAATTTATAAGCATGCACACATGTGTATGCATATATATCCAAGGGTACAAAGGGCAAACTCTTTGTTTTTTTTGTTTTGTTTTGTTTTTCTTTCTTTTCTGTACCTTCCAGATGCATCGTTCTTTACAATATCTTGGTTGGAATAAGTCTATGAATTCAAATATAAACCCTTCCAGTAGGCCCTGAAAATTTCTGAGAAGGTGGCCAATAAATATAGATCCTTATTTGCACTTGTTATCTTCAGAGTTTTAAATACCTTTTTTTTTTCCTTTTTAAAGCATGCAATGTGTTTATTTAATTAGGCCACATTTCTTGGCATACAGGAGCTTAGCTCCCTGAGGAGGGATAGAACCCGTGCCCCCCCGCACTGGAAGTGAAGAGCTCTAACCACTGGACTGCCAGGGAATTCCCCCTCTAAACACTTCTGATGGCTCTTTTGAGGCAGTGAATGTGGCAGATACTAGCGATTTGCGTGTGTGTGTGTGTGTGTGTGCATGCTCCGTCATGTTCGACTCTCTGTAATCCCTCGGGGTGTAAGCCACCAGGCTCCTCTGTCCCTGGGATTCTCTGGGCAAGAATACAGGAGTGGGTTGCCATTTCCTCCTCCAGGGCATCTTCCCAACCCAGGGACTGAATTTGCATCTCCCTCAAACTAAGTATTTCCTCCTCCTCCTTTGCTAACAGAAACTTGATCTTGGGATGGTGGCAGTGTATCAAGTTCCAGGAGTGACTCACAGTTGGTCTCAGGTAATCAAGGCAACCTGTTTCTCTTCTCTAGAGGGTGGTCTAGGGATATTCATGTGACCCAGTTCTGGCTGATAAACCATAAAGGAAGTCTGATGGGAGCTTCTGGGAAAGATTTTCTTTTCCTTCCCCACGGAGGGAGAGAGTCATGTGAAGAAAAATCTCTGGCTTCCTTTCTACCTTTTCTGTTTTAGACACAATTAGATAAGGATTTGATTTCTGGAGGTGGAACATCTATCTTGTGATCATGAGGTTACAGATGCAAGCATGAAAGCTAACAAGTGCCTGCGCCTCGGAAAACTGTTGAACCACCAAACTAATTGCGGGGCTGCCCTTCCCTGGATTTCTTTTCATGTTAAGAGTAAATGTTCTTGGACTTCCCTGGTGATCCAGAAGTTTAGAATCTGTCTGCCAGTGCAGGGGACATGGGTTCAATCCTTGGTCCAGGAAGACTCCACATGCTCCAGGCAGCTAAGACCAGGTGCCACAACTACTGAGCCTACACTCCACAACGAGCAAAGCCATTGCCATGAGAAACCCATGCATTGGCAACTAGAGAGTGGCCCCCACTCACCGCAACTAGAGAAAGCCAACATGCAGTATCAAAGACCCACTGCAGCCAAAAACAAATAAAAATTTTAAAGAAAAAAAAAAAGAATAAATGCCCTTGTCTTTTAACCTATAAGTTTTTCTCTTACTTGTAGATGAATGTATCTTGATAAAATCAGTAATGCAGTGAGACTCAGTTCATAAGTATAGTGGGTACCATGGTAATCTGCTCATATCCACTCTTTACGCCCTAAGTGTTCATTCTCTAGCTGCTGGGAACATGGGCGGCGGATGGCTCACAGCTGTGATGGAGCATCGCGTCACCAAGGCTACAGCCTCAACTGAGGGAACTGATTTGGAGAGACAATGACCTAGCCCTCTTCTCTCCATCTGAGATAATTCTGAAGGATCATCTGCAGGAGAATGGCTGAGCCGTGGCATTGTGGTGACCTCGCACATTCCATATACTGATCTTCTTTGACTTACAATGCGACTTGCTGTTGTTTACTTGCTCAGTTGTGTACAACTCTTTTCCTCTTTTCCATGGACTGCAGCACGCCCGGCTCCTCTGTCCTCCACTATCTCCTGGAGTTTGCTCAAAGTCATGTCTGTTGATGAGTCACATCTGGTGATGTCATCCAACCATCTCATACTCTGTCATCCCCTTCTCCTCCTGCCTTCAATATTTCCCAGCATCAGGGTCTTTTCCAAAGACGTGGCTCTTTGCATCAAATGGCCAAAATATTGGAGCTTCAGCATAAGTCCTTCCAATGAAAATTCATGGTTGATTTTACTTAGGATTGACTGGTTTGATCTTCTTGCGGTCCAAGGGACTCTCAAGAGTCCTCTAGCACCACAGTTGGAAAGCATCAAATCTTTGGTGCATACATCCTGATAAGCCATCACTGAAAGTATCTTAAATTGAAAATGCATTTACTATACCCAATCTATCTAACATCCTGGCTTAGCCTCAGCCACCTTAAATGTGCTCAGAACACTTGTGTTAGCCTAGAGTTGGGCAAGATCATCTAACACAGAGCCTATTCTATGAAGAAGTGTTGAGTATCTTATGTAATGTGCTGAATACCGTACTGAAAGTGAAAAACAGAACGGTTGTCGGTGTGTCAGTTACTTACCCTCCTGATGGTGTGGATGACTGGGCACCACACCTCATTGCTCCCTCCCAGCATCATGGGCAATCATCTTACTATACCAAGATCAAAATTCAAAATTAGAAGTTTGGTTTCTACTGAATGCATATTGATTCCCTACCATTGTAAAGTTGAAAAATTCTAAGTTGAATCCTCGTAAGTTGGGGATGGTCTGTAGTTAACATTTAAACTGCAAGATTCCCTAGTGGCTCAGATGGTAAGCAATCTGTCTACAATGCAGGAGACCTAGGTTTGATCCCTGCATTGGGAAGATCCTCTGGAAAAGGGAATGACTACCCACTCCAGTATCCTTGCCTGGAAATTTCCATGGACAGAGGAACCTGGCGGTCTACAGTCCACAAGGTCACAAAGAGTCGGACATGACTGAGCAACTATCACTTTATCCGAGTCTTGGAGAAATGCCCTGTCATCCTCCCAGAACTCCAGAGGCTGGGATGGCTCTAAGTGGCTCTACGAGGCTGTCTCCTACTTGTCTCCCCATCTCCCCAGGGGACTGTCACAAGTTAGTTGCTTATTGCCTTTTAGGTCCTGATGAGGTCTGGGGCTTTCTGTTCCCTGCCCCCTCACAGCGGAGCTGCAGACACACAACCGCTGTGCTGCAGGCTTGCCCTGGCTCCTCAACAACTGTGTGTCCCACAGCTCATTTGCCAGTCATCTGGTTCCTTTCATTCCAGTATTGTCCTTTTAGGTATGCAGGAGGTAGACCATGAGGAATGGCACCTTTGACTTTCTCTCCCTTTTGCTGTCTAGGTAAGCAGTAAATTGTCTAAATCTGGCAGAATCACGCAGGCTTTGATCTTTGGCCTTGTTTTATATATGTGTACTTGGCACCCATCACAGCTTCTAAGATTTCTGCAGGATTCACTGAGCCTCAGTTGCAACCGCATTGTAGATTAACTTTTCTCTGTGCCCAATGTCTCTGTCCTCATTTCCCTACATGTGTATCTCCCAAGACACTTCCCCACAAGCCTGCATGCAATTCTGCCTTAGCATCTGTTTCCAAACCTAAGACAATGGGTTGTAGCAGTGGTCCTAGCAAGCAGGGTCTCGAGTGAGATTTTGGAGATGGATTGTTCACCCACCAGCTGGCAAACAAGACCTCATCACTAGTGGTATACAGAATCCCTGAGATGCTTTAGGGGTGCAGTTATTAAAACTTTCATCAAAGGTAAACAGGGAAGGGTAATGGGTACTAATCGAAAGGTATATACTAGATGGAGCAATACCTCTTGCTGCTCAAGATGTATGGAGGAAATGGCAACAAATAGATGGCTAATTGGTGGCTGTTTCCAAGAGCCACTGATTTGTCAGAGTTAATGACAGGCTCAACAAGATTAAGCACCAATTCAAGGCACATTATGAAAGCTGCAGGCCTCACATTTAATAAACCCTGATTTCCTACAGCCAGAGGGCAGACATAGAGGAGAACCAAACCAAGGACTCAACTAAAAGTTTAGAAAAGTTTCAGAGAAAGTTGAATTCTTAGCTCCAGGAAACGGTCTATACCAAGACCAGTGCTCTCATAGGCAAGGACTGAGTCTCTTGAGATCTCCCCAGATCTGTGTAAATGAACTTGAAACCCTTGAAATTCCAGACACCCCTGAATCCACTGGGGCTACAGAAGTGACCCAGTTCCCCTTTGTGGAAGATAATTACCTGACTGTGAGAAATATACCTTAGAAAGACTTGAGGGCCTGTCATAGTAGGAAAGTTTTAGGGGTATAGTGGTATGAATCATATCAGAATATCTCCTCTAAAGTAAAGACTAATTCTTATTTATTCTTATTCCCACTAGGAAAGAAGCACAACTCTTGCTAGGCCTCAGTAGCTGCTGGAGGCAATATATTTAGTAGTTGGGAATAAAGACTGACTTGATTTATTTACCAAGCAATGTTGAAGGCTACTGGCTCTGAGCAGGGACCAGCACAAGCCCTGTTGCTTGGGCAGTGAGAATCGGCAGAACCTAAAGTACTAGAAATGTCTGTGGTAGGAAAAGATACGATGCAGAGTCCACAGTAAGTCCTAACAGGAACTCAGGTCCTGCTGAGTCATAGGTTGGGCTGGTTAAGTGGCAGTTTGCTGTTGACTGACAGTAATATATTTGAGATTGGGTACTGGTAGGGTCACAGGATCCAAACACAGAAGGGTCTAGGACCCACCACTTATCACAGTGGCCTGGAACTTCTTATATCTATAGGAGGAATTTTGGAAAAAATACTTGAGTGTGAATAACCAAAGCAATCATGAGGAAGAACAAGGCTGGAAGCGTTACACTCCCTGATTTCAAACTGTATTACAAAGCTATAGGAATCAAAACAGTATGGTATTGGCATAAAAGCAGACACACAGATCAGATCAACAGAACAGAATAGAGAGTCCTGAAATAAACCAATGCATACATGGTCAATTAATTTACAACAAAGTAGGCAAGAATCCAATACTTTTGTCACCTAATGCAAAGAGCCAGCTAATTGGAAAAGACCCCGATGCTGGGAAAGATTGAAGGCAAAGGGAGAAGAGGGCAGTGGAGGATGAGATGGTTGGATAGCATCATCAACTCGATGGACATGAATTTGAGCAAACTCCTGGAGACAGTGGAGGACAGAGGAGTCTGGCATACTACAGTCCCTGGGGTTGCAAAAAGTTGGACATGACTTAGTGACTGAACAAGAGAAGCCAAGAATATACAATGGGGAAAAAGATAGTTTCTTCAATAAATTGTATCAGGAAAACTGGAGAGCTACATACAAAAGAATGAAATTGGATTTGTATGTTACACCATACACAAAAATCAACTTAAATGGATTAAAGATTTGAATTTAACATCTGAAATCAAAACTCCTAGAAGAAACATAGGTGATAAGTTCCTTGACATTAGTCTTGGTGATAATTTTTTGGATTGTACACCAAAAACAAAGGAAACAAAAGCAAAAATAAACAATGGGGTAACATCACCTGAAAAGCTTCTACAAAGTGAAGGAAACCATTAGCAAAATGAAAAAGCAATGTACAGAATGGGAGGAAATATTTGCAAATCATATATCTGATAAGAGGATAATATCCAAGATATATAAAGAACACAAAACTCAACAGCAAAACCCCAAACAATTCAATTAAAAAATGGCAGACGATCTGAGTAGACAATTTTCCAAAGAAAAGATTTTTCCAAAGACTGCCAACAGTTATACAAAAAGATGCTCAACACCATTAACCAAGGAAATGCAAATGAAAACCACAATATCACCCCACACCTGTTAAAATGGCTACCATCAAAAAGACAAGAAATAACAAACGCTGATGAGGATGTGGAGAAAAGGGAACCCTGCTGCACTGTTGATGGGGATGTGTAGCCACTAGGACAAACAATATGGAGGTTCCTCAAAAAATTAAAAAAGAACCTCCACATGATTCAGCAATTCTACTTCTGGGAATTTATTTGAAGAAAACAAAAACACTAATTCAAAAATATAAATGTGCAGCTCCATGTTCATTGCTGCACATATTTATAATAGCCTTATAATAGCCATTACTATAATAGCCAAGATACAGAAGCATCCTAAATATCCATCAGCATTTAATGGATAAAGAAAATGTGCCATACGTAAACATTGGAATATTATTCAGCCATAAAAAGAAAGAAATCTTACCATTTGTGGCAACATGGACGTGCCTAGAGGAAAATAAGCTAAGTGAAATAAAGAAAAAGACAAGAACTATGATCTCACTTATATGTGGAATCTAAAAAAAAAATCAAAACTGTGCTTATAGACAGAGAGAACAGATTGGTATTGCCAGAATTGGGGGCTGAGAGGTGGGGGAAAAGGTGAAGGGAGCCAAGAGGTACAGGCTTCCAGTTATAATATGAGCAAGTCATTAGGAGGTAATGTACAGCAGGGTGACTATAATCAATAATACTGGATTGCATATCTGAAAGTTGCTAAGAGAGTAGATCTTAAAAGTTCTCATCACACACACATAGTTTTTGTACCTATGTATGGCAATGAATGTTACCTAAACTTATCATGATCATTTTACAATATATACAAATACGGAATCATTATACTGCACACCTGAAACTATTGTTACATGTCAATTACACCTCAAAAACATTTTTTTTAAGACGGAAGTATATGGGACTTCCCTGGTGGTTCAGTGGGTAAGACTCCAAACTCCCAAAGCAGGGGCCCCAGGTTTGATCCTTGGTCAGGGAACTAGATTCTGCATGCTGTGACTAAACATCCTGCAGGCTGTAAGTAAGAGTTCACATTATGCAACCAGGAAGTCCACATGCCACAGCGAAGGTCTCACAGGCCACAACTAAGATCCGGTGCAGCCAAAATAAACAAACATTTTAGAAAAAGGAAGTAAAGGAAAAAATAAACGAGTGTGTTATGGACCCAAATGTGCCCCCTCAAATTCATAAGTTGAAGTCCTAATCTCCAGTAGCTCAGAAGTGACTATATTTAGAGATAGGGTTTCTAAATATATAATAGGATTAAATGAAGTCATTGAGGTTGGCTCTAATCCAATATGACTGGCATCCTCATAAGAAGTCAAGACACAAACACACACACACACAGACGAGCATGTAAAGACACAGCCAGTAGCCAGCCATCTGCAAGGCAAGGAGAGGGGCCTCACGAGGAGCCAAACCTATGAATATCTTGACCTTGACCTTCTAGTCTCCAGAACTGTGAGAAAATAAATTTCTGTTCTTGATGCCACCCAGTCTGTGACCCGTTTCTCTTGGGTTTCTCTCATTGGCAGAGGGGTTCTTTAACACTAGCACCACCTGGGAAGCTCCTAGTTTGTTACGGTAGCCCTAGCAAACTAACAAAGAATGAAAAAGAGAAAACAGCAGTATCTAAAACAGAACATGGCAGTCAGAGCATTTTTTGTACAGAAGAGTTTTAAGCATATTTTTATCCCGAAAGACAAGATATGGTAGAGTAGGTCAAGAATCCCCAACTCAGGGTGTTTTTTGTATTAGCTCATTGCTTCACTGCTTCTGGTTCTTGACATGGCAAGAAACTTGCCATATCAATCTATGTCAACGCAGTAAGCATTTGTTTATCAAGGGAAAGTAGTGCTTTTAATCTTAATAAATCAGTCC
Organism: Neotragus moschatus; assembly: GCA_006410615.1. Taxonomy (NCBI): domain Eukaryota; kingdom Metazoa; phylum Chordata; class Mammalia; order Artiodactyla; family Bovidae; genus Neotragus; species Neotragus moschatus. The sequence goes on along the minus strand of SJYA01001368.1, from coordinate 811,897 downwards.
AATCAAAGAACCAAAGTACCCTTGAAGTGGTAGATAGGAACTAATGGCCTTGTTCCTTAAAGAAATATTTAAATAACCAAATCAATTTTAGTAAGAGTTAGTTAACTAAGCATGTCACTACTTTTATAATTAGAATAACGAGCCTTAGTTGTGTTGACTAAACATTTCACTAATTCTATAATTCTGACTTTTTTCAGACTTTTGGTTCATTTTCTATTGAATGAGAAAGATCTTTAATATTTAGCCAATACTCTTTTAATTTTATTTTTCTTCAGTTAAGTAGATTCTATCCATGCAGCAGCATATGGCTAATTTTCATAAACGGGCCACAACAGAATCCACCCTTAATAAAGCTTAGTTCAGATTCATAGACCAAAAAAAAATCACTTTCAAACAAACTAAGAATTCAAATATACATAGGATATTAGGACTCCCCAGAAGTTCAATGATTTTCACTGTGGCTTTTATAAAACAGAAAATTCAATTTACACTACTTTGTTTAAATTTGACTTTTCTGTTTGTTTAGCTTTTAAATTATATAAAGTGTGGCAGATGGTTTGAATTCTTTCAGCATGAGAACCAACACTTCCAGTAGTCTATGTATAGTCTGTTCATATGAAGAATTTTGTTATTTTTTATTTGCTATCATATATATAATAGTCTTACAGTACACATGCAAATAATTTATAGTAACTTAATGCAAAATAAAATACCATATACAAACTGTGGAAAATTCTTCAAGAGATGGGAAGNAGCTCCTTGGCTCCAGACACCCTCAGCTCCCAGGGAAACCTATCCTCCCATGATAAGGGTGGGGCTTCCCTAAACCTTCTTAGTGGTATTACACCCTTTATCCAAGGGTTAAAAGAGAAGAGGTTTAAGATGAAGAAAAGCAGGCCAGGCTGGAGGTGACTTTTGCTGGGAGAGGAACACAGACGGGGGAGACCTCGTCTGTGGAAGCAAGGGTGTGGTGAGAGGGTGTCCCAAGCTGAGCGGGGCTGGGTCAGGGTTTCACGGCACCAGGAACACAGGTTTAGACCACTGAGCACCCCCTAGCCCCTCGCAGCTTCACAGTCACGGCTCCGGCCGTCATCCAAGGGGTCCTCTGGGGTCTTCAAGCCGGTGTCTCCCTCTCAGGGCTCCCGAACCCCATTACTTTACCTCCCAATTCCCTCCCCATATGTGGTTTATGCGGAGGCTGTTTTTCCCCTTGAATTTAATTAACTTTGAAACCAACAAAGGTTACGAGCATGGCACCCAGGGTGGAGTTTAGCTGCGTGACAGCAGGAAATCCAATCACAGCTGTGGCCCTGGGGAGAAAGATGGGCTGATGAGACGCGCAGTGACGCGCTAGCAGGACCCACGGAGGGTCGGTGGGTGCTCGCTCCCCACCCGGGAGGGCCTGGCCTGGCCTCACTTGGGCAGCTCCACGCCCTGAGGCACTCATCCTCATGGACTCCCTAAACAACCAGGCCTCCAGAGCATGCGAGCCTGGGAGCTGCAACCAGGGAGGGTTACTCATCTTGGCTTTGTGCCATTATTTCCTTCACTTTCTCATATTAACATATTTTGAGTTTCTAATCCATTAGCGGGGAATATGCACTCATGATACTTGCAGAGTCTCTGAAATGTTTAACTGAGAACAAAAATAGCTTTTCCCGCTGGATAGAAAAGCATCGGGAAGTCACAGGCACTCCATCCTCGAGGGGTCTGAGCCGACGTGGTTCCCACAGGCTGTTCTTTACAGCCATGTCAGAGCTTTGTCGCCTGAAGACAGAGGGGAATGCGGGCTTCCTGGAACATTCATGTGTGGTGTGAGCACAGGCTGTGAGCACGGGGCTCCTTGGACTCTCTGCTTCCCCCTGCGGGGTCCCGAGGCCTGGGAGGTCCACACGCTGGGCTGGCTGCGATGGCGGCAGGAGCTGTGGGCAATGGTAGGTGGATGTCGGAGCCCCAGCTGCCCTCCACGCTCGGGAGGCCGGGCGCCCTCCGGCTGCTCCCCTGGCCCGTCTGGGAACACGTGTCAGGTGACAGGGGCCAGGCCATCGTGGGGCTGTCCTCGCTCCTGGTCAGAACAGGGCTGGGACACTTGTCTCTACAGGGACGGTCCTCAAACTGGGGTTAATGCTACGCAGTTTAAGGCTCACTCGTAGAACACTCACAGGATGGTTCCCGGTTTGGACATGTTATATCGCAGAACAGCAGTTTGGGCCGAGTCTGGAACCTGAGATGGCTCACAGGCCCATGAAGAGGTGGTTGGCCCTGAGATTCCTGGGTGGTCTTCCTGGGTGGTCTCTGACCCGCCTGGGGGCCCCGCCTCCAGCAAGCCCGCGGGCCATGGCACTCAGCCTGTCCTGGGCGCCGGGGCCGACAGTGGTGGTGGCGAATGCCGCCCAAGCCGCAGGCTCAGCGCCAGGGCCCCCCCCTTCTTTGTGCTGCAGCCACAGGGGCCACCGAGGCCTGCAGGCCGCCCCTGCTCTTCGGGGCCCCTGCAGAGCGCCCCAGGGTGCAGGTCCAGGGGGGTCTGTGGATGGGTCAGCAGCCCCGGCCTGGCTGCCCAGGTGAGTCCCAGGGCATCTGGGCGGCCGCCCCTTGTGCGGGGAGCGGGGGCTCGGGAACTGCCCCGAGGAGGGGGCAGACAGACTCACTCTCGTCAGAATGGCAGGGGCCCTGGCCACGCCACATCATTCCTCCAAACCTCAGTTTCTCCGTCTATAAAGCGGGCTGTCACCTGGCAAATGAGGTGCGCGGTGGGCACGTGGCTGAGGAGCACACACCTGCAGTGGTGGGGGAGCAGGCTTGGGGCCTCCCAAGGCGGATGTGAGGGGCTTTGAGCCTCCGCGCCTGGAGCACGCAGGAGAACCTCACACCTGTGTGCAAGGTGCACATAGCACGGACGCCCAGCCGCACCCCAGTCACCCTCCCCGACCGCCAGTCACGGCTCACGCACAAAAAAGGTGCTTCTTCTCCAGGGTTTCCTGATCCTACAGGAGAGGAACTGGCTTTAAATTACAGACCTTGGTGAAGAGCGCAAAGGAAGCCCCTCAGTCATCCAGGAAAATGACGGGCAGCAATGTTCCTGCGGGTCTCACCTGGGGACTGACACGAGGGGCTGGCTGAAGGGGAGACCTCAGCCCCACAGACAGGCTTCTGCCAAGGTTCTCTGGGCTCCTGCTTGGGCGGCAGGCAGCCCCCAGGCTCTTTAAATGAGCCCCACACCCAATGCGTGGACTGTGTGGATCACAACAGACTGTGGAAAATTCTGAAGGAGATGGGAATGTCAGAGCACCTGACCTGCCTCCTGAGAAGTCTGTATGCAGGTCAAGAAGCAACAGTTAGAACTGGTCATGGAACAACAGACTGGTTCCAAATAGGAAAAGGAGTACGTCAAGGCTGTATACTGTCACCCTGCTTATTTAACTTCTATGCAGAGTACATCATGAGAAACGCTTGGCTGGAGGAAACACAGGCTGGAATCAAGATTGCCAGGAGAAATATCAATAACCTCAGATATGCAGATGACACCACCCTCATGGCAGAAAGTGAAGAAAAACTAAAGAGCCTCTTGATGAAAGTGAAAGAGGAGAGTGAAAAAGCTGGCTTAAAACTCAACATTCAAAAAACTAAGATCGTGGCATCTGGTCCCATCACTTCATGGCAAATAGATGGGAAAACAATGAAAACAGTGACAGACTTTTTCTTGGGCTCTGAAATCACTGTAGATGGTGACTGCAGCCACAAAATTAAAAGATGCTTGCTCCTTGGAGGAAAAGCTATGACCAACCTAGATAGCATATTAAAAAGCAGAGACATTACCTACAAAGGTCCATCTAGTCAAAGCTATGGTTTTTCTAGTAGTCATGTGTGGATGTGAGAGTTGGAACATAAAGAGGCTGAGCACCAAAGAATTGATGCTTTTGAGCTGTGGTGTTGGAGAAGACTCTTCNACCAACCTAGATAGCATATTAAAAAGCAGAGACATTAACTACAAAGGTCCATCTAGTCAAAGCTATGGTTTTTCTAGTAGTCATGTGTGGATGTGAGAGTTGGAACATAAAGAGGCTGAGCACCAAAGAATTGATGCTTTTGAGCTGTGGTGTTGGAGAAGACTCTTCAGAGCCCCTTGGACTGCAAGGAGATCCAACCAGTCCATCCTAAAGGAAATCAATCCTGAATATTCATTGGAAGGACTGGTGCTGAAGCTGAAACTCCAACACTTTGGCCACTTGATGTGAGGAACTGACTTACTTGGAAAGATCCTGATGCTAGGAAAGGCAGGAGGAGAAGGGGACGACAGAGGAAGAGATGGTTGGATGGCATCACTGACTTGATAGACATGAGCTTGAGTAAACTCCAGGGGTTGGTGATGGATAGAGAGGCCTGCTGTGCTGCAGTCCAAGGGGTCACAAAGAGTCACACACGACTGAGCGACTGAACTGAACAACCGAAGCTGGCAGGGAGCACACGTCTGAACCAGGCCCAACCTGGGGCTCCTAAGGCTCTTCCCTGTCCACACAAGGTCATGGCCCTAGTGGCAGGGCCCAAGGATAGACAGTGGGCTAGTTTCTGGTGGTAAACAAAATAACTGCCATCACGGGCCACGGCTGAGTGAGCCTGCCGGAGCTGGGGAGTTTACAGAAGGCCCAAGGCAGGCTTTAGCAGAGCTGTAGTCATTCCTGGAGGAGGGGCTCTTCTCGCCCTTCGCTTGCCACGGGCCAACTCTGGACCCAGCCTGAGAGCATCACCAGCAGGCGCTGAGCTGGGGCAGCCCTGGCCAGGCACACTGGCTCTATGTCTGCAAAGATGCTCCAAGCTTGGTCCGTGCGGCTGGCTCAAGGCCAAGAAAATCGCTTCACAGCTTCTCGAGATCCTGTATTGTGGTGACATCTCCAAGGGAACAAGAAACTCTCACAGCAGAAAGGACACACAGTACAGCTGGGCTCAGCAAGCACCGCCACTCTGGGGTCACCTTCCAGACGCAGCAGGCTGGCCAAGCTCCTTACCCCAACCTTACAGAACCGTCATGATTCCCGAGCCCAGGCAGCTGAGCTGAAAGAGGGGCCTGGCTGGATTTGACCAGAAGTGGAAGGTGACGTGAATAAGACTGGGAGCAGTGAACAAGGTGCTTACCTTGCTCTCATCCTCAGGGTCGCTGTAGCCACATGCGTCCATGAAATCCGGGAATGTCTCTGACCACCCGTCACTGGTGCAGTTCCTGCTTATGTTTCCTGGAAAGTGAACACCATGGGTCTGTCTGCGTGTCCACGGCCTGCACCTGTGCCTCGGGGCCTGTCTCTCCCTTGGGCTGGTGAGGGTCAGGGCCTGGACCAGGGCGCCCGCTGCTCAGGGCCTCCTGACCCCTGGAACCCAGGCAGTGGTCCTGCATTTCGGGGGGCCTCAGTGGCTGGAGGGAGCAGGTTCTTCGACAAAGCATGGGCACGTGACGGTGGTCACGCGGGATGAAGTTAACAGTGTGCTCTGATCGCCACAGAGCAGAGTGGAAGTAAACGGGGTGTATCCTATCAAGTGAGAAGGGTCTGCAGCCAGACCCCGATCACCCTGTCCTGATGGCTGGAGTTGGGAACAGAGAAGAGCGATGGCGGAGCAGGGCGCAGGGCTCTTTGTAACTCATGCAACCCTGACGTCTCACGAGGAGGCCCTGCGATGATCCCTTGTTGTGGACGAGAAACCTGGTGCTTAACGAAGGTAAAGCTCCACAGCCGAGAGCAAGCGGCCCATTTCAGGACTGGGCAATCAACTCCTCAAGTGCACAGCACGCTTGCGGCCCACGTGCCCTTGGGACTGTGCCCTGAAGGCTGGAAGGCCAGGGGGCGGGGCGGTGAGGGGGGCGG
>SJYA01001368.1:664299-803811 GCA_006410615.1 Neotragus moschatus | reverse complement strand
TGGGGCAAAGAGTGAGGGGCAGGGCAGTGGGCGGGGCAGTGGGGGAAGCAGGCACACAGTTAGACGGTCTCCCCAACAGGGTTTGTGAGAACCTTGCTCTCCGGGGGTGTCACTCGCTGTGGGACCTCCCACCGCTGCAGGGCCCCCTTATCTCCAGGCCACTCCCTACTCCGGCCGGCCTGAGTTGCGGTTCATGGGGGGTTCTCAGCACAGTGGTGACAGCCTCCCCCAGCCCCCCAAAGCTGACTGCACACCCTTCATGGCTCAGTGGGCAAAGAGTCCCCCTGCTGTGCAAGAGACACAGGTTCGGTCCCTGGGTGGGACGATCCCCCGGAGGAGGGCATGGCAGCCCGCTCCAGCATTCTTGTCTGGAGAATCTCACGGCCAGAGGAGCAGTCCTTAGGGTCTCAAGGACTCAGACTCGACCGAGCGACTGGCGCTGTTCCCGCGCTTCTCCTTGCCGCTCAGCGCACGGTTGAGCGTGACTGTCCTGTAGGGGCCATGGCCACAGCGTCTGGCCCTGAGCACTGGCCGCTGGCTCAGACCCTGCTCCGGAGGGTCCTGACTCGGGGGCGAGGCTGCAACGGCGGCGGGCTCCAAAGCCACCAGCCCCCGGGAAGAGCTCCCATCCCAGGTCACGTTCAGGCTCGAGTCAGGGGCAGGTCAGAGCCCTGCAGCCCTCTGAGGACCGGCCCTGCGGCTTCTAGAGAGAAGCAGGCAGAACGCGGGGCTGGGCCCTCTCGCTGCTGGATGCAGAGCACAGCACCTTCCCCCACGGAGGAGACCCGCCGAGGCCTTCGTCCACTCATCAGAACAGATCTCAGAGTCCTTGAACCTGGCCCTCCTGCACCTGGAGGTTTGACACCGCTCCTTTCAAAGACCTGCCTTGGAGTGACACCCAGCCGAGCTCCCCACCCAGAGGCAGAGTCTCCTGCGGCCTGTTCCCACCCCCATCCTCGCCCTGCTTTGGGGGACCTTCTGCAGGCCCCAGGGCCCACTGGCATGGCTGCTATGACATCGTGCAACAATGTCTGGAGAGACCCAACCTCCCCCACAATTTCCACCTACAAGTTTTTTAAAAAATAAACAGGTGTATTTCTCAAACATCCATGTTTTCACCGTCTGTGTGCAGAGCAAGCCCTGGGAAGAGGCAGCCCTTGGCCCCATGAGCGCCTCCTGCAGGTGTTCAGGGGCTGAGAACCCAGAGTCGGTCCAGGAGGGAGACGTTTCCTGTGAGGCAGAGAGTGCGTCCCAGGCCAGCAAGGGACACCCTGGAGGACACGCTCTGAGGGCCATGGGTGCCCAGGTGAGGTAAGTGTCCCTGTTCTCCCCCTGCCTGGTGCTTGCGGCCCCTCGTCTGCACTGGACACCTGTGTGCTGGGCTCCTGCTAGGGGTCTCCTGTCCGAGCCCTCTGCATGTGCTGTGGGTGGACGGCCTGGCAGCAGGCATTCTGTCCTCCCAAGCTCTAAGGCCAGGTCAGCACAGCTGCTCCCTGACCCACCAGGTCGTGGACACCAACGCCCTGCTTCTTGTGCCTCCGTGGAGAAGTCGGTCCCTCCGACCAAAACCCCCGAAAAGCTCAAAAATGACACCGTGGAACAGTACCTGGTTTGCTGTAAAAGTTGCTGAACAGTTTTGGACAGGGCACCGTGACGGTCTCGCCAACATCTGCGGGGCGCCAGCAAGTAATGTTGTCCCAGGTGCCGCTGCAGGCTGCAGGGGAGACAGGGGTGAGCGAGGCCCGCTGCCCGCCTCCGGCAGCTCCCTCCGGCCCTGCGTATGGCACCCAGAGAGGTGGGGCCGGACCTGCTCTGAAGCTTTGCAAATAGAGAGCCTATCGATTAGATGATTATACTGCAAAGCATTCTCCTGTGAAACAAACTCGCACCACGATATTACTGCGAACATGCTTTGCGCGGGTTCACTGTGATCAGCTCTGCAGAAATGACTGAGTGTGCGGAGACGAATCTGAGGCACCCAGCGTGCACTGTGCACTTTTGAATTTCAGCAGAATCAGTGTTTTTTCCTGATGATGCGCTTGCCCCTGTGACACAGGGGGCACTACCCGGTATCTGTGTAAGTCTCGGAGGTGAGGGTCCCCTGAGGCACACACTCTTGTGCTTTTATGGACTCTGACTTCAAGGACAATTTGCAAACTTAAATATTTGATAAGGTTTCATTGATTGCAGCAGTCAAGATGATATATTGGTGATGAAATTTTAAGCTACCTTCATGGAGTTATCTGATGACTTGATTAGCACAACATTAAAGCCTAAAACATGTTTCAGATCTCTTATTTTGCATAATAACCACCCCATGAGGGTGATTCATACAAGCATTGCATTAACCATCTCACCAACAAATAGCACTGAGGTTCAAACAGTGCAAGGACCTCTCAACGTCAAACAAACAGAAAATGAATCTTTGAACCCAGGGATTTTTTACTACAAGTTCAAGGTGTTTCTACTATGTTTTGTGACCTCTAAAATTTTACATTTCAGTTAAACTTCAGTATTGGAGGAGCAGTGTGCTGGCTTCAGTTAAAACAAAGAAACATTTCTGCTCTCTTACATGCCATCCAGACCTGTACAATAACCATGATATAGTTTTGGTTTGACCACAGGAATGTTTTACTTCTATGAAAACAGATAATGATCACTAAGTGCAGGCGGCTGTGGAGCCGGCTCACTAAGCGCGGTCGAGAGGAGCCACCCCGCGTCCAAGAGACAGTGGCCAAGAGTCCCGGGCTGTGGCGGCGCAGGAACGGCTGAGAGGAACCACCCCATTTTCGAGGTCAGGGGCAGCGGACGAGAGTACCAGGCTGCGACAGTGCAGGAACAGCTGAGAGGAGCCACCCCACATCCGAGGCCAGGATCTGGGGCCAGGAGGGCCACCCTACGTCTGAGGCCAGGGCCGGGGGCTGGGAAGAGCCACTGATTGATTAGCACTCAGCACGGGTGGCTGCAACGACCAGCGCACTCAGCCTGCCTGAGAGGAGTTACCCCACGTCCCCATGTCCGAGGGCAGGGTCGGGGACTGGGAAGATCAACTCGAATCCAAAGATCGGTGGCTGCGCTGACGCGGGAGGACCTGGAGGAGCTGTCCTACGTTGAGGGTCGGGAGGGGTGGCGGTGAGGAGACACCCTTCCTCCAGGGTGGGGAGCGGACACGGCACTTTGCTGGGGCAGCCGTGTAGTGATATTCCAAGCTCAAGAGAGAAGAAATCCAGCTCCAAACACCAGAACTCCAAAACAAGCCTCCCTAACTAAGGAACCTTGACAAGCCACTGATACAACCTCGCCTANACCCAGGGGGAACCCCTGAAGCTAGATCATGCCTTTGCGTATGTCTGGCTTCCTTCCTCATGACCTTTGCCACAGGCGGGATTCCTCACAGTGGCTCCCGGCATTAGACCAATCTTAGGCTTACAACAAAATTGAGATGAAGGTACAGTGATTTCCCATGTATTCCCTGCACAAACACATGCATAGACTCCCTCATTATCAACTCTGAAGAACTGTACGTTTTTACCAAGAGTGAATCTGTGTTGACGCATCTAATCACCCATGCCCATAGTTTACCTTAGGGTTCACTCGATGGTTAGCATTCTGTGGATTAGGCAAACATACAGTGGCATATACCCATTATTTTAATAACATACAGAGTGTTTTCACTGCCCTAAAAATTCTCTGTTCTTCCTATTTATTCTCTCTCTCTGCTCCCCCATCCCTGCTAGCCACTGATCTTTTTACTGTCTCCACAATTTGGCCTTTTCCAAAATGTTATATAGTTGGAATCATACAGTATGTAAAGTTTTTTTCAGAATTCTTTCTTTCACTTAGGTGTATGTGTTTAAGTTTTCTCCGTGTCTTTTCATGGCTTGATAGTTCATCTGTTTTTTGTGGTGAATAATATTCGATTGTCACAATATACCAGAGTTGATTACTCCATTCACCTACTAAAGGATATATTTTTGTTGCTTCCAAGTTTTGGCGATTATGAATAAAAGCTTCTATAAACAGGCATGAGCAGATTTAATGTAGTTATTAAAAATTTAAAGGACTTTCCCAGTGGCCCAGCTGATAAAGAATCTGCCTACAGTGTGGAAGACCTGAGTTCAGTCCCTGGGTTGGGAAGATGCCCTGGAGAAAGGAATGACTTCTCACTCCAGAATTGGCTCTTTATTTTGTGTAGTTTCCTGTTCAAAGATATTATACATTAAACGAATCTTTTTTATTTAAACTTTATCTTATCAAATATACCTTTGCTTTAGTTTAAGTTTAATAGACTAAGGTTATTTTTACTATAGATTAATAAAAACATTTTTACTAAAGAAGCTTATTCTTGACTAATTATTTTAATTTAAACTTTAATGAAGTAAAAATTCTGATTATCAGCCACACTCTAACTTTCAATTAATTTGAACATTATGCACATCCATTATTAGCAACAACTCTTGGAGTTTTTGAATTCAAAATTAAAGGATTTTTTGAAATAACAGTATAATTTGATATATTTATTCAGTAAGTGATTATTTTAAAATACTTGTTTTAAGATAATAGAAATTAATATTTACCATAAAAATGGGTCATGGAGGCATAATTTGTTGTCTGTGGTTAGATAAAATAGAAGGCAGATATAAAATATTTGACAAGGAGTAAATAATCTTTGTTATGTGTAATTATAAATTATTTCATTGAAAAATAAATGTTTTATGGTATATCTACTTTATGGACTGTTATTTAAAAATGTCATTATTAAAAGGATAATATCTAAGAAAAAGTAATTATACTTTGTTAAAGAGATATCTTTTTAGTCATTTCTACATTTTAAAAAATCCTTATGTATCTATTTATATTTTAGGGAGTTGAGGAATAATAGAATAGAAATGAATCTAGGTTTTAGACTGTATTTTAATTAAAAATGTTTTCCTCCCAAATAGATAACTGATTTATCTGTAAATTTGTCTTGATTGAATGATTTATTTTGGTAACACATGTTTTAAGATTTTAAATAATTCCTCATAATTAACTTTATATGGATAGTAGTCCAAAATCATCAATTTAACCATTAACATAATTGGTTCTGAACATATTTTTGTCAGATATTCTGTTTGTGTCTTTTTTAGTAATAACTTGTGAAGTCTATGCTTTTTTTAATCTAAAAAAAGATGAGTTGATATACATAGTATATGTGGAAAGATTCACCTTGCTGTACACCTAAAACTAATCCAACGTTATAGATCAATTATACTCCAATAAAAATTTAAAAAGAAAAATACAGTCTTTTCTAATTATAAAATCAACATATTATCAATTGGTAGAATGGACATAGGAACATTTTTGCTACTCGTTGTAAGGTAGGAGTAGTAGTTAAATGCATGAAGATATTAATTAATGCAAGCACATTAGCTTTGGAGATTTTAATTTCTCCAAAGAAATTATTATTCTAGACCTGCTGGCAGATATAAATGCTTGGATGGATAACAGAATGTTATAGGACATGAAACACAGCTTGTCTACACAATAATCTTGTAGTTGCGAAGTCATGTCTGACTCTTTGCAACTCTGTAAACTGTAGCCTGCCAGGCTCCTCTGTCCATGTAATTTCCCAGGCAGGAATACTAGAGTGGTTCCAGTGGAGGAGTCCCTTCTCCACTACATAGTAATACATTAAATTATTTTTCCTAGACTTTATAAATCATGTAAAATTAATTACTGAGTAAATGAGAGTTCTGAAAGTTGCTGTGGTACCATCTCTATGTACCAGCTGAAATAGCAAACTGATTAAGAAATTGTCAGTAAAGCTATCTATCTCTTAAGGTGCAGTAGTACCGCCAGGAAATATTACAGATAAACAGATCATCTGAGTTTATTATCTGACTCCAACACTATGTGACTTTGGGCAAGACCCTTAACCTCACCATGCCTCCATTTTCTGATTGTAAAATGGGGATATTAACCAATTTCAGGACTGTGGTAAGCATAAAATTGGCCAATACATGGAAAGCATATAACAAATTTGGACATGACTTTGTTGTTTTTATTTGTTCCAAATATCAATCTTTCATTATACTTATCAAACATACTTTTATGATAATGTTTCTTTCTCCAAATGGAATATAAATTGATTTACAAAGTGGCAGATAAGTAGAGAATACTATTTTAAAAAACCTGTTTTAACAAAAAAATTATTTTTTCTTGAACATTACTCTCCACTATAATACTTGATTTAGTAAAATGACAAATTTACAATTAAATCTGGAACACAAATCCAGTTTGCCTTGNTAATCTCCAGTAGCTCAGAAGTGACTATATTTAGAGATAGGGTTTCTAAATATATAATAGGATTAAATGAAGTCATTGAGGTTGGCTCTAATCCAATATGACTGGCATCCTCATAAGAAGTCAAGACACAAACACACACACACACAGACGAGCATGTAAAGACACAGCCAGTAGCCAGCCATCTGCAAGGCAAGGAGAGGGGCCTCACGAGGAGCCAAACCTATGAATATCTTGACCTTGACCTTCTAGTCTCCAGAACTGTGAGAAAATAAATTTCTGTTCTTGATGCCACCCAGTCTGTGACCCGTTTCTCTTGGGTTTCTCTCATTGGCAGAGGGGTTCTTTAACACTAGCACCACCTGGGAAGCTCCTAGTTTGTTACGGTAGCCCTAGCAAACTAACAAAGAATGAAAAAGAGAAAACAGCAGTATCTAAAACAGAACATGGCAGTCAGAGCATTTTTTGTACAGAAGAGTTTTAAGCATATTTTTATCCCGAAAGACAAGATATGGTAGAGTAGGTCAAGAATCCCCAACTCAGGGTGTTTTTTGTATTAGCTCATTGCTTCACTGCTTCTGGTTCTTGACATGGCAAGAAACTTGCCATATCAATCTATGTCAACGCAGTAAGCATTTGTTTATCAAGGGAAAGTAGTGCTTTTAATCTTAATAAATCAGTCCAATCAAAGAACCAAAGTACCCTTGAAGTGGTAGATAGGAACTAATGGCCTTGTTCCTTAAAGAAATATTTAAATAACCAAATCAATTTTAGTAAGAGTTAGTTAACTAAGCATGTCACTACTTTTATAATTAGAATAACGAGCCTTAGTTGTGTTGACTAAACATTTCACTAATTCTATAATTCTGACTTTTTTCAGACTTTTGGTTCATTTTCTATTGAATGAGAAAGATCTTTAATATTTAGCCAATACTCTTTTAATTTTATTTTTCTTCAGTTAAGTAGATTCTATCCATGCAGCAGCATATGGCTAATTTTCATAAACGGGCCACAACAGAATCCACCCTTAATAAAGCTTAGTTCAGATTCATAGACCAAAAAAAAATCACTTTCAAACAAACTAAGAATTCAAATATACATAGGATATTAGGACTCCCCAGAAGTTCAATGATTTTCACTGTGGCTTTTATAAAACAGAAAATTCAATTTACACTACTTTGTTTAAATTTGACTTTTCTGTTTGTTTAGCTTTTAAATTATATAAAGTGTGGCAGATGGTTTGAATTCTTTCAGCATGAGAACCAACACTTCCAGTAGTCTATGTATAGTCTGTTCATATGAAGAATTTTGTTATTTTTTATTTGCTATCATATATATAATAGTCTTACAGTACACATGCAAATAATTTATAGTAACTTAATGCAAAATAAAATACCATATACAAACTGTGGAAAATTCTTCAAGAGATGGGAAGACCAGACCATCTGACCTGCCTCCTGAGAAATCTGTATGCAGGTCAAGAAGCAACAGTTATAACTGGACATGGAACAACAGACTGCTTCCAAATTGGGAAAGGAGTACATCAAGGCTGTATTTTGTCACCCTGCTTGTTTAACATCTATGCAGAGTACATCATGAGAAATGCTGGACTGGAGGAAGCACAAGCTGGAATCAAGATTGCCGGGAGAAATATCAATAACCTCATATGCAGATAACACCACCCCTATGGCAGAAAGCAAAGAAGAACTAGAGAGCCTCTTGATGAAAGTGAAAGAGGAGAGTGAAAAAGTTGGCTTAAAGCTCAACATTCAGAAAACGAAGACCATGGCATCCGGTCCCATCACTTCATGGCAAATAGATGGGGAAACAATGGAAACAGTGACAGACTTTATTTTGAGGGTCTCCAAAATCACTGCAGATGGTGATTACAGCCATGAAATTAAAAGACACTTGCTCCTTGGAAGGAAAGTTATGACCAACCTAGACAGCATATTCAAAAGCAGAGACATTACTTTGCCAACAAAGTTCCATTTATTCAAAGCTATGGTTTTTCCAGTAGTCAAGTATGGATGTGAGAGTTGGACTATAAAGAAAGCTGAGAGCCGAAGAACTGATGCATTTGAACTGTGGTGTTGGTGAAGACTCTTGAGAGTCCCTGGGACTGCAAGGAGATCCAATCAGTCCATCCTAAAGGAGATCAGTCCTGAGTGTTCATTGGAAGGACTGATGTTGAAGCTGAAACTCCAATACTCTGGCCACCTGATTCAAAGAACTGACTCCTTGGAAAAGACCCTGATGCTGGCAAAGACTGAAAGCAGGAAGAGAAGGGGATGACAGAGAATGAGATGGTTGGATGGTATCACTGACTCAATGGACATGAGTTTGGATAAACCATGAGTTGATAAAGGACAGGGAAGCCTGGCATGCTGCAGTCCATGGGGTCGCAAAGAGTCGGGCACAACTCAGTGACTTGAACTGAAGAACTGGGTGTTAGGATAACTTACAGAACTAAGACAAAAACCAAATTTACTCAGCATAAACTTAGTTATACAACACTGAAATCAATTCAATTAGGTAAACTCTCCATATCAGGTCTATGAAGTCATATAAACTAGAAATTTTTAATCTGTCATATTTATTAGATTCTTTATTGAGGCCAGCAGGAAGGGCTGAGAGAGAAGGAAAAATAAATGGAAAAATGCTAAATATTTTAGTAGCATTTACTGCTCAGATATATTTTATGTCACAAAGTATTTTAAATTTTGTTAAACCAGCTACAGAAATGGAGGGTAATGGCTTTCTTCTCTATACAGAAATTTTTCCAGTATAGGAATCCCACCAAATAACTGAGGGGCAGTTGAATACAATCAAAATTGGTTTTTATAACCTATCAGGAGTTTCCAGTTCATTTCATCAATAGTCTCCTTTTTCACCATATTCTGCTTTGAATGAGGTTTGACTGGAGGTCAGGTGATCTGAAGAAGTTCTTACAGAAATGTCTCTCCACTCAAACATAAATACTGTCCAAGGACCGTGCAGACAAAATTATATTTCTTTGCTATTGTTATGTTAGGGAACCATAGGAAACCACCCACCCTGCCCAGGCAGGGTAATAACAGCTGAAAGTATCTCACAAGAGGTTCCCATAAGGAATGGATAAGCTATGGCCAGTTGGAAGAATTTGGGAGGGGCCCGAAGGAGGGAGGAGACGCCAGCTCCTATTCCGTCCTGCCAGGCTCCCAGATTCCTTGTACTGGAATCCATCTTGGTTGAGAGATTTGCATGACACCAGGAAAGACCCCAAGTCAGACCAAATATGAGAGAAGCAAGATGACTGGCTAGAAACAACCCAGAAACTAAAACCTTTACCACAAACCTTGAGACTGAGAGCCACGTGGCAGAGCAGTCCTCCCGGGCTCCCTTACCCTGCTGCTCTCTGCCCAGGTGCCCCTTCCCAGTAAGGCCTCTGGCTTTGTGTCTCCTCTGATGATTCATTTCTGAGTTTTAGACAAGAGCCCACTCTTGGGCCCTGGAAGGAGTCCCCCTTCCAGCAACCACGATTTATAATTTTATAAATTAAACCACCAGCCTCCTCCCCTAATGTTTCCTCCATGCTCCACTACAATCCAGGAGACAATTCCCTCAGAGTCTTTTGCTTTGTCTTTCCATTCCAAAGCCCATTTTTTGCTTTCTTGCTTTTCATTACAGGTATTCCCTCTATGAACAAATAGTCCGGCACTTTGCATTTCAAAGCTCTCTTGGATCTGAGCTCAACTCCAACCTGGAGACGCCCAAAGGAAGAGCTCCAACTCTAGACCAGCATGAGGAAACAGACTGTCCTACTGGAAAAAACACCCAAGTTCCAGTCCTAGTTGTTTATTTTAATTATGAGGCAAGTCACTCAACTTCTGGGAACCCTGGTCTGCCAACTTAACAAGATGGTTGTACAACTTAATAGGGTGGTTGTAAGGATTAAGAGATCTATTTATACCAACTGTTATCTCTAATATTTGTTCATGGATAACCCATTTTTGATACTTTTCTTAAAAAAAAAACCCTGACCTCCCTTGGCTATGATACATTCCCCAGTGGATTTTGTATCCTTTGAGTATAAAAAACTATGACCAGTTTTCTTTGAATAGTTAGTATCTATCATCTGGCAATTGCTGTATATGTCAATGATATTTTCCAAATGAAAAACTGAACTAATTAAAAGCAATAGTTTGTGTGGACTTCCCAGGTGGCATTACGGGCGAGGAATCCACTTGCCAAGGCAGGATATGTGAGAGACATGGGTTCTTCTGGAGGAAGACATGGCAACCCACTCCAGTACTCTTGCCTGGAAAATTCCATGGGCAGAGGAGCCTGGTGGGCTACAGCCCACAAAGACTGAGCACAACAACACTGCACAGCAAACTGTATGCTAGTAATGTTCCAATATTAAGCTACAAATACAACGTGCTGGTTTCTTTCATTCACTAATTAAACTAAATTTTGGAGACTTTGCTCTGTGCCAGGCATCCACGCTAGGCAAAGACAGTGGAAGATGCCTCTCGCCAAATGTCGCAACTCTCACTACTGGAGAGCGTCTTACCAACAGCCCACCAAAGAGTTACTGTTACTGGAGCATGAAGAATGAAGGGACAGTAAAACATATGAGTAGCCAGAAAGAATTTCACTATAATTTTCTGACAGATCTGACTCTGAGAAATGCAAGAAACACTCTAACTTTAGAATTTAATGAATGATTGCATTGCACCCAAGTGTACCATCTCTTCTCTTCCTGTCTTCTCTTTCACTTTCTCATGGATAAATTCAAATTTTTTAATGTTTTATCTTCTTTAAGGGATCACATCACATCGAGAACATCAAATATGTCTTGAATCCTTAATGTGTTCATAGCATCACTTTTTTCAAATGAGAGGAGAATTTGGTCTTTGGACCTTCTTCAATGACAATGAGTAAATAGGATTCTTTCTTTAGAAAATGTTGATTTCACACTGAATAGGGCCAGTTATACAATTTAATTTCTGCAAAATTTATTAAAATTCTATCATCTCCTGGGCCAGCTTGCTAAGTTCTCATGTACATAGCAAATCGATTTAAATATCTCTGCCACCCTCAAGGAGCTTAAATTCAGTGTCAGAGGTAAGACATGCGTACAAAATATTCAGTCATAACTGCGGAAAGCATAAGGAAGGAGTTAATTTATACATTGTCAAATATTCAGAGAGAAATTGCTGTTATTGTAAATAGATCATAATGACAGCCTCCGAAGGTGTTAAAATTGCCTCTACAGCCTCGAAATAATTAACAAAATATCTCCAGTGGAAAAATAAGTCATTTCCTAGTTATTACCCAAGCCTTCACTACTTAGATTCTGTGCATAATTTCAGAGGCTTTTGTGTAGTAACAATGATCCATCTTGTATTTTATGTAGTCTTTTCTGGGGAATCACTGTTTGTAGCCCTAAATACAGTCCAAACAGGCTCAGGTTTTCAATGAAATATTAATGTTTCATGTGCACAGAAATGTTCTCATTTACCTGTCCTGGATGTTCTTATTCTAACACTTTAAACGCAGTTTGCAGCTAAGCCGTTTGTTCCTCTCGTAGAGGACAATGGGCTAATAGCTCACGTAGAGTGGAGGCATAATAGCTAAACAGTTTTTATTTTAGCCTAGAGGATCACTGAGCTGCTTCTCTGGGATTTATGCCGTCATTTCAAACCCCAAGCTAAGAAAAGTGTGTACTGTCAGACTTGCTTTATCGTTTTTTCAAATGAAAGTTTAATCACCTTGACATTTACAGTACGGAGTGTCTGGGTGACAGCATTCACGGAGCATGCAGCAATCTCTTTCCAGAAGTAACTCTGAAAACGTAAAGAAGGGTGGCTGAGTGTCAAATCCAGACACCAAGTCTAAAAGCAGCCTTTCCAGGGCTGAGATATAACACAGGCTGCCCTCATGTTTTAGAGGGCGTGCTCCTTTCTTCACAGTATTTGTGAGTTCCATAGTGGAGAAAAAGGATTATTTGTGCAAATAAGTTTGGGAAACACCTGGCCCCTAAACAAGAAAAAAACGTCCAGAACATCTCAAAATTTTTAGTACATTGATATGCTATTCAAAGTTCCATAAGAGAAACATATGATGCAGCTTTCTAGAACTCTTATGGTTATAAAAACTTACTTTTTCATGGAAGATCTTTAGGAAGAAGTGTTTGGTGGAAGGTATTTTCTAGGTAATTTTTATTTCCATCTTGAGTTCATCTGTAGCTGCTGCTTTTTAATTGCATATTACTATGAGCATTCCCTGATGGCTCAGAGGGTAAAGAATCTGCCTGTAATGCAGGAGACACAGGAGATGTGGGTTCGACCCCTGAGCTGGGAAAATTCCCTGGAGTAGGATACAGCAACCCACTCCAGTATTCTTGCCTGAAGAAATCCATGGACAGAGGCACCTGGTGGGCTACAGTCCAAAGGGTTGCAAAGAGTTGGACAGAACTGAGTGACTAAGCACGCATGAGCATGTATTATTTGTACAACAACAACAAAAAGAAAAGGTAGTATTCTACAAGATCAAAATTACGTAAGCCAAAATATTTGTGTGAAAAGAGAACTATAAGAAAATACATTCACTGTTCCTGGTCTTTGGGACAGATGATAAGTGATGGGTAATATTTGCACTTCTTTCTACTCTAGGTATTCTCCAAACTTCCTAACATGGGCAAGGGAAAAAAAAATACACTGAATGTGTAAAAAATAAAATTGCATTCCTAAATAATACATACTTTTTGCAGAGATATGTTTTCTTTTTAATTTAAAAAATTTTTAAGTAAGCATTTTACTTTATTCAATTTTAGATATAGAAAAGTTGCAAAGATACTATAGAGTTTTGTTTCCCCAGTTTCCCCCAATGTCAACATATTATATCACCATAATACATTTGTCAAAACTAAGAAATTAACATTGGGAAATCACCATTAACTGGGTAAGCTATTTTAGCATCAAAAAAGTTTGCCTTCTCTGGAGTTGTTTCACCTTGCCATTTTCACAGTGAAAATGCAAGGTTTTCTTCTTTCTTGTCTTATTTTCCTCATTAGAGTTTCTTGAAGTTTCTTTTAAACTTCCTTTCAAGAAGCCTCCGTTTCAGAAGTTCATAGGCAAAAATCTAGGTAAATCCCTATTTTACAGAGTTTTCATGCACCAATACAGCTACACTAAATGAATTTACACTAAATAAATCCGTTATAAGATCTGATTTATCATAAAACACTGTTTAAAGTTTACTAACTTAAATTGCTTGAACTATATGATTCCACTTACATGAGCTAGAGAGAGTGGTCAGATTCACACAGACAGAAAGTAGAACCATCACATCAGTCAAAATGGCCATCCTAAAGAGTCTACACAGAATAAACGCTGGTGAGGGTGCAGAAATGGGCACCCATCTACGCTATTGGTGGGGATGTAAATTAGAGCAGCCACTATGGAGAACAGTATGGAGGTTCCTTAAAAAACTAAAAAATAGAACTACCATATGGCCCAACAGTCCCACTCCTGGGTATACATCCAGAGAAAACTGACTCAAAAAGATACGTGCACCCCAATGTTCATAACAGCACTATTACAATACGCAGCACATGGAAGCAACCTACATGTCCACTGACAGATGATGGATAAAGAAGATGTGGCCTGTGCACGCACGCACACACACACACATACACACACACAATGGAATAGCACTCGGCCATAATAAAGAATGAAATAACGCTATTTGCAGCAACATAGGTGGGCCTAGAGATTATCATGGTAAGTACAGTAAGTCAAAGACAAAGATCATAGGATATTACTTACATATAGAATCTGAAAAGATACCAATGAACTTACTGACAAAACAGAACCACAGACATAGACAATAAACTTATGTTTACCAAAACAGAAGGGGGGGGGGAATAAATTAGGAGGATGGGATTAACATATACATACTACTATAAACAAAGCAGATAATCAACAAGGGCCTACTACATAGCAGAGGAAAGTATACTCAGTCTCTTGTAATAACAACGAAAAAGAACATAAAAAGAACATATATTCATTCTATATCTATATATCTGAATCACTATGCTGTACACCAACTAACACAAAGCTATAAATCAATTATATTTTTAAAATGCTTCTAAAAGGAGAATGGTGGCAGCCAGGGCATGGGGGAAAGGGAAGAGGGAGAGTTCTTTAATGGATATAGAATTTTGATTCTGCAAAACGAGAAAGTTCTACAGTTTGGCTATATACCAATATACATACACTTAACACTACTGACTATAAACTTAAAAATGGCTAAAATGGTAATTTTTTACATTATCTGTATTTTGCCACAATTTTAAAAATTATATAATTTTCAATAATTTTAAGTCTCACTAAATATAAAGATGGGCTTCCCAGGTGGCCCTAGTGGTAAAGAACCCACCAGCCAAAGCAGGAGACATGAGACGTGGATTTGGTCCCTCAGTTGGGAAGATCCCCTGGGGGAGGGCGGGTCAACCCACTAGAGTATTCTTGCCTGGAGAATCCCATGGGCAGAGGAGTCTGGTGGGCTACAGTTCAGAGTCACAAAGAGTTGGACATGGATGAAGCAACTTAGCACACAGGGATGCAAATATAAAGACAAAACACAGAACTATTTAAAACTATCTATGAAAATAGAAGATTGTTGGAGAAAAAATATTCTTGTTCACTAGAATGGAAATCTGGATTAGTTTTCTTAATCAAGGTAGCAACTAACAGTGCAAATATCTGGTGCTCTGGTGAAAATTTTCAAAAGTGCATGGATCTTAAAAGGCACTTTACATTTTCAAATTAGGCTATTTCCTCAAATATACATATACAAGTTCTTATTGATTATACTTTGAAACTATATTGATTGCATATTTCTAAAATTAATTTATTACTATGAGTTGAGAAATTTATCCCTCAATTTTAACTTCTAATTCTCCAAACTGCTAGTATCATTACTATTATAATATCCTACTGATTTCTGACTAGACTTACAGAAACATCTATTATCTTTTTGGAAAAGAATGTGACTCAGGGAAAATAAGTGTCTGTACGTCTTTCTTCCCTAGCTCTGTTCTAGAGTACCATTTAACTTTTTGGTTCTTTACTGACTTTCCTGGTGACTCAGCGGAGAAGGCAATGGCACCCCACTCCAGGACTCTTGCCTGGAAAATCCCATGGACGGAGGAGCCTGGTAGGCTGCAGTCCATGGGGTCGCTAAGTGGGACACGACTGAAGCGACTTAGCAGCACCAGCAGCTGGTGACTCAGCAGTAAAGTATCTGCCTGCATAATCCCTGGGCCAGGAAGTTCCCTGGAGAAGGAAATGGCAACCCAATCCAGTACTCTTGCCTGGACCATCCCATGGACAGAGGAGCCTGGTGGGCTACAGTTTACAGAGTCACAAAAGAATCAGACATGACTCAGCGACTAAATAACAACAACAATATGTAGTATTTATTAAAATCACAACTCTTTCAGGAATTTGTAGGCATGCATAAACAAAACTGTACACAGTACTTAATAACCTCAGCAGAATTTTCAAAAGCAAGATGTGGACAACACAGAATACCTCCCATGCAGAGCTATCTGCTCCCCTGGGCAGGTACACCCAATAAACAGCTATGGGCCATGCAATCAACGGATGAGATGAGAAACATTAATATTCCCGCCACACAACCAGATGCATCACTATGAAATGAGACTATATCGTTGCATAAATATAGAATGGTAAGTACCCACTGTGAGGGGGTAATTGACGAGGGAGTTACAGTAACTCTAGGTGAGGAACTTGCAGGCATACCTGCCACTCATCATCTTTCTTATCACCTGGAATAGAGTTTTAGGAGCTATTTGTGTGATTAAAAGAGGAAGCCCAGGGAACTGTTATCCGGTCAGCATTTCAGGAAAACGGAGAAACCCCAAGGTAGGGCGATGACAGATGAGCCTTGGACCAGGGAAAGGGATGGAAATCATCCTTTGGAGAGAACAAATATGTCTTTCTTCATAATCAGAAAGATGTCTGTCGTGAGCTCCCTGTTAATTAGAAATGTCTAGAGTGCTGAAAGGACAGATGATTGATGTCTGGATTTCCCCTAATTCCTACTTTCTCACGTCAAGCTGAAGCACGTGGAGGGCTGGTATCAATAGGGAGACAGAACACCCTCTGAGTTCCTGTCTATCATTGCACCCCTGAATCTCCAGGAAATCTACCTAGGAAGAGGTTCCATACAGATGAGAAGGGAGGAAGGAACACTGACGTCAGTTCTACACCCCTCAGTTTTTAAAAATGCTGATGATACCACGCAGATGCTTCATCAGGATTATGCAAAGAGAAGTCCGTGAAGAAGGCAGGAAAAGGAGCCCTGTTTGCAGGCTAGGAAAGGACAAGAATAAGGATTATGAAAGCTGTTGGAGGTTTCTTGAAGCTTTCAACACCCTCATGTCCGTTGCTTTTGTTCCCTTCTCTGTCTCATACATCATTTAGTAGCAAAACCCTAAAATAAAAGGGTGTGTGGCCCTTTAATTCTAGGTCAAACAGAAGCCAGAAAACCAAGGAAACTGTATCCTATTACATATACAGTCTTGCAAGCGAAAGAATCGAGAGAGGAGGAGAATGGAGACCTGAGATGAATGAGAGGCTGTGGGAAAGCCTGCCTGGGACCGAGCAGCGTGCCCAGCCATCCCAAGAGAGATCCGTAGGGGCTCTGGCTGTCAAAATGACGGATTCGAACTTACATATTTCTTCTTCTTTCAGTTGAACCGCTATGATGAGACTATAATTGAATCATGTCTACTGGATATCCGGATGTAACAGCACAACTTAGTAAGCTGAACTATGAAATGAAACACAAAAGCATCTTTTAGAGTGCCAACGTAAAACAAAAACAGTGGAAAATCCCAAGTCTAGTTATTCCATCATGTGTAAGTTTTTTTCCCTCCCCCTTTAACAGTGAATCATCTGAATTAACAGTTGTCCCGAGAGAAGTTTTTAAAAATACCTAATTAATTCTAGAAACCTCCATGAAATGTGTCATCTGGACTCAAAATTTCACAGCAGCCGGGCAGCATTCTTTTTTCCCAGGCACCCTTGTTTCCATGTCGGTAGTGGTGTGAAGTCGAGTGATCATTCTTTCCTTCTTTTTATACAGTCCAACATTTTCCTGCTTCGTGGCGTCCTGCCGAGACATCCTTTTATCCTGGTTCCTCCACTATGCTATATGAAGGGTCTGTCTCCATAGACAGTTCTGGAACACATCATGCTCCCTCCTGCTGTAGGTTCAGACCCTTTACTACGCCGATTCCCAAGTCCTCAGCGGTGGCCCTCAAAACTTTCCAGCACAGAAATCACCAGGGGATCGTGTTAAAATACTGCCCCTGGTTTTCCATTTTTAGTCTAGCTTGCCAATGACTGGTTCAATCGCAGATGATTCTCAACTAGTTTAACGAGTCCCGCTTTATTACTCCCTTCCTTGCCTCCTTGACAAATCCTCCCCACACTGGTTTCTTCCTCAGGCTCTAGAGCAGTCTGAAAGTGAAGCAAAAAGAAGTGCTAGTCACTCAGTCATGTCCGACTCTGTGAGACCCTATGGACTGTAACATGAGATTCTCCAAGCAAGAACACTGGAGTGGGTTGCCCTGCGCTCCTCCAGGGGATCTTCCTGACCCACTAGAGTAGTCTAGTGACCTCTGATTTACCCTGAATAGTTCTTTCTGCACTTTTTAAATTTTATGTGTTTATATCTCAATTCTATGCTCTACTGAACATTCTTAAAAGGAACTTCATGTCTTACAGGATGGTACAGTAGTGTGTTTGTTGTTTAGTTACTAAGTCGTATCCAACTCTTTTGCAACGCTATGGACTGTAGCTCACCAGGCTCCTCTTCTCCATAGGATTTTCCAGGCAACAATCCTGGAGTGGGCTGCCATTTCCCTCTCCAGGGGACCTTCCTGACCCAGGGTCAAATCCAAGTCTATAGTATTGGCAGGTGGATTCTTTACTGCTAAGATGCCAGGGAGGCACAGTAGTATATAATAAGCATTAAATAATATTATTAGTAGCATGAGCTGCCCATGTAACAGAGGGCCTTTCATGGCAAAAGGATGCAATTATTTATAGGCTTGAAGATAACTGGAGAAAGAGGCCTGGGGAGAAAGCAAAGGTACTAAATAAAGGAAGCGCTGATACACAGGCAGGGCTGCAGCCTCCTTCCTTGGGGTCACTGCAGGTGTGGAAACATGGAGGCCACGTACATGCAGCGTGGGACCCCCAGAGCCAGGCACCCCAGGGGCTGGCTGTGCTCTTCCTGGCTATGTTATTTGCATGTGTCCTTTCTCTAGAAAGTGTTAGTTGCTCAGTCATGTCTGCCTCTGAGACCCCACGGACTATAGCCCACTAGGCTCCTTTGTCAGTGAGATTCTCCAGTAAGAATACTGGAGTGGGTTGTCATTCCCTTCGCCAGGGGATCTTCCCAACCTAGGGGTCGAACCCAGGTCTCCAGCATTGCAGGAAGATTTTTCACCCTCTGAGCTGCCAGGAAAGCCTCTAGATTCTAGCATATCCAATTATAAAAGAGAATTTTACTGCGTGATCTCTAAAACCTCTTCTGATGCTACACAATCTGGGAACTTATTCACATCTGGAAAGGATACCAGAAAGATTGGCATTGCAAGAAGGAAGTATTTCTGGGCTGTAAAAGTTGTGAGTACCTTTGTTCTCAGCTTTCTTTTCCTAATTTCAAATTATTTCATTTTAAAATATTTTATATATTTTATCCACTGCTTTAAACTCCCTCATAAAGGAGAGGCAGCATCATTTGATGTTATATGCAGTTTTTCTGAGAATTTTGAGCACACTGGTGTTCCTTTCTGCCACTTCTTGTGAAAATGTCTTCTTTGAAGCTTTTTTGCATCTGAGAATCTCCCCAAGATATTCTGTTTTATTATAGTCTTCTTTTCGCCAATATCATCTATAAAACCATTTTCTACTTCATCTCCCAATTTATTTTTCTTTTCCACTGCTCTGTAAAATGTTCATTTCATAATATAATCACATTATACAAGTCCCTGGGTTCCTCCTAAAATAGTGTGTGTAGTTTTACAACTAAGGTTTTTGTAAGTTAATTACTTTCATTAGCGTAGTTGATACATAAGAACCACATAAGTATCTTTCCTTTTACAATAGAAAGGATAACAGGCAAGATTAATTCTCAATTTTTACTTGTAATTTCTACTACAAGTATTTAAGAATTGTATCTCTGTTTACCTTCTGTAACGTAATACATTTTAAGGTTTAATTTTGCTTGATGTTAAATATTATCACTTTTTTATTAAGGCAAAAGTCACAAAAGTTAAAGAAAAATTTTAAAGGAAAAATATTCCTTCCATTACCACAGAAGCTTTCATTCATGTATGTAATTGACATGCATATTTTAACAAGACTGCATCCATAGCATAATGCCATTGTTTTTCATGTTTTTTATAACATAAACACTGTCTCACAACCATTATAATTTTTAACGGACAAATAATGTTTCATTGCATTTGTGTGACCTATTTGTTTCTCGTTGCACATTTAGGTTTGTTATATTTTTATTATTTTTTGATACTTCTACTATCTTTATGCAAACAGCATTTTATTATAAGATGTCCTTAGAAATAGGATAGCCGAGTCAAAAGATAGGAATATTTGGGGAGCTTCTGATATAAATTATTATATTGCTTTCCAAAATGGGTGGTATAAATTTACCTTCCCACCTTCAATATACTGGTTAAATACAGCCTTACCCTGAGGAGTTATTTTGGTCAAATATATATAACATAAAAAATGGTTCAAGGAGTAAATCTTAAGTGTCCAATGCAGTGGTATTAGTGAAAGTCGCTCAGTCAAGTCCGACTCTCTGCAATCCCAAGGACTATACAGTCTATGGATTTCTCCAGGCCAGAATACTGGAATGGGTAGTCATTCCCTTCTCCAGGGAACCGTCCCAACCCAGGGATCAAAGCCAGGTCTCCTGCATTACAGGCGGATTCTTTACCAGCTGAGCTACAAGGGAAGCCCAAGAATACTGGAGTGGGTAGACTTTCTCTCTCCAGGGGACCTTCCCAACCCAGGAATCTAACCCAGGTCTCCCGCATTACAGGCAGATTCTTTATCAGCTGAGCTACCAGGGAAGCCTGGCAGTGGCATTAAGTATGTTCAAATTGTTGTGCAACCGTCCCCACTGTTACCTCCACAACTTTTTCATCCCCCCACACAAAAAGACTGCAGCCACGGAACAACAGGTTCCCATTCCTCCGTCCTTTCAGCCTCTGTAATCTGTATTCTACTTTCCAGTCTCTAAGACCTATCCTAGCTCCCTTATGTAAGTGAAGTCATTAAATATTTGTTCTTTCGTGTTTGGCTAATTTCACTTACCAAAATGTTTTCAAGGTTCTTCCCTGTTTTAACATATGTCAGAATTCCGTTCATTTTCAAGGCTGAATAATATTCCATGATAATTTACACACCACATTCTGTTTATCCACTCATCTGTGAATGGACATTTGTGCTGCTTCCGCCATTTGACTATTGTGAAGAATGACTGCCATGAATACCAGAGAGCAAACATCTGAGTCCCTAGTTTCAATTATTTTGAATATATTCTGAAAAGCAGAATTGCTGGAACACATGGCCAGTGATTTTGTGCTTAAGTTTTGAGGACTGCTATTGTTTTAATGCTTAAAAAAGTTCTTTGTTTTGCCTTCCTTGGTGTAAGTTTCATTTTTTTAAGGTTTGAGCAGTTCATTCCCCTATGGTGCTTTATATTGGATCTTCTATGAATGATGTTTACGTCCTCTGCCCATTTTTGATTGAACTTTTTTCTCACTGCTTTTCTAAAAATCGGACTGAGCCCCATGGTGGACATTTACTCCTTTTGCCCTACTGAAAATCCTTTCCCTTTTATACCTCAATTTCCTTTGGGAATTACGCCTTCTCCACTGTGGGCTACTTTTGGGGTGGGGGGCATCAAGCATGTCCCCATGCCATCGCCAGTTAGATGCTCCCAACAATTTGAATTGTAAAAACAAGAATGGAAAACAATGAAAGCTACATTATAACGCTCATAGCTTTCTGAAAAAGATGGGCCAACATCAGAGTTTCTTTTATCCATGTTTATTTATATACTTTCCCTGGTCTCACTCATAATGATACCTGATTTTTTTCCCTAGTGTTTAGTTTTTTAAAAAATTAGCTAATTTCTGGCTGTGCTGGGTGTTCATTGCTGTGCGGGCTCTTCTCTAGTTGCAGGAAGTGAGGGGCTACTCTCCAGTTGCCATGCACAGGCTTCTCACCGCAGTGGCCTGTTGCTGAACACCAGCTCTACGGAGCGTGGGCTTCAGCTGTTGCAGTTCCCAGGCCCTAGAACACAGGCTCAGTAGTAGCGAACAGGCCTAGCTGCTTCCTGGCATGTAGTATCTTCTGTGTATACGTGTGTGTGTACACACATGCACTCAGTCACTCAGTCATGTCCAATTTTTTCTGACCCTTTGGACTGTAGCCCACCAGGCTCCTCTGTCCATGGGATTCTCCAGGCAAGAACACTGGACTGCGTTGCCATTTCCTCCTCCAAGGAATCTTCCTGACCCAGGGATCAAGCCCATATCTCTGGTGGCTCCCCTTCATTGCAGGCGGATTCTTTACCACTAAGACACCAGGGAAGCCTTCCAGTGTTTAGTTTTGCAAGCAATATCACATAATTTAATTTCAACAAGTTTCTGCTTTAAAAAGTTGTTAGAATCTGCTTCTATTGTTTATAATAAGACTTGATAGAATATTTATCTATTTATGATCTATATTTTAATATAATCTTAATCTATATACTATCTATATACATGATCCTTAGTCAAATTTTATGAAATATTTTTCCAAGTTCATTGACTTCTCTTAAATGTTAGTTTTATTTCTTTTCTACTGCTTAGTAACTTTCAAATTTGTAAAGTTTCATAGAATTAAGCCTTTAAATCTTGCTGTAACTTGCTAAAAATTCCTTTAAAGCTAAAAAACTAGCTTCCCTTTAGTCAATAACTAATTTTTTCCACTTTCTGTTTTGATTATAGTTAAATGGTTCTAACTTATGCCCAATTTTCTGTCATTCCTAAATATGTTACTTTTTCACATTTCCTAGTAGCAAGTGACTTTAGATTTATTAATATATTTTTATGTAGCTCCAGCTTTGCAGGCTCTGAAAGTGTTTCATTTTGGGGTGTGATAGATACTTTCCACTTGTGAAGGAATCCATTCCAAAGCTCCAAAAGATGCTGTTCTATAAAAATTAGACTTTAGGAAGGAAGGAAGCACGGGCACAGCTACTGTTTGTTTCTCTTCCTAGCCTCATTTCTTTTTCTTATTCTTCTTTTTTTTTTTTTTTCTTTCTAATGAAGTAAGGATGAGAATCATGTAAGAGGCAGGAGAGAGGCTCTGGATTGTAATCTGGGAAGGATGGAATGCCTGTTCTGAAAGGGCGTCCAAATCAGGAGCAAGGGCTGCCTGGGAGACTGTGGAATATGAGAGCATTAACTTTTGGTAAATTACACAGAAGTATTGCAGGCTCATCCACGATCTATTAAGAGAGCCAACCCAAGAACCTAAAGCAGAAATGTAAAAATAGTAATAACAGTGATATAGAAGTTTCTTATCACTTGACCTTTTATCCAGAAGCTGAATATCTACAGCAGGTAACAGCAAAGTTACTCTGTTGAAACCCAGCCCATCTGATCTCTTCCTATCCTGCAATGATCCCTATACCACCACTGGAACTCCAGGGTTCTGCAAGACACCATTTGACAATGACCATTTCAAAGGAAAAGAGATGTCATACATCATCACAATTTGTGTCCAGGAGAAAATGACTGACAGTAACCTAAGTAACACCTCTCTCTAAAGGGGTTTTCACTGTAATAGGGATCAAAAGGGCTGACACTTGATAGAAGAATTTCATAAATCAGAGTGAGTGGGAGAACTGGCTGGGGAGGGAGGGAGGAACAGCACAGAATCTATTCAATTGTCCTAAAATCATGTCCAGTCACCCACTTCCTGGATGAAGTGCTGACCACAGATAATTTATCATGAGTCATCGTCATCACAAGATATTTGATACTTTTTTAAGGAGCCCTCAGTGCACTATTCATACAAACTAATGCTAATCCTCCCCAAAGAGGCCACCTCATGCATATACCTAATAATAAATATCCATTTGAAGTGATTCCCAGGCAAGACTGGAAGAGGAGAGTAACATTACAATGCAATTTATGGCAAAATAGAACGAAGAATTTAAGATTTTCAGCTACTCAATCAAACCAGGCTAAATATATTTAAAGGGAAAATGGCAAGTGGTGATTATTTAGTGTCTGAGAGCCTGACAGAGGGTTTTTGTTTGTACTCTCAGCTGAAGAACTGAATGTTCCAGAATGTCACCGGAGAACAAAATGTCAGCTGGTGGAATTAATGGCAGATAAATTTAGAGCCGAGTGGAAGAAACGATTACTTTGTAACACATTTGAGCCAACCTATGAAACCTGCTGCCACAGGAGGTTATGGAGTTGAGCACTTCACTGGATTTAAAGCAGAATGAATAACTTTATGACTAATAAATGCCAGTTCCAGCTCTTCGTGCTAAGATAAAAGGGGTGATCAAAGTGCATATTTGAGAGCACAGGCCAGTTGCTGCAGACACAGAAGCAGGGGCCTTTCCCTTGCAAACAGTGACATGCAATTAACTGGACAGAACATGGGAAGCATTT
Organism: Neotragus moschatus; assembly: GCA_006410615.1. Taxonomy (NCBI): domain Eukaryota; kingdom Metazoa; phylum Chordata; class Mammalia; order Artiodactyla; family Bovidae; genus Neotragus; species Neotragus moschatus. Next base: position 779,732 of record SJYA01001368.1, on the reverse strand, counting down.
TTACCCTTTGCTAGAGGTAGGGAGGGGCTTCCCTGGTGGCTGCCAATACAGGAGATGGGGAAAGTTCTATCACTGGGTCAGGAAGATCCCCTGGAGAAGGAAATGGCAACCCACGCCAGTATTCTTGCCTAGGAAATCCCATGGACAGANAGAACATGGGAAGCATTTTTACCCTTTGCTAGAGGTAGGGAGGGGCTTCCCTGGTGGCTGCCAATACAGGAGATGGGGAAAGTTCTATCACTGGGTCAGGAAGATCCCCTGGAGAAGGAAATGGCAACCCACGCCAGTATTCTTGCCTAGGAAATCCCATGGACAGAGGAGCCTGGTGGGCTACAGTCCATGGGGTCTCAAAAGAGTGGGACACAACTTAGCAACTAAACAGCAACAAAGAAGTAGAGAGAGGCCCCCACCAAGGTGCTGTGCAAAGGTGCTGCTGTGGAATTAAGTATGAAAGATGGTCAGAGTGTCCCCGAGCTGAGCTTTCACCGCTTGAGACCTACCCATAACCAACACGCCAACACACACAAGTCCAAACTTTTCTATCTCTAGTTCCCTACTCTACCAGTCTCAAATATTTTCATAGCAAGTTCCATCCTGCTGACTATCACAAGTATTGGGCCTCGCCCTTTTCCACTACTGAAGTATCTGCTTCCTGCTAGTCCACCCTGTGCTCTGACCTTCAACAAATGAAGATTCTCTATTTCTGAGCATCTCCTCACGACTCCTATGCCTTCTTCCATCCCAGTGATGTGGGCTGGATCATGAAGAAATACAAAGGGTCCCTGAACACTTTCCTTCCCCACAGGCATTAAAAAAATCTACAGGGCAGCTGTGGAGACTCAGACACAGAAAACAGACTTTCGGACACGGTAGGGGAGGGAGCAGTGAGATGATGTGAAAGTAACATTGGAACGTCTACATTACCCTATGTAAAACAGAGAACCAGTGGGCATTTGCTATATGCCACAGGGAACCCAAAGTTCTGTGACAACCTAGAGAGCTGGGATGGGGAGGGGGGGAAGGAGGTTTAAGAGGGAGGAGACATATGTATACCTACGGCCAATTCATGTTGATGTATGGCAGAAACCATCGCAATGTCGTAATTATCCTCCAATTAAAAATAAAAAATTTTTAAATGATAAAAAATCAAAAGGAATATTAGTCATCATGTTGGGTAATGTGTGTGCAGCACCCCAAGTACAAGAATATTTAACCTCCAGAAACAGAATTGATATTATTTTTTTCTAAATTAGAAGTGTATTACAAAAAGCTAAACAGATATGAGGATATTTTGCATTACAGGCTAAATTCAAACTAAAGAGATTAATTTACAAATTTAGAATCCCAATTCTTCTGATTTGGAATTAGAAATCAAACTTTTTTTTTTTTTCCTGCACAAGATATAGTAGGTCTTGTATTTCTCTTTGAAATGGACAGTCTAGAATTAGGCCTTAAATCCCTTAATTGGGAACAATATTTAGTTTTATTCCATTTCATAATGAAGAACAGATGTATCCAAATGTAGTTACTTCCAAACATAGTTGGTTTTATATTTAGAGTAACTACTCTCAAGACATTTGAAGAAATCTATTTTTTCCAACACTATCATATTTAACTTGCAGTATCCCATTATACTGCTATATGATTTTACTAGATAACTCTTTATTCATTCTATCAACATTAATCATGAAAGATAAAATGAACATTAGTTTATTCTCAAAATGTCTGAAGTAGAAAACCATGTTTGGAATTGAATTTTCAACTCTTGTCACTGGGAAATTTCTGTAATTTTCAATTCTGAAGACAGATTTTTAGTTTCAAGTGTGCTGGATTAGAATTGTTTTTTTGGCAAGGAATAAACGTAAGAATAAACATAAAACATAAGAATAAGCATAATAATAAGAATAAACATAAAACACAATAAATATAATAAACATAATCAAAATACATATTTTAAAATTATTTACAAGTTCCTTTACCTTTGCACTGATAACTACTTTTCACGGTTGCATTACTTACTTCATTTGGTTTTAAGACAGAACTCCCTTGAAATGGCTATTGTTTTTCTCAGTTCATTAAAATTCCTATCACACATTGCCTTTCTATGGTTTGTTCATAATGATGTTTGAAATTGCATTGTTTTGACAAAGACATACTTTGTATATTAAACATGTAAGTGTAGCCTCTAATTCAACAAAGAATTCTGCTCTCTCCTACTGTCTTGAATTATGTCACCCTCTCAGTCTCCCAGGGTTACAGTTCACAGGGTCACAAAGAGTTGGACATGACTGAAGCGACTTAGCATGCAGAGATACGGGAACACAAAACGTTTCTTACCTCTAGAAAGAAAAACAGTACAACTGTGATGAATGTGAGAATTGACATTCCCCCCTGCATCCAACTCATAAAAGAAGATGTGGTTACAATAAACTGGAGAAAGAGTGTCAGTCTAAAGAGAAGGGCAATGACAAAGCTCCAGCTGATCGCTGCCTTACAGCATAGAGCCCTGGTATTGTCAGAACTTTCGGAAATTTCCAGATAGGCCAGAGATCCAGATTTTCACCCAAGTTTTAAACGTAGCTAGCTGGCTAATTAAACTTTAAAGAGTACAACACATATCACTACATACGCACTTCAGTTCTGTTCAGTTCAGTTGCTCAGTCAGGTCCGACTCTTTGTGACCCCATGCATCGCAGCATGCCAGGCCTCCCTGTCCATCACCAACTCCCGGAGTNTACTTTGGCCACCTCATGCAAAGAGTTGACTCATTGGAAAAGACTCTGATGCTGGGAGGGATTAGGGGCAGGAGGAGAAGGGGATGACAGAGGATGGCATCACTGACTCGATGGGCATGAGTCTGAGTGAACTCCGGGAGTTGGTGATGGACAGGGAGGCCTGGCGGGCGCAAAGAGTTGGACACGAATGAGCAACTGAACTGAACTGCGTGCCTTTAGTCGCAGCAGTAGTAACCCCTCAGGCTTCCCAGATGGCACAGTGGTAAAGAGTCTGTGTCAATGCAGCAGACGCAGGAGATGCAGGTTCAATCCTTGGACAGAGAAGATCGCCTGGAAGAGGAAATGGCAACCCACTCCAGCCTTCTTGCCTGGAAAATTCCATGGACAGAGAAGCCATGGGGTTGCAAAGAGTTGGACACAACTCAGCACACTAGCACAAGCAGTAATCCTGCAACTACAGACTCTCAAAAACTCTCATCTAAAGCTTGCCAAATACGTAGCAAAATATATTTATTTAGCACATGAAGCATTTGCTTTTAAGAAATAGAGAAAAAATTCAAACAAATTTTTGCATTTGAATCTTCCAGGGACATACGGGAAACACATCTTATTTCATAAGTGATTCTATGAAACAGCTCACAAAGTTTAATGTACACCTTTATATTTTTCCTTCATACCTGAAGCTATGACTGTGAACTGTTAACTTTCAGAAATTAAAGGGTTACTGGAACTTTCTTTCCAAATTACATACACAGACAGTGTCTCTTTGGGCTAAGGAATGTGGCCTATGTTAGAAGTACTCGAAAGAGACAAAAGTCACCAAGAACTAGGAAATGAGATGAACCTTGGTAAACTAGTTTGAATTAACACTTAATGAATGAAAGTAGTCATCTGTTAAAATCACCCATTTTAGATGATTTAACCCATCCTGGCTGGAGTACTTTGACAATAGATAAGTATAATCAAGATGACTAGAATAATCAGTAAGAGAACAGGGCCAGAGCAACAAGGGTCAAAACCAAATGTTTCCACAACCAGAGGTAATATGAGAAGATTTCAGAAAAGGGGGGCCCCAAAGGCAAAAATTTGAAAGTTTCTCATGAAAATGACGCTCTGAATGTAGCAGACCAAATATTTCAATCCTGAAAACATCATTCTCTTTTGTGGGTCAGGAATAATTCACAAGACTTTACCATATTCTATAAAACTCACTGTGCTCTGATTTTATTCTCACCAAGAAAATTGGTATCATTATCATATTTTTCAAGAAAATCAATAAGACATTTTATTGATTTAATAATGGGTTTTCGGGGGGAAAAATGCACATATTGTTAGCACAACACATCTGATTTAAGAAGCACTGAAACATGAAATAGACAACTAGAGAGAGAGATGGTGAACAGAGATTGCTATCTGCTTTATTTTCCCCCTTCTGCTTAGTAGCAAAATACTGATAAAATTCAAGACAGTAATGCATACATGCACTTAAAAATTACAATTTTAAGACTCCTGTACCAGTTATGGTCATAAATTTTAGTAAGTGTGATATAAGTGAAATCCTGTGAAGATTTCTTTCTCTCTTGCTTTCCTTCCCCGCCTCTTGTGCACCCTGGAGTATGGAAGCAATGGCTACAGTTTTAATACCTTGGGATTTCAAATGATTGTGAAGTTGTGAACTACATACTGGAAATAGTGGAACAGGTAGGGAAGAGAAGGCCCCCGATGATCCCATAGGCCATACCAGGATGGAACTGTGTACTCCTCAGATTTCTTTACTGTGAGAGAAGCATAAATTTCTATCTTGGTAAAGCTATTATATTTGGCAGTGAACTGCTATATGCTCCCATCCTAACTGTGAAGTGATGGTTTTGCTTCCGTGGTACCAGGAAAGGGTATCTAGGAAAGTAGATATATGTATTCTAGTTTCTAGAAAGGAATCTCTCTCACATAGAAGTTCTCCTCTGGTTTGTGTCATTGTATATCAGTTTCTGATAGGAACTGAGGGGAACCTTAGGAGGTCCTGGTCTAAGTGGTTAAGTGGCTTGTTTCCTTTTCATCTTGGTGTTACCAAACTCTCAATTTGTACAGCTACTCCACCATGCTTGCTTAGTCTATACACTGAGCACATCTTGAGAAATGCTGGGCTGGATGAGTTACAAGGTGGAATCAAGATAGGTGGGAGAAACATCAACAACCTCGGATATGCAGATGATACCACTCTAATGGCAGAAAGTGAAGAGGAACCAAAGAGCCTCTTGATGAGGGTGAAGGAGGAGAGTAAAAGAGCTGGCTTAAAACTAAACATTAAAAAAAGTAAGATCACGGCATCTGGCCCCATTACTTCATGGCAAATAGAAGGGGAAAGTAGAACTCATGACAGATTTCCTCTTCTTGGGCTCTAAAATCACTGCGGATGGTGACTGCAGGCATGAAATCAGAAGACACTTGCTTCTTGGCAGGAAAGTAATGACAAACCTAGATGGTGTGCCGAAAAGCAGAGACACTACTCTGCCGACAAAAGTCTGTATTGTCAGGACCATAGTCCTATGGTCTTCCCAGTGTTCACACACAGTTGTGAGAGCTGGACTGTAAAGAAGGCAGAGCGCCAAAGAATTCATGCCTTCGAACTATGGTGCTGGAGAAGACTCCTGAGAGTCCCATGGACAGCAAGCAGATCAGAACAGTCAATTTTAAGGGAAATCAACCCTGAATATGCATTGGAAGGACTGATGCTAAAGTGGAAACGCCAGTATTTTGGTCATCTGATGAGAACAGCTGACTCATTGGAAAAGTCTCTGATGGTGGGAAAGATTGAGGGCAGAAAGAGAAGAGGGCATCAGAGGATGAGATGGCTGGATAATATCACAAATACAATGGACATGAACTTAGGCAAATTTGGGGAGGTGGTGAGGGACAGAGAGGACTGGCATGGTGCAGTCCATGGGGTCACAAAGTGTTGGACACAACTGGGGGATTAACAAGAACAACTCCTATTATAGTCTTATGTAGAATTTTATATATGTTCAATATGTAAAATTCTTAAAGAATAAAACAGCTTGTAACTTATTGTTCTTCATCTGAAACCCAGAATTCTAAGATAAGAAGCCATCCACTTATTAAAACAGTACTTGGCACATGGTTGCTTCATGAATTAGTTTACGCTGTCTAACAATCCATGTTAAAACCCAGTAGCTTTCGAAGACAAGTGTTTATTTCCTCCTGAAGGTGAGCTGGCAGGGTGTCAGCTGATTTTGGCTGGGTTTGGCTCTAAAGGCTGCAGGTTGGGTCGAGGTCCACTCTGAGGGCTTCTGATCCTTGGGTCAGACACTAATGCTGAACTGCTTTTATTCACACTTCTGACACCAAATGTGCAGGGGTTTTCCACATCAACAGCCAGTTCTCCAAATCTCCAGCTAGGCATCCCACAATACAGGTCAGTTCTGACAGGAACCACCCAGAGTTAACACAGACCCCACAGGTTACCGGCTCAGTCCCACAAGATAGTCCCCACCTCAGACATCAGTCTCGTCTCTAGAGGCCACCTGTATGTATGACCAACAGGCAATAAAATGGGACGTTCCCACAACTCCCACCTCAGGTTTGCTAGTTTTCTAGAATGGCTCAAAAACTTAGGGCCCCACTTTACTTTTGTTATGAAGGAAACAACTCAAGAAGCACCAAACGGAAGAGATACAGAGGTTATAGGGTGAGGTATGGGGGGGGGGCAGAAAGGAACTTCCGTGCCCTCTCCAGGTATGACACGTTTCTAGCATTTCAGTCCATTTATCAACTCGAAAGAACACTGAATCTCATCATTTAGAAGTTTTTATAGAGGTCTCATTAAGCAATCATTACTGATTAAACCATTGACCCTTACAGATTAATGCAGTCCCAGCCCCTCTCTCCTTCCCTGGTGGTCACAGGGTAGGGCTGAAAGTTCCAACTTTCTAATCATGTCTTGCTTTGTTCTGTCTGGTGACCAGACCCCATCCTAAAGATATCTAAGAACCCCTCAGCTGAGTTGACTTCTTACCGTAAACTCAAAATGGTGGGGGAGAAGGCAATGGCACCCCACTCCAGTACTCTTGCCTGGAAAATCCCATGGACGGAGGAGCCTGGTGGGCTGCCGTCTATGGGGTCTCACAGAGTCGGACACGACTGAAGTGACTTAGTAGCAGCAGCAGCAAAGTGGTGGAAAGAAAATGACTATGAACAGTAAAAGATGTTCTATCACCTCTATTACTCAGGAAAATCCAAGGATTTAGAAGTTCTGTATCAGGAACTGGGGACAAAGACCAAACAGATATCTGTCACATTACCTAAAGCACTTTTTTTTCTCCTAACAAAGTCAGGAGAAGAAGCCTGTATCAAGCCTTTGTTTATATCACATCTACCAACATCCCATCAAGTGAAAGCAAGTCACATGGCCAAGCCCACAGTCAAGACACAGAAAGTACAGCCCCCTCTGCCTGCCCCAGCCCACACCAAGCATGTGGATGTACAATATTGATACAGGAGGTGAAGAACTGAGAACAATTTTTCAATCCACTAGAGTTCCCAGGAACAATCTATTAAGTAAATGAATGAACGTGGTGGCAATTACAGTTGAAGTGTGTGGTGGGGGTCCAGTTGAGTCAGGCGCTGCAAATGCCAGAGAAATATTAGGTGACAGGTATGAAAATTCTGGGAACTGTAAATGTGTAGGTCATCTGGGCAGAGAGCCATGTTTGGGTATCTATGGGGTATAAACTAGGATCTAGCAGGGAGAATTAGGTGAGCAACTGGAGACAAAGAAGACATTCTAGAAGCAATAGGGTACTACAAACAAAAAGTATACCACCCTATCAAGATAGTAACTAAGTAATGGTATGCTGGCCCCAAATGAGTCTGCTGCTATTCTTCAATAGCTAAATCATGTCCAACTCTTTGGCTCCGTCTCTTCATTCTTTCTGGAGTTATTTCTCCACTGATTTCCAGTAGCATATTGGGTACCCACCAGCCTGAGCAGTTCATCTTTCAGTGTCCTTTTTGTACTGTTCATGAGGCTCTCAAGGCAAGAATACTGAAGTGGTTTGCCATTCCCTTTCCCAGTGGACCATGTTTTGTCCAAACTCTCCACCATGACCCATCTGTCTTAGGTGGACCTACATGGCATGGCTCATAGTTTCATTGAGTTAGATAAGGCTGTGGTCCATGTGCTCAGATGGGTTAGTTTTCTGTGATTGTGGTTTTCATTCTGTCTGCCCTCTGATGGCGAAGGATAGGAGGCTTACGGAAGCTTCCTGATGGGAGAGAGTGTCTGAGGGGAAAACTGGGTCTTGTTCTGATGGGCGGGGCCATGCTTAGCAAATCTTTAATCCAGTTTTCTGTTGATGGGTGGGGCTGTGTTCCCTCTTTATTGTCTGACCTGAGGTCAAACTATGGTGGAGGTAATGCAGATGTTGGCAACTTCCGTCAAAAGGTCCCATGCAGACACTGCTGCACCAGTGCCCCCTACCCTGAAAAAGCAAGGAAGTTCCCCCCCAAAATCTACTTCTGCTTTATTGACTATGCCAAAGCCTTCTGATTGTGTGGATCACAAAACCCTATGGGAAATTCTTAAAGAGATGGGAATACCAGAACACGTGACCTGCCTCCTAAGAAATCTGTGTGCAGGTCAAGAAAGAACAGTTAGCTCTGGACATGGAACAACAGCCTGATTCCAAATAGGGAAAGAAGTACATCAAGGTTGTATGTTATCACTCCGCTTATTTAACTTACATGCAAAGTACATCATGTGAAATGCCAGGCTGGATGAACCACAAGCTGGAATCAAGATTGCTGGGAGAAATATCAATAACCTCAGATTTTATGCAGATAACACCACCCTTATGGTAGAGAGTGAAAAAGAACTCAAGAGCCTCTTAATGAAAGTGAAAGAGGACAATGAAAAAGCTGGCTTAAAACTCAACTTTCAGAAAACTTAGATCACAGCACCTGGTCCCATCACTTCATGGCAAATAGATGGGGAAACAATGGAAACAGTGACAGACTTTATTTTGGGGGACTCCAAAATCACTGCAGGTGGTGACTGCAGCCATGAAATTAAAAGACGCTTGCTCCTTGGAAGAAAAAGCTATCACCGACCTAAACAGCATATTAAAAAGTAGAAACATTACTTTGCCAACAAAGGTCCATCTAGTCAAAGCTTTGGTTTCCCCAGTAGTCATTTATGGATGTGAGAGTTGGACTATAAAGAAAGCTGAGCGCCGAAGAATTGATGCTTTTGAACTGTGGTTTTGGAGAAGACTCCTGAGAGTCCCTTGGACTGCAAGGAGATCCAGCCAGTCAATCCTAAAGGAAATAAGTCCTGAAGGACTGATGCTGAAGCTGAAACTCCAATACTTTGGCCACCTGATACGAAGAATTGACTCACTGGAAAAGACCTTGATGCTGGGAAAGATTGAAGGCAGGAGGAGAAGGGGACGACAGAAAATGAGATGGTTGGATGGCATCACCAGCTGGATGGACATGAGTTTGAGTAAGCTCCGGGAGTTGGTGATGGACACGGAGGCCTGGTATGCTGCAGTCCATGGGGTCACAAAGAGTCAGACACAACTGAGTGACTGAACTGAACTGTCCAACTCTGTTACCCCATGAACTGCAGCTCAACAGGCTGTTCTGTCCTTCACTATCTACCTGAGTTTGGTCAAATTCATGTCCATTGAGTCGATGACACCATTCAACTATATGTCATCCTCTTTTGCCCCCTTTTCCTCCTATCTTCAATCCTCCCCAGCATCAAAGTCTTTTCCAATGAACTTAAGACTCCTCCTTAACAAAACTTATCATTATTTTTTTGAAAAAAAAAATTATCTATTTTAATTAGAGGATAATTGCTTTACAATATTGCGCTGATTTCTGCCAAACATCCACATGAAGCAACCATAGGTATACACATGTTCCCTCAGGCCCACCTCACACCCCATCCCGCCTCTCCAGGTCGTCACAGAGCTCGGGCTTTGAGCTCCCTGCGTCAGACAGCCTGGTAATGGATGCGTTTCAATGCTACTCTCTCCATTCGTCCTGCCCTTTCCTTCCCGCCCTGTGTCCAGAGGAAGTCTGCTCTCTATGTCTATGTGTCCACTGTTGCATTGCTTCTTGAGAAATACTTTTCCTTATGTAAACACATCTGATTTTTATAATGAGCCTCAAAAACTTGATTCCCTTTATGGAAATTCACTTTGACGTCTACTTCCCTTTGAAATAGTATAAAAATGAACCAGACAGAAAACTGAGTCTCCCCAAGTGACTTAAGTAACATCCAGAGAATGATGTAAGCACTAGGAAGAACAGAGCTCTAAGTATAATCACCACTTGCAGAGAGGAAATACAGCATTGTGATGGGGAACACAGGCCCTGCACCATTTATCTTGGGTTCAAATCCCAACTCAGTCACTTTACCAAAAGGAAATGATAATCACAATATCGACTTCATAAACCATTAATGAGAACTTGATAAATTACATGGAAAAAGGTTAGAAATAATAAACACTTAATGAACACTAGCTATGATAGGCAGATGTTTCTATCTTCTCAGCCTTTGATAAAGCAGAGAAGCAGGCAACATTTAAGTGAAAGACAAATACTCAACATTATCACTTACATGTGAAATCTAAAAAGTAACCCAAACAAATGCAGATAACAGAACAGCAACAGACTCACAGATACAGAGGACAAACTGTGGTCACAGGGGGAAGAGGTAAGGAAGAGGGGCAGGGGATTAAGAGATACAAACCACTATGTATAAAATGAAAAAGTAACAAGGATCTACTGTAGAGCACAGGGAAACACAACCATCATTTTGTAATGACCTTAAATGATGTATAATCTATAAACATTTTGAATACACGTTAAACTAACATAAACCAACTCTATTTCAATTTTAAAAAGAGAATTACTATTTCATATTGGTTAAAATGTCATGCAAAGATGGGCTCGATAAAGGACAGAAACGGTATGGACCTAATAGAAGCAGAAGATATTAAGAANAGTTGGTGATGGACAGGGAGGCCTGGCGTGCTGTGGTTCATGGGGTCACAAAGTCAGACACAACTAAGTGACTGAACTGAACATGAATGGATGTGAGAGCTGGACTATAAAGAAAGCTAAGCACAGAAGAATTGATGCTTTTGAACTGTGGTGTTGGAAAAGACTCTTGAAAGCCCCTTGAACTGCAAGGAGATCCAACAAGCCAATCCTAAAGGAAATCAGTCCTGAGTGTTCATTGGAAGGACTGATGCTAAAGCTGAAACTCCAATCCTTTGGTCACCTGATGCGAAGAAGTGACTCACTTGAAAAGACCCTGAAGCTGGGAAAGATTGAGGGTAGGAGGAGAAGAGGACGACAGAGGATGAGGTGGTTGGATGGCATCATGGACTCGATGGACTCAATGGACATGAGTTTGAGCAAGCTATGGGATTTGGTGATGGACAGGGAAGCCTGGTGTGCTGCAGTTCATAGGGTTACAAAGAGTCAGACACGGCTGAGTGACTGAACTGAACTGAAGGAGTGTCAGTGGCTTAAAACACCACAAGATTATTGTGAATGGTTCTGTAATTTAGATGTCTGAACTGGGTCTCACTGGCCTAAAATCTAATGAAGCCAGCAGTGCTTCATCACTTTCTAAAGTGAAATCCACTTCTTTGACTTTTCCAGCCACCTACATTTCTTGGCTTTTGGTTCCTTTCTATCAACAATGGGTGGAGTTCTTACATATCATCCCTCTGAGTTCCTCTTCTGGCTTCCTCTTCCATAGTTAAGGACCCTTGGACCCACGCTGATAATCCAAATAATCTCCCTATTGTCAGATCATCTGATTAGCAAACTTAACTCCTGCTTCCTTAATTCTCTTTTGCCACATAATGTAACATAGTCAGAGGTTCTAGAGATTAGCACATGGACCACTTTGGGGGCAGGGCATTGTTCTGGACTAAAGTAGGACTAAAGTCCTACTCTCACCCCTAATTTCAAGTGCCTCTTGCCTTTACAATGTAGATCATTTCAGCCATGTCAAACTTCTGCTCTGAAACTTTCACATTCTAGTATACATTTGGAAGAGAGGGGTATGGAGGGAGTGGTGTCGATTAGCGCAGGGAGACAAAAAACGGGCTTCCCTCGTTGCTCAGTTGGTAAAGAGTGTGCCTGCAATGCAGGAGACCCGGGTTCGATTCCTGAGTCGAGAAGATCTCCTGGAGAAGGAAATGGCAACCCACTCCAGTATTCTTGCCTGGAGAGTCCCATGGACAGAGGAACCTGGCAGGCAGTCTATGGGACTGACAGTGAATGGGGTTGCAAGAGTCGAACACACCTAAGCACACACAGCAGCAGCAGCACAAAAAGATATTGGATGTCCTGTCTAAAGCACCCTTCAGGGTTATTTCAGCTTTTCTGGGTTTTGAGCTATGTTGCTGTTGCTGCTGCTGCTGCTGCTGCTAAGTCGCTTCAGTTGTGTCCGACTCTGTGCGACCCCGTAGGTGGCAGCCCACCAGGCTCCCCTGTCCGGAGTGGGTTGCCAGTTCCTTCTCCAATGCATGAAAGTGAAAAGTAAAAGTGAACTCGCTCAGTCGTGTCCGACTCTTCACGACCCCATGGACTGCATCCCATCAGGCTCCTCCATCCGTGGGATTTTCCAGGCAAGAGTACTGGAATGGGGTGCCATTGCCTTCTCTGTTGAGCTATGTTACAATTCTGCAAATTGTAGACAACTAGATAACTGATAATAATACAAATGAGTCTTGTTTACGGAAATGCAAATAGTATCCAGAAGAATGCAATTGATTGTTGCCCTATGGATAGTAACCAATTTTGCTAATTTTTATCCGTTTGTCAGTTCCTCCTGTGACTATATAATTTGTTTTCTCTTTGGATTTTCCCTTGTACCAGTGATAACATTTTGCCATTTCTCTCATTAATTAATGAGTTAAATAAAATCTTTTACACTTTCAATTAACTCCAGAGTACTAAAAACGTTGTATCAGAAAGATTCTATCAGTGTAATTCCACCAGTGTCCAGAGGGGGAGACAGATTTCTTGTGCTTTCAACTCTGCCATTTCCCCCAGAATCCTCTGGGTTGTCTTTTTAGGGATCATAGTTTGATAGCACATTCTTGTCCATTTTATCATATTCCATGTTTTTACAGCACATTATTCTAAGTGAATATCTCATAAAATGTCATGATTTTTTTTCTAATCTAAATACAGGAATTTAACCCAAATTTAACCCATACATATTTATTATTAATACTTTTGGCTTATTTCTACAGTCTTACAATTTCTATAATAATGATAATATGCCTGTGCTTCAGTCGTGTCCAACTCTTTGTGGCCGCATGGACTGTAGCCCGCCAGGCTTCTCTGTTAGCGGGATTCTCCGGGCAAGCACACTGGAGTGGGCTGCCGTTTCCTCCTCCAGGTCATCTTCCTGACCCAGGGATCCAGCCCACATCTCTAGTCTCCTGCACTGACGGGCGGACATTTCACCACCAGCGCCACCGTTGTGGTGTTACTGTCTTTGTTTTGTAATGTCTTTTGTTAAGCAGATAGATTTTTAAACTTTCATGTGAGTTTCCCTAGCACAGTACCTTCTCTGTAAAGAGCCAACCAGTGCGTATGTTTGTGGATAACACAGTCTCCGTCACAACCACTCAATTCTGTTGTAGTATGAAAACAGCTATAGACAAAACATAAATGAATGAACATAGCTACATATTAATAAAAATATTTTTTAAAAAATCAGGAAGTAGGCCATATTTGGCCTATAGACTTTGGTTTTATAACCCTGCTCTAGTGACTTGTAAGTTATAAGAACTATTTTAAAGTTATCTTAGTGAGTAGCCTTCCTTCAATTTCCTTTATTGTCTCCTTCTGAATATCCTATTAGGCCTATATTGGTCTTTCATCTCTCAAACCTTTTCTCACATTTTATGTCTCTTTGTTACTCTACCCCCCGGAGAATTTTCTTTTTGTTAACAATAGTAGTGCATGGACACAATACCACATCAAATAGTACAGGAAAAGCATCATTCCCCACCTACAGGTCCTCTTCCCCTCTTTGAAATATTTCTTTGCAATTTTCTGGTCATTAACTCTGTGATGCTAAATCTGTTTTTACCTCTAGTTCTCGTCTTGAAATGAAAGAGTTTAGTTCAGCGATATTATTCTTATTTGTATTGTTTTTTTCTTTCTTTTCCCAAAATGTTATATCTGTAATGTTATGTTTAGCTTTAATGGTCATTTTAATGCAATGAAGTTCAACAATGTTTCCTCATCCCATACTTTGTAAAACAGAATATTAACACTTACCTCTTCCCTCCACTTCCTACCCTTTAATCTCCAAACTTCAGTTAGGTACACTTTAAGTTTTTTCCTTTTACCTAATTAAGATAGTTAAATTGATATTTTCTTCTGAAACTCAACCAAGCTTTCCATGTTTCATCCATAGGCTGACTCTAAAAGGTGAAAATCCATGAAGGTTTGTCTGGTCTTCATTTTCGTGTTCATCCAAACATTGTAAGATGGTAGGCCAAGCATGGTGATGGGCTTATCTTTCCTTTCAAGGTCATGACTCCTAAATCAATTATAATAGTGATCTTAACATCGAGGACACATGAAATTTTTTTCTCAGCTTAACTGCTTAAAGTCGGGCCTTATTTTCTTTTCAATATTTAGATTATGGCTTTGGTGTTCACCTTTCTTTTTTTCCTGTTCAGCAATTTTTTTTCTTGTTGAAAGGATTTATTCTTATTTAGGAAAAAACTGACTAATGTGAACTCTTCTGGGAAAATAACAAAAAAATAATCCAGCTATGTTATCTCAATTTTATAGAGATTTTACTCTTTTTCCACTGTCTCTCTTTATCACATCATGCATTTTTCAAATTATCATAACATCAATTCTCTCAAATCTCTCCCTTCTAACCCACCCACACTTCTGCTCCACTGAGCACCAACTGTTTACCAGGCAGGTTGTATAGCTGTTTCCCAGGGTCTCCCTTCACTGCTCTCCTGGGCTGAACCTTGTTTCCCAACTCCTCTGTTACCTTCCCTCTTGCTCTGTTTGCTCCTAGTCCTACTGCAGTGCATCCTCAGGGCACCTCCTAAAATTCTTTTGTATTTTCTAATTGCTCCTTTTCCTTTTGCTGGCATTTCTTTGCACTGTCCCCCAAGAGAATATCACTTGGAGATTTTAAAAATTCTGTATCCTTTAATTTTCTCTGTTTCTTCTAGGGTTTGTATTTGTACTTGTTTCTTCCTATTGGTCTCTCCTTTCATTTGGCTGCCTTTCCTCAGATAGCTGATGATCCTTTTGTCACCCATCTGTGTCTGTGAATTTGAAACTCAAGTTGATTATCTGGAGCTGGCATGGGTTTTCTCTCCTTGAATGGCAGCACTGACTGCAGGACTTATATCTGGGAGTAGCCTGTCCTCTGGGAAGTCTTCTTTTAGGGTGCCTGTGTATGGAGCTTCCCAGGTGCTGAAAGAAGGGCTTTTCTCTAGTGATGGAGGTCTTCAGTGGTCCCCCTCCTGGAAAGGGTTGGCTGCCTTATTCTTTCGGTGTGACTGCATGTCTCTCTGACACCTGTACCTCCCACAAACTCTCTCCTCCTTGGTGCATCACATTCTTTGGAAGGTACTTTGTGAATTTCAGCCTCAGATTAATGTTTTCCTCATTCAATTGGTGACTGCTGTTCTAACTAAATTATTTACTACCCTTAAAAAAAAAATTTCTTTTTTTTTCATTTTTTGGGATGTGGGATCTTGTTCCCTGACCAGAGATTGAACCTGTACCACCTGCACTGGCATGGGGTTCGCCAATGGCTCAGCAGGTAAAGAATCTGCCTGAAATGCAGGAGATACAGAGATGGGGGTGCAATCCCTAGGCTGGGAAGATCCCCTTGAGATGGAAATGGGCAACACATTCCAGTATTCTTGCCTGGCAAATTTCTGTGGACAGAGAAGCCTGGCAGGCTACAGTCCATGGGGCTACAAAGAGTCAGACACAACTTAAGTGACTGAACACACACACCTCTGCACGGGCAGCACAGCATCTTAACCACTGGCCCCCCCACGTTAGTCCCTAAACTATCCTCTTTATTGCCCCAGGGCTCTGTCCAGTGGTATTTGCTCTTTTTTTTTTTTTTTTTGCCGTTTCAGTAGATATTGTTTTATGTTCTCAGGGTTTTTTCCATGCATGTATTCTGGGTTTCCTCAACTCTAATCCATACAAATCCATCGATTTCTTTCTTCTGGGTGTGCTTTGCCATTTTGGGTCTTCTGCTGACTCTTCTTGCTTGCTGATTTGCCTATACTTACATTGTGTAAATGTAATGAATTTGGGGTGGGTGTTTAGATAGACATTGAGTTCAGTCCCTCAGTTTGTTTATTTTCCTTGAGATCATTTAAGCTAACCATTTGCTGGGATAGTTTTAGTCTCTTGCATCAAGCCACAGTGTTATTAGCCTGCTCTGAAAATGTTATACTGATCTTTTCTATATAGTTTAAATCATATTTACATTTTAATTAATCAACTAACATGAATTTCTCATTGTAAAAATTCAACTAATACTAGCAATATAAAATCCTCCACCTTCCACTCCAATCCTGCAGATAATCATTGTTACCAGCTTTCAATGTTTGCTTGTAAAATTTTTAAAAAATATTTTTATTTATTTATTTGGCTGTGCTGGGTCTTAGTTGTGGCATGCAAGACCTTTGTTGTGGTATGTGGGATCTAGTTCCCTGACCAGGGATCAAACCCAGTTCCCCTGCATTGGGAGGTCAAGAGTCTTAGCCACTGGACCACCAGGGAAGTCTGCAAAACTTTTTCTGTTTATTTGTAAAGCTATATAAGATCACATAGAAACAGTTTTAAAACATAAATGGCATCATAGTGTTTGCTTTGCAACTGCTTTTTAAAAAAATAATATATCTTAGAGATTTACCTCTTTAACTATGATCAGTAAATATGTATCTACCTCAGTACTTTTAATTGCTACATAGTTTGAACTCTATGTAACCTCGAGTATTAGTTTTAGTATTATAACACTGATACAGCAAATAGTCTTGGACACTTCTACTTGAACATATATATGATTATTTAACTGGTTAAGAACTGACATTGCTGGTTATAAGGACAAGCATATTGGGTAAAATAGGTAAGGTGGATTTTTTTTTAGCCTAAATTGAATAACTTATGAAAAAAAATAAAGAACTGCAAACCATAAAAGAATAGAGGATATTTAATGATAGACGAATCAGAAATGACAAGTGGTTGAACTAACTGGTGCTGAGACATAAAGACTAAATTTATTCTGAGCATCCAAGCATTTCAACACTTTCTCTATATTTAGTAAAAATGATTGGAGATATTTTTTAAAATCCCCACAAAGATTTTTAGATATACAGGAAAAGTTTATCTTTGAAGGAGAAATAATTATAGTATCATAGAGGTAAAAGTCTTTCAGGAGGATATATAAATATGATACCATTTTAATTTAGTATAAAAATATTTAAAATGCTAAATGTTTGAGGGGAGACCATAAACAATATTGCATTAAAAAAAAAAACCACAGAAGAATGGTCGTCTCTGAGGACAGAAAGAGGGAAATGAAGTAAAGGAGAGATTTATAGGAGCTCTGATCTTTGTTGAATTTCTCAAGGAAGCTTTCTCTACTTTTTGTGGTCAAAATAAAACCAAACACAAGTAGGTTGATTTGATTTGCTCTATTTATTTCCAGCATGGGAAGTCTGGGTACCCCCATTTGCAGGGGAAATAGAACATCATTACCAAAATATGGAAATCTACAACTACGCTAAGGAATATGTGTCAACCTAGAAAATACCTGATGAAAGTAGAGGACTCAGGAAGAGAGGACAAGCTTAACAAAAAAAGCTGGAAATCTGTCATAGACACCTTCACGAATCACATAAGAAGTCAGTAAATGGTTCCTACTGATGCAGCTATTTCCCAGAAAACACGGCATTGCTCTACATGTAGCTGAAGTTTCCATGTGTAAGTAATAATCCACCAACGTCAAAGCCCATGATGCCCTACTTGTTACATTCTAAGAACAAAGGTGCCCTTACAATGAGACTGAATATCTTAGCTTTCCTCAGCAGCACTTTGAGTTCTCAGACTAGAGTAGGTAATTGCTCTTTCTTCAATGATATAGTCTTCAATCTACTAAACACCTACCACCTGCTGACTTTTTTTCTTTTTTTTTAACTTTTGGAAAGACCTATCCTGGTAGAAAAGCATCTTTTTTTCTTAACAGAAAAAAAGCTCCACTTCCTGCCCAGTGGAGCTTATTCTACCAGTCAATTCTTAAAAGAGGAACTGACCAAAACAGTAGCACAAATGACCAAGAGCTCAAAGGTCTCCTCAGCAGAGAAAAGGCTAACATCACTTACGGATTGCCTTCTGACATCAATTTCACAGCCACAGCATATGTTAAGAGTTTTACAGAATGCACAAGAGAACTGCCTCCCCCTTACTTGACCTCAGCAGAGACTCTTATTGTGACATATTACATACACTTTTCTAATATGTGTACTAGAAGTAAGAAAAATCTCAAAAAGGAAATTTGGGGACTTGCTCGTCTTACCAAAACGGAAAACAAACCATGGTAGGTTCTGGTACTGAATTGAGTAATAAAGAAATTTCCTCTTAGGCATTTCAGAGGAGAGATGGTATTTGCATGTGGTTGTTTTTAAATATCAACAAATCACTAACTTAGAAGAATGGACACTCAGATGCCCAATCTTAAGAATATATTAGGAGTGTAATTGTAAGATTAAAATGTAAGTCCACAGAGAGGGAGTTAAGAACACGAGCTTCTAAGATGAGCCAAGAAAAAAAAATTACTGATGTTCGACTCAGCTAGCTATTCTTTCTGACAGGAGATTAAAGCCGCCTGCAAGATTTCTTTGACTCTGACTCATTTAATTCATTTAGACATTGCCAGCAGAGCAAGCTACAACAAAGCAGATCCATCTTAACAAGCTCACTCCCGACTGCTCTAATAAGGAAAAATAATTGAATTGCTGATTTTGATTTTTTTTTAATGCACTCAGCATTTGCGAATTTGGCTTCACACACCAAATAAACATAGAAATATTTGTTACATCATCTTCTTCTCCACAGTGAATGGCGAAAAAGCCCCACAGAATCAGCGCTAGGCTAGGTACCTTTCAGGTCAGTGCAGCACTGGAGAGCACTGGAGGCGCTTTCCTGTGTTTAGCTTATTAGAATTGCACTTTTTAAATCTCCGTGTCTTATTCGCAGCCAGCCCCGGTTCTGAACTCACAGATTGGCATGAATAAGTGAATATGCTGATGTTATCACATGCACAGTCCAAGGATTTCTCAAGAGGCCAACTGCCATAGCGAAGTCCCCATCGAAGTGGGCGGCGTGGAGAGCTGAGACAGCAAACTGGCAGCCACAGACATCTTTTATTCAACCCAAACACTGTGGTTGTTTTTTGTTTTTGTTCTAACTGAAACAACATTTAAAAAGCAAAAGATTACACATAAAAAATCAGACATGCAAGTCCCTTGAAAATGTCTAAATCTAGCAACAGGGAGCCACATCCCAGGTCTGCGGCGGTTGAGTGGCAGCTGCCTCCTCCAGCGCTCAGATTACGCGCATGCGTGGATTCGCCAAGGCAGCCTCATTTCAATTCCCTGCTGGATCCTTGTAACACTGGAGGAGAGGACCACTAACACAGAGAATGAAGCAGAAAATTCAGATTAAAAGATATATGCTCGTTCCCCTCTTGGCACTTTGATTGAATTACTATATCAGCTACACTACATCCAAGTCTACTGATCAGACAACTGTGTGCCTACGTGTGCGTGCTTAGTTGCTCAGTGGTGTCCAACTCTTTGACATCCAATGGACTGTAGCCCTCCAGGCTCCTCAGTTATTCTCCAGGCAGGAATCCTGGAGTGGACTGCCATGTGCTCCTCCAGGGGATCTTCCCAACTCAGGGATGGAACCCAGGTCTGTCACATTGCAGGCAGATTCTTTACTGTCTGAGCCACCAGGGAAGCCCAAGAATATTGGAGTGGGTAGCCTATCGCTTCTCTAGGGGATCTTCCTGACCCAGGAATCAAGCCCGGTCTCCTGTATTGCAGGCAGATTCTTTACCAGCTGAGCTAACAGGGAGGCCCAAATGATGATTCACTTCAGTTCAGTCGCTCAGTCGTGTCCTACTCTTTGCAACCCCATGAATTGCAGCACACCAGGCCTCCCTGTCCATCACCAGCTCCTGGAGTTCACTCAGATTCACGCCCATCGAGTCACTGATGCCATCCAGCCATCTCATCCTCTGTCGTCCCCTTCTCCTGCCCCCAATCCCTCCAAGCATCAGAGTCTTTTCCAATGAGTCAACTCTTCCCATGAGGTGGCCAAAGTACTGGAGTTTCAGCTTCAGCATCATTCCTTCCAAAGAAATCCCAGGGCCAATCTCCTTCAGAATGGACTGGTTGGATCTCCTTGCAGTCCAAGGGACTCTCAAGAGTCTTCTCCAACACCACAGTTCAAAAGCATCAATGCTTCAGTGCTCAGCCTTCTTCACAGTCCAACTCTCACATCCATACATGATTACTGGAAAAACCATAGCCAAAACCAAGTCTAGCCTTGACTAGACAGACCTTAGTTGGCAAAGTAATATCTCTGCTTTTGAATATGCTATCTAGGTTGGTCATAACTTTTCTTCCAAGGAGTAAGCGTCTTTTAAGTTCATGACTGCAATCACAATCTGCAGTGATTTTGGAGCCNTTGCAGTCCAAGGGACTCTCAAGAGTCTTCTCCAACACCACAGTTCAAAAGCATCAATGCTTCAGTGCTCAGCCTTCTTCACAGTCCAACTCTCACATCCATACATGATTACTGGAAAAACCATAGCCAAAACCAAGTCTAGCCTTGACTAGACAGACCTTAGTTGGCAAAGTAATATCTCTGCTTTTGAATATGCTATCTAGGTTGGTCATAACTTTTCTTCCAAGGAGTAAGCGTCTTTTAAGTTCATGACTGCAATCACAATCTGCAGTGATTTTGGAGCCAAAAAAAAATAAAGTCTGACACTGTTTCCACTGTTTCCCCATCTATTTCCCATGAAGACCCATAGATCGGATGCCATGATCTTCGTTTTCTGAATGTGGAGCTTTAAGCCAACTTTTTCACTCTCCTCTTTCACTTTCATCAAGAGGCTTTTTAGTTCCTCTTCACTTTCTGCCATAAGGGTGGTGTCATCTGCATATCTGAGGTTATTGATATTTCTCCTGGCAATCTTGATTCCAGTTTGTGTTTTAAGTGGTAGTAATTCAAAGCAAAGTCTTTGTGACTAAAAAAGAAAAAAATACCCGGGATCGAAGCCATGTTTCCTGCATTAGCAGGTGGATTCTTTACCAATCAATGAGCCAACTTACCCACATCAAATTTCTTTCCATTCTTTTTTTTCAATATTCCCCTCTCCCAACTTTGTGTATTTTCCCATACTGTTCTCACTTGGGAATTACGATTCCCCTATGTTCAACAACTGTCAATTTTCCTCCAAATGAATCGAAAATCCAAGTTTCTAATACACTTGTGTGGAGGTAGGATAATAGTCAAGTAGGCTAATAACTTTTTATATTCAATGGTGTGTTCTTTTGACTGAAAAAAGGCAAGAGTCAGTCTTTACATTTTTTGGTTAGCATCAGATATTTGGATACATTTGAGCCTTCAGTGATAGCAGTGATCCTCAGATTTTAATAGAATTATTGGGCCTCCATTAGACAGGCACTACTGCAACAGTCATCATCAATAATTTAATACTCATTTTGCAAAGTGATCTGTAGAATTAATGCAGACCTGATCAAAATCTCAACTGGATTTTTTAAAGAGATGGACAAGCTGATTCTAAAATCCCTATGGAAACGCAAAGGACCTGAAAAGCCAAGACAAAGTATAAAAGAAGAGCTAAGTTGAAGGACAACCACTATCTGTTGGCTTCTCATTATCAAGCTATAGTAATCGAGACTGTATGCTGTCAGAATAGACACATACACTGGAACTGAATACAGAATCCAGAAATAAACCCACACATATATGGACAACTGATTTTTGACAAAGGTATAAAGGTGACTGAGTAGAGAAAGCATAGTCTTTTCAGTAAGTGGTGATACTTTGATTGATCCCTCACATCGTATATAAAATTAACTCAAAATGGATTATAGACCTAAATGATCAAAAGCACAGTTCATAAAAGAACAAATTGTCTAACTGAACTTCATCAAAATTAAAATTTTCCTGCTCTTCAAAAGACACTGTTAAAAGAATGAAGAGACAAGATGGACTGAGAGAGAGTATTTGTAAATTATGTAATCTGGTAAAGTACAGGATATATAAACAGTTCTCAAAGCTCAACAACTAAATTTGAAAGGATGGCTTAAAAAAGATTGGAAGACACATTACCAAAGAAGATGATAAATTAGTTTGTGAAAATTTGCTCAACACCAGTAGATATTAGGGAAGTCAAAAACACAATGTGATACCATTGCGAACTGATGAAAATGGTTAGAATTTAAAGACTGGACAGGCCAAGTCTTAGTGAGGATATGGAGCAAAGTACTGGTGGGAATGCAAAATGATACAACCACTCTGGGAATGGTTGGTCAATTTCTTAAAAAGTTAAGAATACATCTACTATATGATTCGGCCTTTCCATTCTTGGATATTTTTCCAAAAGAAGTAAAAGCGTACATCCATACAAAGACTTATACTTAAGTGTTCACATCAGCTTTATTCGTAATAACCTCAAACTGCAAGCAATTCAAACATCCATCCACAGATGAGTAAACAAATTGTCCTATACAATGGAAAACTGTCCAGCAATTAAAAAGAAAGAAAAAAAGAATGAGCTATTGATATATGCAAAAACTTAAGTTCTAAGAGAATTATACTGAGCTAAAGCATTCAGAAAGGCAATGCCAAAGAATGCTCAAACTACCGCACAATTGCACTCATCTCACATGCTAGTAAAGTAATGCTCAAAATTCTCCAAGCCAGGCTTCAGCAATACGTNTGACAGAGGATGAGATGGCTGGATGGCATCAGTGACTCGATGGGCGTGAGTCTGAGTGAACTCCAGGAGTTGGTGATGGACAGGGAGGCCTGGCGTGCTGCAACTCATGGGGTCACAAAGAGTTGGACACGGATGAGCGACTGAACTGACTGACTGAAAGCATTCAGACTGAAAGAGCACATATTACGAATCCATTTGTATAAAACTCTAGGAAATGCACACTAATTCATAGTGACAGAAATCAGGTCGGTGGCTGCCTGGGGTGGAGTTATGGGGAAGGACTTGAGGCAAGACAGGTTGGGCCCACTGACAGACTCCTCATGCATAGCCATTAGGCAGAAGGAAAAGGCACCTCCTTGTTTTGCACTTAATGAGGCCATCACATGGAGGAAGACATCTAAAATAGATACTTTGTAACATATGAGCAAGAAACTGACCCTGAGAAGTGGGGGCAGTATGGCTGGGAGGTAGGAAATAGGTTGGCCTGGGACTGACTGACTGGAGCTATTATCCTCATCTAAACCCCAGAAGATTAACCCCGTATTATAATCCACGCTGCCTGTATTGTATGCCCCTCACTTGCAAGGATCCCACACTGTTCTCAGAAAGTGTACCTTTCACTTTTGCCCTAGGTGTGCTCCCACACATACTGTGTATCCAATACACTCTGGTCCCGCTTTACAGTCTTGGACTCCTTGTTAAATTCTTTCCTCCAAGAAGATAAGAACTGAGGTCTTTCCACTGTTTCAGAGTGGGGGAACTGTTCTGTATCTTGATCACTGTGGGACTGTCACATACTCTATTTGTCAAAACTTACAGAACTGTACTGCCTCTATGGTAGTATAGCTTAAAATAAGTTTTCAATAAATGAATGATAGTCCCCTTGTATATGCCAGAAATAAAAAAAAATCAATTTTTAGTAAATCTAAAATATTAATTTTACCCCCTTTATTTTCTGATGCTGGCCTATAGCATGACACCAAAGTATAATTCAGGAAAGGCAAAATTAAGGAGTTAAAAAAGAGAGAAAGATCCAGGGGTTAACAATGACTTGTTCCAAAGAGAATTTCTGACACCTAAAAGAATCAGTAAACGCCTCATCCCTGAGTAATTCCTCAACAAATATTATTTCTTACAACAGTATGCATGATAAGCATTAAACAGCTGAACGTTAAATGCAACCACCTGGAATGCAGTTTGTATATATTACTTTACGCAAGATAAGAGGCCTACACAGGATAAAGTCAATCTCCAACAGAGTGTCCTCAGAAAACAATGGTCTGCACCAAAATACAAACTCTGGAGATGAGAATGGTGATCCACTCCAGCATTCTTGCCCGGAGAATTCCATGAACAGAGGAGCCTGGCAGGCTACAGTCTTGCTGCTGCTGCTGCTGCTGCTAAGTCACTTCAGTCATGTCCGACTGTGTGCGACCCCATAGACGGCAGCC
Source organism: Neotragus moschatus (assembly GCA_006410615.1). Lineage (NCBI taxonomy): Eukaryota > Metazoa > Chordata > Mammalia > Artiodactyla > Bovidae > Neotragus > Neotragus moschatus. Next base: position 755,439 of record SJYA01001368.1, on the reverse strand, counting down.
CATCAGGCTCCCCTGTCCCTGGGATTCTCCAGGCCAAGAATACTAGAGTGGGTTGCCATTTCCTTCTCCAGTGCATGAAAGTGAAAAGTGAAAGTGAAGTCATTCAGTCGTGCCCGACTCTTAGCGAACCCCTGGACTGCAGCCTACCAGGCTCTTCCGCCCATAGGATTTTCCAGGCTATGGGGTCACAAAGAGACACAACTAATCAATTATACTTTCACTTAAAAAAAAAAAAAAAAAACGGATGAGCAAGTTCCAACTTCTAAAACGGTAGTTTTGAAACTCTTAGCAAATTCTCCTCATGATAAAATGTCAATTGCCAAACAGATTAAAATGATGGATAGAAAGTTTAAATTGTCCCATTTTCGTTAGAGAGTGTATATTATTGCTTACATTTGAGCTACCATCTGGGCTCTAGGATCCAGAAAAAAAACTAGAGAAAACATTCACTGAAAATAGTTTGTGTCAAGTATTATGATAAATTACAAAGATAAATCAGTGAGCAAGAGAGATTCACACTGAGGCGAAGGGAGTTAGAGAAGGCGAGGTTCGGAAAAAGAACCACACCGGCAATTTACAGAACAGATCACGTTTAATGAGGCGAGAAGGGGCAGCAGTCAGATTAGTGAGCTGCTGCACTAACCCAAGAAAAGAGTAAGTATACATAGACATATATGTGGAAATCTACGGTCTTAAGGGGGTCTGTTCTTCTCCAGGGTTGTTTCGGAGTAGTTCTCTCTTACATGGCTCGGGCAAGGACTTCTGGAGATGGGCCAGAGGCTTGACCGGCTGGGAGCTGGGGTAATCAATCTTATTGTCCATTTCTTTCTACTGGTGAGAGAGTTCTTTGTTTTGCACAGAATGGTGGCGAGGACCCTGAGGGGAGTTTTAACTCCAGGCTATTTTGAACCATGTAAGTTCCCTTCACACACCTTCCTGTGGTTTACCCAGAGCAAAGTTTATAGAGTTTCTACCAAAATGCATTTGTTGCTGCTGCTGTTGCTAAGTTGCTTCAGTCGTGTCCAACTCTGCATGGCCTCGGTGATTTTAACAGTGAAAAATTTCAAGGCAAGAATAACCAATTTGCAGTCTTCATCTCTCTCTCTCTTCCACACACACACAATCTGTATTTGCATACATTATTTATTATATTTATAACATAAAATATAGGATTTCTGTCACAATGTAAATTTTAGATAAACAATGAATTAAATTTTAGTATGTTTACTGCCTGGAACATATACTAAAATTTTAATTTACTGTTTATCTGAAATTCAATTTTCACAGAATGTCTTGGTGGTGGTTGCTGCCTTGGGCTAAAGCTGGCAATCCTAATGTACACATTAGGGTTACCAGATACATATCTATAGCCATAGGTCTCTACGGTATATGTCATGTCTATTTTTGAGCAATTTAACTTCTTGGAAAAACTTCCAAAATGAACTGTATGTAAACTATTATTCTAGGTAATTAAACATAATGATCAGTGATTTCAAGTGATTTTAGAGAAACCAATTAAGTGTGGTAGGCCAACTACCAAAAATGATGAATTTCATGTAAAGTAGTTAAACCATTGTGATTGGAAATGGTGGGCTATCAGACCAGTTTTCTCTGGGGTCACTGATAGTCCAAGAAAACAGAACATCTAGTCCAAGAAAACAGAACATCGTTGCATATGTCATAGAGGGGTTCATACAAAAGTAGATACAATCACTAAGCTACTGCCTAAAAACTGGAGGGATTAGCAGAGAAACATTTGTTTTACCCTGCTATAATTTGTTTTACCCTGCTATAATATATATGTAATGTAATAATTTAATGTAATAATTAGTTGTGTAATATAATAATTTTATTGGAATATAATTGCTTTACAATTATATTTTAAGGTTCTGCTGTACGACGAAAGTGAATCACCTATACGTATACATCTGTTTCCTCCCTCTTGAGCCTCTCTCCCATTGCCCCCTCTTTCCAACTCCACCCATCTAAGTCTGAGAATTCTGAGCTGTTTCCTGTGCTTTATAGCAGGTCTTCTATACTAAGATTCTAGGAAATGATTACAGCTCCCACTTCTCTACTCCCAACCCCAGGCTACAAGCCTATTTTGACCATGGGCTTAGACCAACCCAGAGCTGGTGTCAGCATGGCCTTGGTCCCTAAGGGCATCCAAGGGAGGCTTCCCCTGGGGCTGGACAAGACTATCAGACCTGCATCAGACTGCCCTGAACTAGAATCGGAGCAGAAATTTTGGAAAAACCTTGTTTTCCCAAATTTGCCCCGCATTAAGTTGTCAGATAGTGACCCCTAAATGAGCCACGCAAGTGCTGAATGGGTCTGTTATGCCCTGCTGCTGGCTGAGCCTGGAGGTAAGAAAAAATTGGGAGCCTGGAGGTGTCTTTTGGTAGGTGACCTGGAGACTGGCGACCCGCTGGCCATGCCAGCCCATGCGGGACGGCCACCACCACCACCTGCCACACTGCCATAATGCAGAGTGTCTCATCAACCAGCCCAGTAAAAGCAAATGATGTAAAAACCCAGCTTAGGGCCTAGTAGCCAGAAAGAGGAAGGTCAGTCAGGATGAACACCCGTTCCCGATGAAATAGAACTGCTTCGAGAGAAAAAATGAAGGAAAGACATTCAAGAGAATCGATGAAGCTTACATACACATACTTGCACACAGTTTTTTCGAGCTAAAGCAAGCCACAGTTTCCCTGTTAAACAACTCAGCACATGAACTGAAGAAGATTATCATTATACAGGCCAAAAAGGGTGGACTAGGAGGCAAAGAAACTAAGAAAAAGATTCAATACAATAAAAGTTAAAATTAATAAGCTAGAAAACAAAGACAAGCCAAAATAAAGCGGAAAGGATAAACAAATCCAAAAGTTAAAATATTTATGAGCAATAAAGCAGATAAACACTCTGTGAATCTGATGAAAGGGCAGCATGCACGTGGTGAGCACACGCGAGAGGAATCGGGAAAATATGCAGGATTAAAGACGAGGAGACTAACCACAGATACAGGCGTGATTAAAAGAATTATAATACATCACTGCTTGCAATTCTATGGCTACAAATTTGAAGATACGGAGGAAGTGAATGATTTCCCAACAAAATATAAATTACTTAAATTGCCAATCACTGTAGAAGATATGTTGGGCCGGTGATTAAGAATCTATCATGGAAAAAGGCACAAAGACCAGATGGGTTTAATCTTTAAAATACCAGATGACTCCAATGCTGTTTAAACATTTCCAGGCAATGGAAACAAGGGGAAAAAATTCTAATTCATTTTTTAAAAACAGATTTTAATTCCAAAGCCTGATAACATATTTTTTTAAATGCTGGACTCATCTTAAAATTGGAGACACAAATAATTTTAACTAAAATATTAGCAGATCAAATGCAAATTGCTGCTGTCTTAGGTCAGGTTCCCTGGGTAGACTCTGCAGTGGAAATATGCAAAAATGCTTTGTTGCTGAAAAATGCTAACTATGATCTGAGAGAGAGTTGTAGTAGTAACATCAGCGATCACAGATCACCATAACAATTATAATAATGGTGAGAAAGTTTCAGGTATTTCGAGCATTACGAAAATGTGACAGACACAAAGTGAGCAAATGCTGTTGGGAAAATGGGGCAAAAAAATTAGACCTGCTTGTTGCAGCATTGCCACAAAATTTCAATTTGTAGAAAATGCAACATTCGTGAAGCACAACACAGCAAAATGCAATAAAACCTGATAAGCCTGTAAACATTTGTCCAAGGCCAGAGTGAACAGCACCGAGTGAACCCTAATGTAAACTATGGACTTTGGGTGATAAAGATGAGTAAGTGTAGGTTTATGGATTATAATGAAGGAACCATTCTGGTGGGGGTGGGTGGGTGTTGATAATGGGGGAGGTGTGCACGTGGCACAAGGTTATATGGGAAATCTCTGCATTACTCTCAGCTAAATTTTGCTGTGAACCTACTTCTCAAAAAATAAAAGCTAGTAAGAACAAAAAAGGAAAAGCATGCCAAACATTTTGGAGGGAGTGCTCTCAGGAGCGACATCTTTAAGAAAGTGAGAGGCAGGCACTGAGACAGGGAGAGAGGTTGAAGTGCAATTCAGTTACAACAGAGGTGAACCAGTCATGAGAAACTCACCTGTGAGCTATCAGCATCCCAACATGCAGGACTCGAGGGGGAATAGGTACCATGTAATGTCAGCATCAGTCCGTCTAGTCAAGGCTATGGTTTTTCCAGTAGTCATGTATGGACGTGAGAGTTGGACTGTGAAGAAGGCTGAGCGCTGAAGAATCGATGCTTTTGAATTGTGGTGTTGGAGAAGACTCTTGAGAGTCCCTTGGAGTGCAAGGAGATCCAACCAGTCCATTCTGAAGGAGATCGGCCCTGGGATTTCTTTGGAAGGAATGATGCTAAAGCTGAAACTCCAGTACTTTGGCCACCTCATGCGAAGAACTGACTCATTGGAAAAGACTCTGATGCTGGGAGGGATTGGGGGCAGGAGGAGAAGGGGATGAGAGAGGATGAGATGGCTGGATGGCATCACTGACTCGATGGACGTGAGTCTGAGTGAACTCTGGGAGTTGGTGATGGACAGGGAGGCCTGGCGTGCTGCGATTCATGGGGTCACAAACAGTTGGACACGACTGAGCAACTGAACTGAATGTCAGCATCGGAGCAGCACACCATAGCATCCTTTAGACCCAAATGATTACAGTTTCAAAGGATACAATATGAACATGTAGAATTTATTTCCAGTTGCAAGCGCGAGATCAAGATATCTATCACTATAGTTCTTTGCATCAACAAGAAATGTATTAAGAACACATAGTTGTTACACGCAGAAGAGGCATTTGAAAAATCTGTCAATTTATCGGCCATTTCTGACACAGCTTAAGTTTTACATATTATGCTCGTGAATATATTATTCAGATTTGTGTGTGTTCTTTTTTTTTCCTTCTTGGCCTTCCCTCTACCTTTCCACCCACATCGACCCCAGTACAGTATGCCGAAGAGAAATAACCGTAATGTACAGGCTCTGGTGGATATAGATTGAAATGTATCCCTGATTTGTTTGAGGAACAAGCATTCTGCAGCACCAGCTTTCATAGACAGGTGCTGGAGAATTTTTAGTTTAATTAAACACAGTATCTCCAGAGCCACTCTCTAGCTCTCCATTGAACACACCACAAGTATTCCCTGAAGATAATTAACTCCGCCAGGATAGAAATAAAAATAAGTGAAAACCAGAAAAATCCTGAGTGTGGCCATATGTCCAAACAGAAAGCACATGTCTTAGTGGGAGAACTATAGGTATAGAGGTAAAGCATCACCTATTCATCAGAGAATTCAATCAGATCCACTTAGAAATTCCCATCCAATCCACCTTTATTAAGGCAAACATTCCTCCAACAAACATCCCCTCCCCTGCCATTAATAAGATACAAAAGTGTAAAATCTCAAATCTGAAACAAAGCGTAGAATCTAGGTCTCTTGCAGATATACAACACACATCAGAAATTAATGAGGATCCGTACCTTTGCAGATTGTCTCTGGGGCTTTAAAAATGGAGAATCTCAATTGTGAAAGGGCTTCTAAGACTGAAAAGCCCCCAAAGTTGCTGAAGTATGGCTCCTCACCCATAGGATTCGCCAACTCTGACGAATCACTCACTCCAGAAGCATCTCAGAGGCTGCTGCTGCTGCTAAGCCGCTTCAGTAGTGTCCGACTGTGCGACCCCATAGATGGCAGCCCACCAGGCTCTCAGAGGCATGCCCTCTCAAAAAAGACTGAACCCTCTCCGGGTAGAGTTTCGTTATTTGGCTCCCGGCTATGTCTGCGCATGCCTGGCCCAGGTGTGGCTCCTTAGGGCCATCACTTGCAATTAGAGAACCGAATTGGCTTCCCTCTTTTCCTAGGCACAAGAATTTCTAGAGACTGTGCTCTTTCAGAATAAAACATTAGATATGACTCTGATCATGTGTTCTATCGTCTGTCCAACGCAAAGTTACTTTCTGTTTGTAAGCAGAGCTTCATGCAAGTCCAAATGATCAAAGAAATTTTCTGACGAGTGTTAAATCAGCGGCCAATTGAATTTCAAGTTTAATGTATGCAAGCTAAGTCTTCCTGATACATAGATCTCAGAATAGATACGCCATGCCCAATGTGATCTGAATATATTAGGTCTGGTGAACAACACGCCTCCTCTGGATGGTGGCTGAATGAACACCACTAGGATTTTCTTTTGCAATTTTCTTTTTTTTCAGTGCTTTTAATTCAAACAAATCCCCCTTTAAATCAATTATTTTTATATAATAGTTTATATTTTTATATAATATTATTTGGGGGGGCTCCAAAATCACTGCAGATGGTGACTGCAGCCATGAAATTAAAAGATGCTTACTCCTTGGAAGAAAAGTTATGACCAACCTAGATAGCATATTCAAAAGCAGGGACATTACTTTGCCGACTAAGGTCCATCTAGTCAAGGCTATGGTTTTTCCAGTAGTCATGTATGGATGCGAGAGTTGGACTGTGAAGAAGGCTGAGCGCTGAAGAATTGATGCTTTTAAACTGTGATGCTGGAGAAGACTCTTGAGAGTCTCTTGGACTGCAAGGAGATCCAACCAGTCCATTCTGAAGGAGATCGGCCCTGGGATTTCTTTGGAAGGAATGATGCTAAAGCTGAAGCTCCAGTACTCTGGCCACCTCATGCAAAGAGTTGACTCATTGGAAAAGATTCTGATGCTGGGAGGGATTGGGGGCAGGAGGAGAAGGGGACGACAGAGGATGAGATGGCTGGTTGGCATCACTGACTCGATGGACATGAGTCTGAGTGAACTCCGGGAGATGGTGATGGACAGGGAGGCCTGGCATGCTGCGATTCATGGGGTCGCAACGAGTCAGACATGGCTGAGCGACTGAACTGAACTGAACTGAAAGCTAAATTAATAGCTGTTGGGAAAATGTTAAAGCATTGCTGATTACCTGATCCCTTTCTTAGTATTGTTATTATGTGAACTAGAGAAAATAAAAATAAAAGACTTAAAACTGAGTCTGAAATATGTACCATTTGAGATAACTTTTCTTTGAATAAATTCTAAGATTCACGATGAAAAACAGATTTTCCTTTTTTGTTTGGTTGTTTGTTTTTATATAAAAGAAAGAGCTGGTGAAAGTAAATGGGAACCACTGATTTCAAGCAGTACCTGTGGTTTTTGGAGTAGCCATCTGATTGGACACAGAGGGTTGGACCAAATGAACTCTTTAAACACTTACCAGCTCAATATTATAAGACACATGTGATACAATTCTTCTTTACATGTTATTCTCCCACTGACACTGAGAACATGTCTGAAAAACACAAAGTAAATACTTCTAAATCTCCAATTTTTCATAAAACACAGATTTTTTGGCATTGAGATAATTGACTTTATATTTTCTATCCATTTGGAGCTACTTTCCCAAGCTTTTATTCCTTTGCACTTTCATCCTCCACAAATTCTTCTGCTGGAAAACTGCAATTACATTTAACTACAGAGAGGTAGTTAGCTGGATGCATGCATAAATTTTATGTTTTAATGATTCTTTCATTCCTGTGTTAAATTAGAGTAATACATTTCTATTCAATTGGTCTAATACCCAAGGTCAATTTAGTTAAGTTGTAATGTTGAAACAACTCAAAGTACATTATACTGAATATTTCTTGCTAACAACATGATTGCCTTTTGTCTTTATTTTATTCCTTAAAAAAAAAAAAGCCTCACATTGCCAATTAGAATCATATTAAGTGTCATTGAATTAAGGGAGAAGGATCTAGATGGAGGTTTTAGCAATAGCGATCTGCAAGTCTCTCAAAATGCAGTTTGGCACTAAAGAGAATCATTAGTATGTGTTCTGGCTTCCACCTGCAGTTCTTCCTTGGGAGGGATTCTGTGGCTGCATCGGCAAAACCACAGTGAACCAGGGAATGGGAACTTTTTACCAATCCTGACACTCAAAACTCACCACTGGTTGAGTTTCATTTCTTTACCCCAGTTGACTAGTTTGCTATCCACTTGTGCAGACGTTCTGCCTGTGGTCTTTTCACTGAATGCATTGCATTCACTTAGCCTATAAATGGGCTTCCCAGGTGGTGCAGTGGTAAAGAGTCCGCCTGCCAATGCAGGAGATGCAAGGGACATGGGTTCGATTGATGGGTGGGGAAGATCCCCTGGAGGAGGGCATGGCAACCCACTCCAGTATTCTTGCCTAGAGAATTCCATGGACAGAGGAGCCTGGTGGGCTACAGTCCATGGGGTCACAAAGAGTCAGACACGACTAAGGGATTGAGCACCCATGCACACTCTCTTGCGTGCACGCACACACACACACATGCAAATAAATACTGAGCATTTCTCCTCAGCAGCACTAGAATTAGTAGATAGGAGGAATTTATGAACAGAAGCCTGCTTCTGGAACTGGGGAGAGGCAAGCAGTCTGTTTGACTTAGTGGTATGTTAACTGGGGATGGATTTGTGGGAATGCTTGAGATTAAGGTGGAGATGCTGAGATAAGAGGCCATACTCAGACTAATAGATGAATCAAGATTCCTAGAGTAGAGTAACTCATACCTTGAAGTGAGATTCTCAGTGCAGAACACAACTAAAGTCCAGGGTCATAAGCAAGTAAAGCGGGAAAAAAGTGCATGGAGTATTGTTGATGGGAACCATGGGATTCCATTCAATACCTCTGAGAAAGGTGCATCCTTTTGGCAGATATTGATTGCCCAATAATACTATAGCTAAGTATCACATGGGCCAATATCATAAATAAAGCATCCTAAGGCTCAACAGTGAGCAATATACCCACTTGAGTTTCGCTGTAATATGATCCTGAGGACCTGTCATGAAACTGTTACAGGGTCCTTTCCCCATTTCCAGTTAATGACACACAAGCATTTGTATGGTCTCTAAAGTGCCTTCTCCCAAGTCATGCCACTTAATTGGCGATACAATACAGAAAGCTTCCAATGGAGGAGAGAAATGAAGGGGGAACATGCCCTTCTGTGGCCCTCTTTTATATCGTTTTCCTTCAAGATGATAACTCCATTATTAAATGTTGCCCTTTAGTTTGCTGGAAGATTTCTCTTGCCTGGTAAGTGCGCCCTGTTTTTCTACCTGCCTTTCCCTATCTTTTATGGGGCAACATAATATGGTGTCCAGGCACTGAAAACCTGAACTAATTACCAGTCCTTGTTCTGTTAGCTTTTAAACGTGTGACTTCAAGCAAGTTTACCTAAGTTCCATTTATAAAATGGAAACGTTACTAATGCTCTAGCTTTCCACATTTTTAGTACTATAATCCTTTTTTTTGCAAGTAGGATTTTACTCCAACCTACAAAACAGATCAAAGCAGCATGCCTTAATTTGAAGTAGGGAAACAGCAGGTGGGTTGTAGAGCCCTTAGCCATTTGATTTCACCCTTTGAGTCACTTCACTCCGGAGACTGAGAACTCATCTGAAAAATCCCAAATCTAGACAAGCCTTTCCAGATGTAAATCTATGACTGACGGTAAGTCACTCATTCTTCTCCACTTGGATGCAGAGTATTGGCTGAATTTCAATTTGTGTGTATCATGTCAAATAAAGAGAAAATCAGGAAGGGAAAACATAACAGAAAAGAAAAGGAAGACAGGTTTTCCCCTAATAGACAGCAAAAAATAGAAGTCAATCTCTGCAGGAAGTTTTGTTAATTAGGCTTGATTTCCACTGTGATGTCTGCTTGTGTCCAGGGTTTGGCTTTGTGCAGCTAGCTTTATGGACCGGTGGATCGCCTTTCCACGTTGATGGCATGGATGACAATTCCCAAGCCCTCCTCAGTGGAGGAGGCACCCAGACCCCATAAATGTAGCCTCACCCCCACCTGCCACTCCATCATGCAGCACAAGGACCTGTCCCCCAGAATCCAGTGACCCAGCCAACTCTGCGCTGCCCCTGTGACTCCACAGGTCCTAGGTCCTCCTGATGGTCAAATAAAGTGGCGGGAGCAGTGTAAGAAAAAATCTGATGCAAAGAGTATATAACTTTATGTGGCCGATTCATGTTGATGTATGCCCAAAAGCCATCACAATATTGTAAAGTAATTACCCTCCAATTAAAATAATTTTAAAAAGATAATTATTCTCATTCTATGAGTATTATCTATGTCAGGTATTGTGCTAAGGGCTTTATTACTGTGCATATGGAGGCAACATTCTGGCAAGGCAGGTTTTATTATTCCCTTCTCACAGCAGAAGAAACTGAGACTCAAGAGTTTTTCAAAATACAAAGCCAGTACTTGGCACACCAACCATGAGTCCAAGTACCTGCAGAGTCTCCTTTCCAGGCTCCCACTGGAGTTAATGCTGACAGACCCCTGCAGCCCTGGATGACTGGTTTTCCAGTCTCTTCCTTAGTGTAACTGACAAATTGGTCACAGGGAAACCATCAACCAAATATAGACCATTTAAGATACCACTAGATGTTTAGAAAATATTTTAAAGCGCTGACTATAGTGGAAAGTAATTTATACATTATGGAAGCAATCATTTAATCACTGCAATTAGCCAAATTATTACCTATTTAGCTAATTATCTTTTAATTACATAATTAAAAATTTAAGCATTATATTATTCTGGCCAATGCCAAATTCTTTTTCCATAATTTCTCCATGAAAAGTATAATTTACTATAAGGTAACAACATAATTTTCTACAGAAATTGTTTCATTTTATTCTTAATTACAGGACAAATTTTCCCGTAACCACCATGACCTGTATATAACCAATGAGAGAACTTGGCCTTCTAGGAATATGTAGTTGTAGAGGCTAGAACAAAGGCAGTCGGTTGGTTTTCCGAAATGTAGAGAAATTGCTGACTTTTTGTACAAAAAGATGCCATCGACACAGCAGTGTTTCTGCACTAGCTCACATTAGAATTTCCTGTGGAGCTTAAAAAAAGAAAAACCTCACGGGGAGGGGTCACCCCCAGGACTCTGATTTAATTGCCGTGAGGTGGGACCCATCATGCTTTTATAATCCCTTCAGATGACTATATTTCCTCTGCTGTTCAATACATCCTTATAGCTTATTTATTTTATACTTAATACTTTGTACCTCTTTATCCCCTACTTCTACCTTGCCCCTCCCCCTTCCTTCTTCCCTCTAGTAAATGCTAGTTTGTTCTCTGTATCTGTGAGTCTGCCTCTTTTTTGTTATATTTACTAGTTTGTTGTATTTTTTAGGTTCTGCATATAAGTACTATCACACTATAAAGGGAGAATAACTTTAAAAATTGTGAATAACTATGCTGTACATCTGAAAGTTGTATAATATTGTACTTCAACTATACTTTAGTTGAAAACTTAAATTTTTTTTTAATTTATAAATTTAAATTTAAAAAAATTTAAAGTAGGAGACGGTGGGATAGAAGGAATTTTCAAGTTTGTCCATTAAAGGAAATTCCCTAGTGATCCAGTGGTTAGGATGCTTTCACTGCCAAGGGCGTAGGTTCAATCCCTGGTCAGGGAACTAAGATCATGCAAGCCATGTGGCATGGCCAAATAATAAAAATAATAATAATAATGAAATAAAACAAAAGAGAAGTGATACAAACATCATAAAAATATTATCAATTAAAGGTACCTCTATCTCTTAAAAAATTTTTCCAAATGATCCTGATATGCAACTAGGGTTAAGAACCACTGAGAAGGTAATTTTAGCCTGTTCTGCCTTTAGTTGTGTTTTGTTTGTTTTGGTAGGAGTTGCTGTGGACAGAGTTGAAAACCATTATGATGGGCCTATGGGAGCAGTAAGGCAGGCGTATAAGAATGATGCAAAAGATCCAGACAACCAACCTGACTGTTGGTTCATAAGCTATAGAGTTAGGCGTTTGCAGTCATAGGAAGGTGAGACACAGCCTGTTGACCGAGATTCTAGATGGTCATGCTCAGCTGCCACATACTCTAGTATCATTGTCAGGAACTTGCAAAAAGATCAGGAATTTGAGTAGATAATTTATCTGCTATGGAACTGCACATCTTGGATCCCAAAGCAAAAGTTACCTGAGTTAACAAGCTTCTTAGTAGGCCAAAGTATACCTAGGAGTAGATGCAATAACCATGGTTAAGAACACTGTGATTCTACTCAGTTCACTTCAAATACATACTTGACACCAGGCCTGGGGTAAGATGCTTTGATATTGCCAACTATCTTGCATGACAGATGATTTCTGCCCCAGAATCTTCTCTCTGACATTGCTGGGAGGAAGGATAGGTCAGTCTTGGCTGTACTACCTCCTGAGTGAGAGAGCAAGCATGGTTGGGAGGCTGTCTTCAGTCCCTGAAGATGTTTCCATGAAGGAAACTCAGTGATCACAGTTTTCTACATGCTGATCAGTTAATGATTCCCAGTAGCTCGAAAGCACGTGTGCTATGAAACCTGGGCGCAGAAATCAAAAGGAGGCATACGTAAGTTTGCTTTTGTTTTTGCACAATTTTATTGTGGTGTTATTAAGAAGCCTGGTAGGCTACAGTACACAGGATCGCAGAGTCAGACACAACTGAGCAACTTCACTTCACTTATTGACATACAACTACTTTGTATGAACACATGCTTTCTTTTTTAAGATTAACTTCTATTGGAGTGTATTGGCTTTATAAGTGTTTGCTTCTACTGTGTGATGAGGCTATATATACACATATATCTCCTCGTTTTTTGGATTTCCTTCTCATTTAGGTCACCAAAGAGCACTGAGTAGAGTTTCCTAATCTATACAGAAGATTCTCATTAGTTAGCTATTTTATACATAATATCAACAGTATGTTTACACATACACACACACACACACACACACACAAATCCCAATCTCCCAATTCATCCCACCCCAGTCCCCCCACCTTGGCGTCCATATGCTTTTTCTCTCCATCCATGTCTCTATTTCTGTTTTGCAAATAAGATCATCTCTACCATTTTTCTAGATTCCACATATATAAACGCTAACATACAATATGTGTTTTTTCTCTTTCTCACTTACTTCACTCTGTATAACAGTCTCTAGGTCGACGATTTCTTTTATCATGGATAAATAAGAGAAAAATGACTAGTTCAGTGGGAGGTGTAAGAAACTGCTAAGCTGAAGCTCCAGTACTTTGGCCACCTCATGTGAAGAGTTGACTCATTGGAAAAGACCCTGATGCTGGGAGGGATTGGGGGCAGGAGGAGAAGGGGACGACCGAGGATGAGATGGCTGGATGGCATCACCGACTCGATGGACATGGGTTTGGATGGACTCCCGGAGTTGGTGATGGACAAGGAGGCCTGGCGTGCCACGATTCATGGGGTCGCAAAGAGTCGGACACAACTGAGCGACTGAACTGAGGCTGTTTTCTGAAGAGGTTCTGCCATTTTGCATTCCACCTGCAGTCTATGACAGCTCCAGTTTCTTCACTCTGGATAAGATCAGTCTTTTTTTTCTTTTTTTTTTTTTTTCTGTCTCTTAATAGCTGTGTAGTGGTATCTCACTGTGGTTTTAGTGTGCATTTCCCTAATGACTAATGAGGTTGAGTATTTTTTCATATGCTATTAAGCATATGAAAACATCACCTGTCTTTGATGAACTGTCTGTTCAAATGAACCGTCTATTCAAATCCTTCATTCAGTTTTTATTAGGTTGTTTTCTTTTTATTTAATTTTGAGAGTTCTATATATATAATCTGGAATAAGTTCTCTATCAGAAATGTGATTTGCAGATTTTCTCCCAGATTGTGGCTTATCTTTTCATCTTCTTCATGGTGTACTTTGAAGAGCAAAATTGTTTTTACTTCAATGAAACTTAATTTATTATTTAAATGAATCATTACTGTTGGTGTCATATCTCAGTTTTGTTACTGTAGCTTTAGAATAAGTCTTGTAATCAGGTAGTGTTGACCCTTTAACTTTGTTCCTTTTTTTAAACAATATTTTGGCAATTCTAAATGCATTGCATTAATTTGAGACCTTTCTTCTTTTTTAACATAGATATTGAGTTCTGTAATTTTTCTCCTTCCATACTGCCTTAAAGGAATACTGCAAATGTTGATGTGTTGCGTTTTCATTTTCAATCAGTTCAAGATATTTTCTCATGTCCCTTTTGGTTTCTTCAATTGACGGTTGATTGATGCCAGCCAAATATCTGCATATTTTTCACACATGTTTCTGTTGATTTCTAATTTAATTCCGGTGTGGTCAGAGAACATACTTTATGTGATATGAATACTTTTAAATTTGAGATATTTTTATTACCTGGAATAGGTCTATCTTGGTAAACGGACTATGTGCAACTTAAAAATATATATTCTGCTTTTGTTGAATATAATGATCTAAAAATTTCCCTGCATACATTTTGTCCATTTATTATTAGATGAAACCAGCTATAAAAATTACTAAAAATTTTTGTTTCATCTTTTTAAAAATAATTTCTTTTAACAGTTTTCTTTTAATAAAATGCTTATTTTATGAGTTATTCATGCTGGCAAAGTATAAAGCATTATTCTTATTTCTAAATAATACGCTAAACAATGAGCTGACATTGAAGAGAAAGGGAGTTCTGAATTACCTAACCCTTCTAATCTGGAAAAATATTACTAATTCTGTGCTCTTTTAAACATAGAATTATTCATTATTTATTGAGGTGACTTTCAGGTAACTCATGTCAGCATCTTAAAAAGTCAAACCTGTAATAACATCTAGAGTTAGGAGAAACCTAAATGCAAAATCAACCTTCCTGATTTCAGACTATACTACAAAGCTACAGTCAGTTTTGTGTACTAGCACAGAAACAGAAATATGGACCAATGAAACAATATAGAAGGCCCAGAGAAAAACCCACAAAGGAGGCAAGATTATCCAATGGAGAAAAGACAGCTTCTTCAATAAGTTGTGCTGGGAAAGCTGGACAGCTACATATAAAAGAATGAAACTTCAACACTTCCTAATACCACAAACAAAAATAAATTAAAAATGGATTAAGGAAATGTAAGGCCAGAAACTATAAAGATTCTAGAGGAAAATATAGGCAGCACACTCCTGGACATAAATCACAGCAAGATCCTCTAGCCCCACCTCCTAGAATAATGGAAATAAAACCCAAAATAAACAAGTGGGACCTAATTAAACTTAAAAGCTTTTGAACAGTAAAGGAAACTATAAACAGGATGAAAAGGCAACCCTTAGATTGGGAGACAATAAAAAAAAATGAAACAACTGACAAAAGATTATCTCTAGAAGATATAAGCTCATGCAGCTACATACCAGAAAAATAACCCAATCGAAAAGTGGGCATAAGACATAAACAGACATTTCTCCAAAGAAAACATATCCAAAGATGGATAATAAATGCGTGAAAAAATGCTCAACATCATTCATTATTAGAGAAATGCAAATCAAAACTACAATGAGGTATCATCTCACACCATTCAGAATGGCCATGATCAAAAAATCTACAGGCAATAAATGCTGGAGAGGGTGTGGAGAAAAGGGAGCCCTCATGAATTGTTGTGGAGAAGGCAATGGCAACCCACTCCAGTACTGTTGCCTGGAAAATCCCATGGACAGAGGAGCCTGGAAAATCCCATGGACAGAGGAGCCTGGAAAATCCCATGGACGGAGGAGCCCGGTGGGCTGCCATCTACGGGGTCGCACAGAGTCGGACACGACTGAAGTGACTTAGCAGCAGCAGCATGAATTGTTGATGGGAATGTAAATTGATATTGCCACCATAGAGAATAGTATGGAGACTCCTTAAAAAACTAGGAATAAAACTACAGATGACCCAATAATCCCACTACTGGGCATATGCTCTGAGGAAACCATAACTGAAAAAGACACGTGTACCCCAGTGTTCACTGCGGCCCCATTTACAATAACTAGGACACAGAAGCAACCTAGATGTCCAATCAACAGATGAATGGACAGTTGTAGTATATATATTTATACATACATACATATATATATATAATGGAATACTACTCAGCCATGAAAAGGAATACATTTGAGTTCATTCTAATGGGGTGGATGAACTTAAGAGACTATTACACAGAGTGAAGTAAGTCAAAAAGAGAAAAACAAATATTGTATATTGACACGACTGAGCGACTTCTCTTTCACTTTTCACTTTCCTGCATTGGAGAAGGAAATGGCAACCCGCTCCAGTGTTCTTGCCTGGCGAATCCCAGGGACGAGGGAGCCTGGTGGGCTGCCGTCTATGGGGTTGCACAGAGTCAGACATGACTGAAGCGACTTAGCTTCAGCAGCAGCCGCAACACATATATAAGGGATCTAGAAAGATGGTAATGATGAACCTATCTGCAGGGAAGCAATGAAGATACAGACACAGAGAACAGATTTGTGGACACGGGGGTTAGGGGGAAGGAGAGGGAGGGATGAGTTGAAAGAGTGTCACTGAAACATACACATTACTATATGTAAAATAGATAGCCAGTGGGAATTTGCTATGTGATACAGGGAGCTCAGACCTGGTACTCTGTGACAACCTAGAGGCGTGGGATGGGGTGGGAGGTGGCAGGGAGGTTCAAAATGGAGGGGACATATGAATACCTATGGCTGATTCATGTTGAGGTATGGCAGAAACTAACAATATCGTAAAGCAATTATCTTCCAATTAAAAATATATTTTTTATAAAATCCAAAAATTATAAATGTGGTATAGTAGATAAAATTGCTTCACTATATTATAATGTATGTACACAATTAGATATTATACAGTCATTAAATTTGTTTCACTCTTTGAAGGACTTCACATGGCTTATGTTATTTAATATCCACAATCTGTGATGACACTGAGCTATTATTTTCGTCATTTTCTAGATGAAAAATGGAAACACAGAAAGGCTACATGGTGGACTGAAAACTTGAGCAGCTAACTCCAGAACAAAGAACACCCTTATTCCCCATTCTGTTAAGCCCCCATACTTAACTATGTAGCCAAAGTTGGAGATATCTTAAATGAAAAAGCTATAATTTTCAGTTTATTTAATGTTTACATGTTTAAATTTTTTAAAACATGCACAAGGAAAAAGTACAAGTGTATTCCAAATTATGTAGCACTGTATCTCCAGGTGACACAACTGTGGGTAATTTTAATTAATTGTGATTTTTTTCTTTTTTTTTTTTTTTTGCAAAGAGCAAGTATTTTGCATTCAGAAAAACATAAGGACATATTTTAAAGAAAAAGTGCTTCATCTCATGAGCATGGGTTTATCAATTTTGAAATGAGTGTACTAGCAGATGGCAAAGTCATCCCTAACCTTATTTTTCATATAATTCAAAAAGATTACAAATGTTTGAAGACAGTCAAATGCTCTAACTTAATCTCAAAACACAAATTTCATAACCAGGAAAGGCAATTATTCTTGGCTCTCTCTCAGGTGTGGTGACTGTCGAAGCTGGAACCAGAACCACGGCTAAGAAAGCACATTAGAGTCACGTCTCACACAACGCTTGAAAATCCCCCACCCACTTCCCTCAGGGCTGCCTGGCCTTTCAGCACTCAGCCAGCTGTGCCTAAGATGGAAAGACCAGTTAGTTTTACCATTACCCTCTCTTTCCTTTCCTTTCCCCAAACTCAGGAATCGCTCCAGATCACTCTCTTAACACCAGCTGTTCCAACTGCTCTGCCTAATTCCCACCCCGTTTGACTTTGCTGAACTCCCTTTGGATTGGCAATTTGAACTCAAACCATCTTTTCATTGTGATCCAACACCACTCAATTTCAAGTCTGTCGTTCCCACCCCTTTGCCCATCCCAAGCCTGACAGGGGTGTCAGAAATTGAGTCTAACACATCTCCATGACTGAGAATTCACTGTCTCTAAAGCCTTTTCTTTCTCTTTAGACAGTCTTGCTAACTGGAAAATTAGTTGGGAGATGGAGTTCAGTTCAGTCTCCCAGTAGTTCTACACAGTGCTCCTAGTTTTTCATTTTGGACCCAAGCATTTTGGATCCAATCCTCCTTCACAGAACACTGCACCAAGAATGTGAAGAACCCTCCTGAGTGTTCTATCTAATACCCCAGATATTTCAAAGTACTACTTATATGACATGATTTTGAGAGTTTTTTCACCTTCCTGCTCCCTCTCCTAGAACTTGATTCCTTGGTCATTAGGAGGGGCGGCCAACGCGAGCATTGGTGGGAGCTTGTCTGATAAACGGAAAGAAGTGAACTGAGGGCTGGAGAGCACAGGCCTGTTCCAAACAGGGTGCCAGGCACTCAGCTCCAAATGACTACTACAGCGGGGAGGTGGGCTCAGATTCACTGACGAAAAGCTATGACAAACCCAGACGGCGTATTCAAAGCAGAGANATTGGTGGGAGCTTGTCTGATAAACGGAAAGAAGTGAACTGAGGGCTGGAGAGCACAGGCCTGTTCCAAACAGGGTGCCAGGCACTCAGCTCCAAATGACTACTACAGCGGGGAGGTGGGCTCAGATTCACTGACGAAAAGCTATGACAAACCCAGACGGTGTATTCAAAGCAGAGACATCATATTGCTGACAAAGATCTGGATAGTCAAACTGTGGTGTTGGAAAAGACTCCTGAGAGTCCCTTGGACAGCTAGGAGATCAAGCCAGTCAATCCTAAAGGAAATCAACCTTGAATATTCATTGGAAGGACTGATGTTGCAGCTGAAGCTCCAATACTTTGGCCATCTGACTCAAGGAGCTGAGTCACTGGAAAAGACCCTGATGCTGGGAAAGATTGAGGGCAAGAGGAGAAGAGGGGGACAGAAGAGGAGATGGTTTAAATGGCATCACCGACTCAATGGACGTGAGTTTGAGTAAACTCCAGGAAATAGTGAAGGGCGGGGAAGTTTGACATGCTGCAGTCCATGGGATTGCAGAGTCAGACACAACTAAGCAACAGAACAAGTTTTTAAGGGAACCTGAAAGTCAAGCTCATATGAAATTTGATTTTAAAATATTGATATTTTCACTTTTTAGTTCCCCCCACCTCCTGTCCATCCCTCCAGCCCCTACCATGCTCCCTGCCTCCCATGACCAAAGATGCAGCCTGTGGCCACATCACATTCAATTTGAGAATTTTAATCTATAGCGTTTTTAAAGAGAGGAGTNTGCATTGCAGGCAGACTCTTTTTCATCTGAGCCACCAAGGGTGGTTATTGAATTCACCTCCATGCATTTCTGTGAGAATTCAATGAGATAATTATGCTCGACGAACAGAGGCGCCTGGCAGGCTACAGTCCATGGGGCTGCAGAGTCGGACACGACCGAGTGTCTGAACCCCACACCAGAGTATGCAGTACAGGCACAGTACACGATATATAGTGTATTAACTATTAATACTATTTATTAGCTTAATAGACATGCTCAATGTAAATATTGTGTTACATTCCTGCAGTAATTCAACGGCTTCTCAGAAACATGAAGCCAACAGGTTAGAGACTGAGAGGAGGCAGGAACTTCTCACAAAGAAAAAGTCCAGTTTCTGGATGAGGATCCAAGCCAGTTTAGAGGTCTGATCTAGAATCTGGTCCTTTCATCATTCACTTAGGATGGATCCCAGACTTTCCTTGCCAGATGTTCAATAAAAACGGTAATGCTAAAAAAAAAAAAAAAAAAAATCCAAAAAACAGTCATGCTGCTTCTCATGTTTATGCACCAATGTGCATTTCACCACTTTTATTACAGTGACGCCTTAGCAGGAACTAACGAGAACACACAAAATGATGTTAAACAATATACAATTTTTCCCAAGAACAAGAACAAGGCTTCCGAATTCAAATCCCACTTCTGCCACAAACAGAGCTTTTCTCTGAGGCTCAGTTTTGTCATCTGAAAATGGGACCACAGAAGCAGAGGTTTTCAAGGCCACTTCCAGGCCTAAAACTCTGACTAGACCATGCTATGACAAGGTCACAGGGGCCCCTATTTTTCCTCTTATGCCCTTTCCTCTTCTCTTTCACCTCATCATGTTTGCTCCATGACATGGTTTAACTAACAGTGCTCACCACTACTCTGCCAATTTACTAAGGGTTTTAAATTCTAGTACAAAACTCCATTTCCAAACCATTTAGATCATATTCTCTGATAGTTTAGAACCCCTCAGGCTTTCTAGACTAAAACTGGACACACACACTTTCACAGCCCTGTCCTTAAAATACTCATAAGTTTTCCTACAAAACCATTAGCCCATATGCAACCATTTTCTTCTGCTGCTGGAGATGTGTCCTATTTTCTTTTTTTCTTTTTTTTTTTTAACCAATTATCACTTTCACGGCCAATTATTTAGTCCTTTTTCCAGTTTGTTTTATTGTCTGCAAGTCTTAATAAGAAAACATTTCTTAAATACTTCTGTAGTAGATTTGAGGGCAGCTTTGTTTTCTCCAGTCCTTTCATTTCTTTCCTTCTAGATTGCTTATCATGTTTTCCCAAATAAAGCCATTAGGGAGTACAGGAATCAACCATTACACAAATTATTTTATTATTGTTTGATGTTAGATATACATCCATTTTAAACATCACAAACCAAACTTAGGATTTTTTATTTTTGGTACAACAATCAGTATTATCACACAGCAAAGTGGACCTTATGACTGAGAACTTGAGAATAGAAGGATATTGCTTGTTCCTCCCAAATCACACTGCACATCAAAATGATACCATGAAATTGACCTCAGAAAGGATCTCGTAGTTTTCCCTAAAAATCAAAAGGATTGTCAGTTGGAAGTGAATTAGATATATTTCTACTGAAACCACAGATTATAGTTAAGAAAATGGATTGATGTTAAAGTCATTTTTTTAAAGTGTAACTAATATTTATATTAACTATTGCATGGAAGCTATTTTATACTTTCTTCAAAAATAAAGAAATGGAATTTTAATTTGATGACCTCTCACTTTGAGGTTCTTTTGTTTCAGAGCCATATGAAGATAGTGGTAGCACTCTGTTAGTGTCTGGAGAATAGTTTAATAGCTAGATTTCAGAGTGTGTAACATAGAACAGGGTATCTGATCTAAAAGTCTAAGCCTCTAGGAAATAAGGATATATTTAAATGAACTCAAACCAAATAAAAAGTAGGCATTTAGTCTATGTGATTTAATAGTAATATTTTTTGTCAACATGAATACACAGCTTGATATTTAAAGTAAATATGGGTTTTGTTCACATGTTATTTCAGAAATTGAAAACGAGGTAAAGTTTAGCCCCAGATTTGAGTCCGTATAAAGTTTATTATTCAGCAACACAGAGGTCTGATTAAAGTGCCTAGGGCTGTTCACAATCCATGATAATTTCTTGTTTTTAAAACTGTGCCATAAAATCTCAGCTTCTTAGATACGTCCCCCACTAAATGATAGAAAAACTTTAAATGGCTTCCTTAGTTAATCTATACCATTTTTTTTTTTTTTTAACGCCCACCAGGCTCCCCCGTCCCTGGGATTCTCCAGGCAAGAACATTGGAGTGGGTTGCTGCCGGGGGCCAGCGTGAGGAACTCTAATCTATACCATTTTGAGGACCTGGTCTCCTAGACATTAAAATAGTAGATTGACCTTCCAACTATGTAAATAACATAAAATTTAAAAAAGAACTAAAATACACAAAATTGTATAAACATTAAATTAAAGCGCCAAGAGTCAATATCCCTAACATCTCCTCCATGAGGCACAAGTTAATCACCATAAATCTACATGGAATTTCTGGCATTTAATTTTTCTGACCTTCCAAAGTGGCAGTTTCACTTGGTCCAACCTTAAATGACATGGAAATATGATCAGGTGAATGATTTCAACTGGCTGTTCAGAGCACATTTTTCCAGTTGGAAGAAAGTCAACAAAGGATTGAACACAGCTTCTCAGCGCAACATGAGCTTTTCAGTTTATGACCGAAAAAGGGGGGTGGGAAATAGAGGTTGAAAGAAACGATGGTTTGAGGGTCCCCTGAGGTGGGCAGAAGAGTGATCAGCTAAGTGATGAGAGGTGAGCTAGGACAGCTGGTGACTCTGACATGGGCAGTGATCCCAGAGTACAGTTTGCAGAGGAGTGGGTGCGTGCTAAGTTGCTTCAGTTGTGTCTGACTCTTTGCAGCCCCATGGACTGTAGCCCACCAGGCTCCTCTGTCCATGGGATTNCTAAGTGATGAGAGGTGAGCTAGGACAGCTGGTGACTCTGACATGGGCAGTGATCCCAGAGTACAGTTTGCAGAGGAGTGGGTGCGTGCTAAGTTGCTTCAGTTGTGTCTGACTCTTTGCAGCCCCATGGACTGTAGCCCACCAGGCTCCTCTGTCCATGGGATTCTCCAGGCAAGAGACTGGAGTGGGTTGCCATTTCCTCCTCCAGGAGATCTTCCCAACCCAGGAATCGAAACTGTGTCTCTTACATTTCCTGCATGGGCAAGCAGATTCTTTACCACTAGGGCCACATGGAAAGCCCCACAGAAGCAAAGACAGATCTAAAAGCAGTGGTCAGGTAAGTCACAGTTAGTGGCCCGATGCTTTTCAAAACCTGGAAGACCATAGCAAGAGCAATAGAAGGTCTTCCTGAAGCTACAAAATCAAAGCAAGATAATAACAGTTGAGGTTAGTAAAATTCCTACTTAACTTACACCTCACTTCTCTTATTACTTCAGTTCTTAAACCACAAAGGATAACTCTAGTAAAAGATTTGTTGTGGGAATTAAATGAAATCATGGATGGAAAGGTCTTTGCACCTGATAGCAGCTAGAAAGTGTCAGTTCACTTGCCCTCTCTCCTGGCTTCTCAGTGTTTGCTCACAGATCTTATTAATTAGGGGAAAGTCTTGCAATGAGCCTGGAATGATTATTCAAATAGCTGCTAGCGAGTGTGTGTCAGAGGGCACCATGCCATCGCAAAGGCTGCTGCATTTTTCTTTACAACACCAGGAAAATACTTGTGTTTGCTCTCCCTCCTTCCTCAGCCTCAGTGACTTCTGAAGGCCGGAAGTGTGGCTTCCTCCAGGCACTGCTTTAAGCTGTTTTGATGAATGTCCACTCAATATGGACTTTGAGTACCCAGATGCACTGGGTGCTTCTTGATGGCTTTTCTTCCCTCCCTGCCCATGGCTTCTCTTTCCTCGTTTACTTCTACCCGCTTCCATCTACCCTTCCCTTTTTAATTGTCAGTGCTCCATAGAGTGTGAAGCTCCACAGAGCACTTCACTCATTTTCATGAGTTTCTCCACAGCTTTCTCCAAACCCCTGACTTCCTCCACCTCCTATACGTCTGCTCTAACCTCTGGTCTGAACATCCAACTGCCAAATGAGTAGATCCACTGGAGTGTCCCCAAACATCTCAAATTAAACACAGCCCTATGCCCCTCAACCCTCTGTGTTGCCATGATCCTTTGATGATGGTTTATATTAGCATTTATCACACAATACTGCTGGGGGATTAAATTTATAGTATCATTATTCTTTTTGGCTGCACTCAGCAGTATGTGGGACCTTCATCCCCTAACTAGGGATTGAACCTGGGCCCTCTACAGTGGAAACGTAGAGGCTTAACCACTGAGCCATGTGGGAAGTCCCAATATAGTATCATTATTTTATTGAAGACAGGGACTGTTGCTTATTCAGCTTGAGGGGTGGATAACTTTGGCAATAATTCGGGTGAAGTACTGGCACANGGATTGAACCTGGGCCCTCTACAGTGGAAACGTAGAGGCTTAACCACTGAGCCATGTGGGAAGTCCCAATATAGTATCATTATTTTATTGAAGACAGGGACTGTTGCTTATTCAGCTTGAGGGGTGGATAACTTTGGCAATAATTCGGGTGAAGTACTGGCACACAGCTGCTGCTGCTGCTGCTGCTAAGTCGCTTCAGTCGTGTCCGACTCTGTGTGACCCCATAGACGGCAGCCCACCAGGCTCCCCCGTCCCTGGGATTCTCCAGTCGAGAACACTGGAGTGGGTTGCCATTTCTTTCTCCAATGCATGAAAGTGAAAAGTGAAAGTGAAGTCGCTCAGTCATGTCCGACTCTTCGTGACCCCATGGACTGCAGCCCACCAGGCTCCTCTGCCCATGGGATTTTCCAGGCAAGAGTACTGGAGTGGGTGCCATTGCCTTCTCCACTGGCACACAGCAGGCATCCACTAAATATGAGTGGGCAAGTACGAGTCTTATGACTCTGCTGACTTGAATCCGACACAGAACATCTCCACTCTGCCTGGGTGTTTCCTTCTTTCCTTAGTCTGTCTGGATTATGTTTTGGTGACTGGGTTGCTCTGTTTTCCACTTTCTGATTGTTGTTGGGTGACTTCCTTGAAACTCTCTGCTGCTTGCTATGCTTCCAGTACTCGGAGAGTTACATTTGTAGCTAAATGGTCACATTTTTTATCAGCCTCTGGAATGCAGCAGGACTCAGAGAAGTTCAACTGCAACCACACGCGCATATTTGTGGACCGTAGCAGGCAGGGAAGGAATTTGGCAGGAGCCTCCTTATCTCTGAGCAGTCATCCCTCCTGTCTTATTTCACCATCTACTTCCTCTGAAAGGACCACAGTTTCTCACTGTTCCACACTCCAGTTTGAATATTTACTCCATTGGTAATAGATGTATAAAATTAAATGGCGAGGAGATTTTTATTACCCTCAACATAAAATAGAAGGTTGAAGCTTTTTTTTTTTTTTAACTTTTGTGGGAGGAGAAGGTCTTTTTGTTATTGTTTTCCTTTTAAACTTGAAAACAGATACTCTAAATGCAGGAAGAGAATGAAAATGTATCTACAATTCCCATGCTATGCCATTAGGTCAAAATTTGGCCTTTCTTTTCTTTATTCCATATCTGTGTCTGCCTAAAGGTGGAACAACCAAATAAAAATGAAAAAGTGAAAAATACAATATAAATATTAGAAACACTAAAAAAAAAAGATAACCAGATACTCTGTAACTCGCTTTGCTTTTTTTTTTTTTTTGCTTTTTTTTTTTAAATGGAAAACTCCTACTAAAATCAGGATTAGGGAGAGAAATACAAATTATTACAGTTGCCTTTTACAACCTAGTTATAATAAACTTCCTTTGTCCAGAAATGTTGGGAACTGAGATAGTCTGATTAATTGAGCATTCTAGTTAATCAGTCCAAAAATATTTCCTAAATGCTTTCTCAACACTGTCCTAGACATTGAGAAATCAGAAGAATTTTATAGTACCTCTGAGAGTAATGCAATAATTTACAGTCAACCTAAGACCATAGTAGCAAATCAGATAACTCCTTAAGTAGGCCCTTGAAACTGACAAGAATCCTCCTATATCCCTCCAGTCAGCCTCTCCTGCTCTCCAGGGAGCGGGCCAGCCTTCTCCACTCTCCTTAGGCTCCTGGTTCAGTGCTGCCAGGCCGCAGTCACTAGGCTCACTGGTGCTCCTGGCACCTGCCCCACCCTCAGTGTGACCTTGACTCCTACCTCACAAGAGAGGAGAAAACACAGAAGCCCTCAGCAACTTCCTCATTCTCCTAAAGCCAAATGTGTTAAGCCACCCCCTTCCCTTTCACTCCATTCTGATGTAGTAAAAGACCCGCCCCTTCTCGCTGTAAGAGCAATCCTTCCACAGTGTGACGGACCTCTCCCCCTTCCTTCTTTCTCAGAATTCCTAAATAGAGATGCCTATTCTTCCTTACATTTTTCTTCACCATTTCCTCACTCCTTCCATCAGCATTTCCCATCAGAATAAAACCAGAATGGGTTCTTAAACATTTTAAACAATAAAAAGTTTTAAATATTTAAAAAGGATTTCTTTTGATGCTAATCAAAATTACAATGAGCTACTGCCTCACAACGTCATAACGGTCATCATTAAAAAGTCTACAAATAACAAGTGCTGGAAAGGGTGTAGATAAAAGGGAGTACTCCTACAGTGTTGGCGGAATATAAACTGGTGCAGCCACTATGGGAAACGGTATGGAGGTTCCTTAAAACACTAAGAGTTGCCATATGATCCTGAAATCCCCCTGCTGGGCATAGATCTGAAAAAAACTCTAATTTGAAAGATACATGCAGCCCAACGCTCATTACATCACCGTGCACGATTTCACAAGGACATGGAAGCAACCTAAATGTCCATCGACGGAGGAGTGGATAAAGAAGGTGTGGTATATATACACAATGGAATATTACTCAGCCAGAGAAAAGAATGAAATAATGCTATTTGTAGGGTGTGGATGGACCTAGAGATTATCAAACTGAGGTAAGTCAGAATGAGAAAGATAAATACCGTATGATATCACTTGTATGTGGAGTCTAAAATATGACACATACGAGCTTATCTACAAAACAGCAACACACTCACGGACAGAGAACAGACTGGTGGTTGCCAAAGGGAAGCAGGGGAAGGGGAGGAATAAAAATGGGAGCTTGGGGTTAGCAAATGCAAACTATTATATATATAGAATGGATAAATAACAAGGTCATACTTTATAGCACAGGGAACTATATTAATATTCTGTGATAAACTGTCATGGAAGAGAATGTTTATATATATATATTTGTGAATATATATATAAGGGCTTCCCTGGTAGCTCAGCTGGTAAAGAATCTGCCTGCAATGCAGGAGACCTGGGTTTGATCCCTGGGCTGGGAAGATCCCCTGGAGGAGGGCATGGCAACCCACTCCAGTATTCTTGCCTGGAGAATCCCCATGGACAGAGGAGCCTGGTGGGCTACAGTCCATGAGGTTGCAAAGAGTCAGACACAACTGAGCAAATAAGCACAGCAAATATATGTGTGTGTGTGTGTGTGTTTGTGTGTGTGTGTATAACTGAATCACTTGCTGTACAGCAGAAATTAACATAACATTGTAAGTCAACTATACTTCAAAAAAATAATTAAAAAAAAAAAACTACTCCTCTCAACTCCCACTTCCCCTCAGGGACTGTGCTACCTTTCTCTGCCCCCTTCACACTCATGTTTTGTAAAAGAGTAGTCCACACCTGTAGTCTATACCTCCTCAATTCTCATTCACTCATCAACCCGGTATGGCCTCTGCTCCATCACTCTGCCTAAAGCGTTCTTGAAAACGTTACTAAATTCTGTGGGTGTTTTCAGAGAGCTTCCGTTATCACGTGTGTGTGTGTGCGCGCATGCTCAGTTGTTTCGGTTGGGTCTGACTCTGCAACCCGTAGCCCGCCAGGCTCCTCCATCCATGGGATTCTCCAGGCAAGAATACTGGAGTGGGTCACCACGCCCTCCTCCAGGGGATCTTCCCAACCAGAGGATCAAACCTGCATCTCCTGCATCTAATGCATTGAAGGCAGATTCTTCACCCACTAAGCCACCAGGGAAGCCCCTCAATTATTCCTTACATGATGCTAATTCAAGATCTATCTGTGAAAGGTGATCCCAACTCTGAGGCCAGACATGAGTTATAGCTCTACTATATAATGCTTCTGTACCTCAGAGCAGTGACTGAACCTTTCAATGCCATGATTTCCTCATATTAAAAAAAAAAATGTATATAGGTAAGGGCTATGGTTTTTCCAGTAGTCAGGTGAGATGTGAGAGTTGGACTATAAAGAAAGCTGAGTGCCGAAGACTTGATGCTTTTGAACTGAGGTGTTGGAGAAGACTCTTGAGAGTCCCTTGGACTGCAAGGAGATCCAACCAGTCCATCCTAAAGGAGATCAGTCCTGGGTGTTTATTGGAAGGACTGATGTTGAAGCTGAAACTCCAGTACTCTGGCCACCTGATGAGAAGAGCTGACTCATTTGAAAAGACCCTGATGCTGTGAAAGATTGAAGGCAAGAAGAAAAGGGGAGGACAGAGGAGGAGATGGTTGGATGGCATCACCGACTCAATGGACATGGGTTTGGGTGGACTCTGGAAGTTGGTGATGGACAGTGAGGCCTGGCGTGCTGCAGTTCATGGGGTCACAAAGAATCAGATATAACTGAGAGACTGAACTGAACTTCAAAGACCTGTAGTGCCTAAATGCATTAATTCTCTCACATGCATATATAGCCAGATTAGAGCCTAGGAATCACCTTTCTTTTGAACTCTGTACTCACCATATTGAACTGCATACTGGACATTAGTAGTTCAATGTCTCACAGATACTATATTAGCTTTCTATTGTTTCTGTAATAAAGTACTACAAATTTAGTGATTTAAAAACAAATTCAGTTTACTATCCTATACTGCCAAAGGTTAGTTTGATACAGGCTAAACTCTGGAGGAGGAAATGACAACCCGCTCCAGTATTCTTGCCTGGAAAACCCCACGGACAGAGAAGCCTGGCGGCTACAGTCCATAGGGTCATAAAGAGACAGACGCGACCCGAGCTCACATGCATTTTTAAATCAAGGTGAAGGTAGGGCTAATTTCTTTTATGGAAGCCCCAAAAGGAAATCTGTTTCCCTGCCTTTTCCAACTTCCAAAGTCTATCACCTGTATTCCTTGAGTCACGGTCCCCTCTCCATCTGCAAACCCACAACATTGCAGCACTTTCTCTAACTCTCTTCTGCCTCCTTCTTCAGTTATTAAAAAAATTGAGATGTAATTCTGTATCATTAAATTCACTTTTTAAAAGAGAAAAGTCAGTGGTTGTTAGTATATTCACAAAGTTGTATAAGTATAACCCCTAATTCCAAAATTTCTCCATCACCCCCAAAAGATGTCCTGCTGCTCTTAGCGGAGATTCTTTATTTCTCGCTTCCGCAGCACTGAACACCACTGATTTACTCTGGATTAGTAGTAGCTAATCTATGGACTTGCCTATTATGAATATTTCATATAAGTGAAAACATACAATATATGGCTTTTTTGTTTCTGGCTTCTTTCACTTAGTTCATCCATGTGGTAGCGTGTATCAGTCTTTTACCATGAACTGTAATATTAGCTCGGAGAAGGCACTGGCACTCCACTCCAGTACTCTTGCCTGGAAAATCCCATGGGCAGAGGAGCCTGGTAGGCTGCAGTCTATGCGGTCACTACTAGTTGGACACAATTGAGCAACTTCCCTTTCACTTTTCACTTTCATGCATTGGAGAAGGAAATGGCAACCCACTCCAGTGTTCTTGCCTGGAGAATCCCAGGGATGGGGGAGCCTGGTAGGCTGCCGTCTATGGGGTCGCACAGAGTCGAACACGACTGAAGCGACTTAGCAGCAGCAACAGCAGCATAATATTAGCTGTAGCTTTTTCACAGATGCCCTTTACTAGTTAGAGGAAATTCCTTTCTGCCCCTAGTTTGTTTTATAATTTTGTCATGAAAAATATTTCAGTTAAATGCTTTTGGGTTTTTCTTTTTTTCTTTTTCTTTTTGCTTTTGTTGAAATGATCGTGGGAGGTTTTTTTCTTCTATGTATATTTATTTCATCGATTCATAGAATAAATTCCTAGAATAAATCTCCTTTGGTCATGGTATATATTCCTTTTTATATGTTGTTGGCTTGGTTTACTACTAGTATTTTATTGAAGATTCATAAGAGATATTGGTCTGTAATTTTCTTACAATGTTCTTATTTGGCTTTGGTATCAAGGTAATATTGGCCTTATAGAATGAGGCCTTATAAATGGACTTTCTCTTCTATTTTGGGGAAGAGTTTGTAATGGATTGGTGGTGGTGGTGCTGCTGCTGCTAAGTTGCTTCAGTCATGTCAGACTCTGTGCGACCCCATAGACGGCAGCCCACCAGGCTCCCCCATCCCTGGGATTCTCCAGGCAAGAACACTGGAGTGGGTTGACATTTCCTTCTCCAATGCATGAAAGTGAAAAGTGAAAGTGAAATCACTGAGTCATGTCCAACTCTGAGACCCAATGGACTGCAGCCCACCAGGCTCCTCAGTCCATGGGATTTTCCAGGCAAGAGTACTGGAGTGGGGTGCCATTGCCTTCTCCGGGACTGGTGCTAATTATTGTTAAATACTTGGTAGAATTCACAAGTGAAGCTGTCTGGTCCTGGGCTTTTCTTTGATGAAAGGTTTACTGATTCAATCGCCTTGTTATAAACCATACATATTTTCTATTTCTGATTGAGTCAGTGTTGGTAATTTATGTCTTCACTTCACATAATGAAATATATCCATTTCATCTAGATGATCTATTTATAACATGATTATTTATACTATTTCATTATAACCCTTTTTATTTCTATAAGGTTGGTAATACTGAGCCCTTTTTTCATTCCCCCTATTAGTAACTGAATCTTCTCTCTTTTCACCATATTTAATCTACCTAAAATTTTGTCAGTTTTGTTGATCTCTTCAGAGAACCAATTTCTGGTCTGTTTCATTTCCAGAAATAATTTTCAGTATTATTTTTCTAGTCTCTATTTTGGTGATTTCACCTTTAATCTTTATTACTTCCACCCTTCTGACTGCTTTGGGTTTAATTTTTTATTTTTTTCTCTTACATCCTAAAGCAGAAGTTTAGGTTATGGATTTGAGACATTCTCTCTTTTCTAAATGTAGATACTTCAAGCTATAAATTTCCTTGGTGTAACAGAGATACAAAGGACTCACTGCTTTTGTATCCCATAAGTTTTGGTATGCTGTGTTTTCACTTTCATTCATATCAAAGTAATTTCTAATTTCCCTTGTGGTTTCTTCTTTGTATCGTTGGTTCTTTAGATGTGGGTTGTTTAATTCTCCCATATGTGTGAATTTTCAAAATTTCCTTTTGTTTTTTATTTCCTTCCATTGTGGTTGAAAGGACATATTTTATACGACTTCAATCCTTTTAAATTTATTGAGACTTAATGGCTTAACATATGGTTTATCCTGGTGAACACTTCATGAGTACTTGAGAAGAATGTATATTATGTTGTTTTTATGTGGAGTGTTCTACAGATGTCTAATAGATCTAATTGGTTGATAGTGTTGCTCAAATCTATTTCCTTGCTCACCTTCCATCTACTCAACTATTCATTATGGCAAGTAGGACATTAAAGTCTTATTATCAAAGTGTTATTAAAGTATTAAATTAAATATCACTGTGTTGACTATTTCCCTGTTTAATTTTGTCAGCTTTTGCTTCATATATATTGAGTTTCTGTGACGTACATGCATGTTTGCGTTTATGATAGCTTCCTGGTAGATTGATCTCGTATCACTATAAGATATCCATCTTTGNCCTAGCTCCTTTGTCTGTTTCTCCGTCTTTTGTAGTCTTCCTACCTGTTTTTGAAGACAATGTTCTGCTATTCTGGATGCCTGACGACCTCTGACAGCATTCAGAAGTTGTTTTGTAGATTTTCCTCCGGGTTGAAATGTTCTTTGGATGAATTTGCTGGGAAGAAAGTGGTCTCCCCGTCCTATTCCTCCGCCATCTTCTCCAAATCTCTAAGAATACTTTTTGTCTTTGAGTCTGTGTTGTCTAGTTTTAGTCTCAGTTGATGACTGCAATTATCTCTTGTCCACCCTTTTGTTTTCAACCTATTTAATATCTGGATCTAAAGGGAGTCTCTTTAGGCAGCATACTGTTGATTTATGTCTTTTAAAAATTTATCTGCCAATCTCTGCCTTTAAATGAAAGTTTTTAATTAATTTACATAATGCAATTATTGTTAATATAGAATTTATTATCTATAGATGTCTAATACTCTATGCATAATAAAATCTTTCTGTTTTGCTATTTGTTTTCTATATGTCTTATGTCTTTGGCATTTCTCAGTTCCTCCATTACTGCCTTCTTTTGTGCCAAATAGACATTTGCTAGTGTAGGAAAAGGCGATGGCACCCCACTCCAGTACTCCTGCCTGGAAAATTCCATGGACAGAGGAGCCTGGAGGGCTGCAGTCCATGGGGTCGCTGAGGGTCGTACACGACTGAGCGACTTCTCTTTCACTTTTCACTTTCACGCATTGGAGAAGGAAATGGCACCCCACTCCATTACTCTTGCCTGGAAAATCCCATGGGTGGAGGAGCCTGGTGGGCTGCAGTCCATGGGGTCGAGAAGAGTCGGACACGACCGACCGACTTCGCTTTCACTTTTCACTTTCATGCATTGGAGAAGGAAATGGCAACCCACTCCAGTGTTCTTGCCTGGAGAACCCCAGGGATGGGGGAGCCTGGCGGGCTGCCGTCTATGGGGTCGCACAGGGTCGGACACGACTGAAGAGACTCAGCAGCAGAGTAGTATTAAAATCTCCTTGTGGTCTTTATCTTTTACTATATATTTCTGAGTTTTCTTAGTGGTTTTTCTGGGGATTATCACTGATATCTTTTTGGTTTTGTTTGCTTTTTGTTGTCTGCCCGTGCTATGCTGCACAGCACGTGAAATCTTAGATCCCCGGCCAGGAATTGAACCCATGTGCCCTTCAGTGGAAGCACAGAGGTATAGCTGCTGGACCGCTAGGGAAGTCCCTACCATTAATATCTTAAGGTCAGCTAGTTAACAACCTTAATTCCACCTGTAACTTTAATTCCTCTTTGCCATGTAACATCATTTATTCACAGGTTCCAGAGGTTTGAATGTGGAAATTTTGAGAAGACCATTAGTCTATCTACCACTGAAAGTCAATATATCCAGGCCTTTTCATTAAATGTATGTCCACAAACATGTACACTAATAGACTTCACAAAATAAACAACTAGATGACCGATTCCTGGGGTCCTTCCACTGCTTCCCAATCAAGTGGCTAGCTGAATCACCTGTGTTGTTGTGTAAACCAGACCTTCCCCTCGCTCCCTCTTCAAACCCCATTTATCACTGGATCCTAGAGATTCCCCATCCCCCAGTTTTCTGTATTTCTGCATTTCTACTTTCATCACCATAATCTAATCCACTTTATTAACCTTTATTTTATTATTATGTTTCAAGAAGTCCTTTTAGACACTTTTTCTAATTTTTTCCTATTGTTCCACCCATGAAATGTAAATGCCACAAATATATTGGACAGCTGTGATTTATATATGAAAAGAGTAATTATAAAGCTTACTCTTTATATTCAGTAGAGGATTAAGAATGGCTAAGAAAAATGCCCAAGTTAAAAGGTCAGAAGGGCTATCATCCAAAAATCAACAAACCAAAAAGTTTTCAAATAATAAATGCGGTAGAGAGTGTGCAGAAAAGGGAATCCTCCTACATAGTTGATGGGAATGTAAACTGGTACAGCCACAGTGGAGAACAGTATGGAGGTTCCTTAAAAAATTAAAAACAGAACTACCAAGTGACCCTCCAATCCTACTCATGGACATATACCCAGAGAAAACCATAATTCAAAGAGACACATGTATCCCAATGTTCATAGCAGCATTATTTTCAATAGTTAGGACATGAAAGCAATGTAAGTGTCCATGAACAGATGAATGAATAAAAAGGATGTGAGCTGATTCATGTCAATGTATGGCAAAATGAATACAGTATTGTAAAGCAAAACAAACTAAAAAATAGAAATTTAAACTTAAAAAAAAAGGATGTGAGATTACACACACACACACACACACATATATGGGGGAATATTACTCAATCATAAAAAGGAGTGAAATAATGTTATTTGAAGCAACATGAATGGACCTAGAGATTATCATCATACTAAGTAAAGTCAGCCAGACAAATATCCTATGATATCACTTACATGTGGAACCTAAAAAAATGAGACAAAGGAACTTATTTACAAAACAGAAATAGACTCACAAACATAGAAAATGAACTTATGGATAATCTCTTATTGTGCCTAATTTATAAATTAATCTTTATCATAGGTATGTATGTATAGGAAAAACCTTAGCATATATAGGGCTCAGTACAATCTTAGATTTCAGGTATCCACCAGGGGTCTTGGAACGTAGTCCCCATCAATAAGGGGGCGGGAGGATGGTCTACTGTACCTCCTTCTTGCCTCTCCAATCTGTTCTCTCCTCACAGTATAGAATGATTTTCCAAAACAAAAACCTTGATCACTCCACCTCCTTCAATGCTTTCAACAGCCCTCAGAATAAAGCCAAGATGCCTAACACTGCCTATAAATCATTCATGACCTGGTCTTAATTCACATTAGTCTCATCTAACAGCTTCCAAACTTGTCCGGACCTCAGCAACACTGATCCTCATTTCACTGAACCACCCTCTCACCACAGGGCCTTTGCACATGCAGTGCTGCCTGAAAGCCCCTTCTCTGCTTTTTTCACTTATTTAAAGGCTATTTTTTTCAGACTTTTGTTTAATCATCCCTTCCTCAAGACACCTTTTTCTGTTATCCTCAATTTCATCAAATCTGCCTTTAATAAACTGTAATATCACCATACCCTCCCTTAAGAAGCACTCATCAATTGGTGATTTTATACTTACTTGTAATATAAGTTCTATAGTCTCTACATTTTATGTCTGGTTTCTTTTTGCCAGCATCTAGCATAAAAGACGCTTACTCCTTGGAAGAAAAGTTATGACCAACCTAGACAGCATATTCAAAAGCAGAGACATTACTTTGCCGACTAAGGTCCGTCTAGCCAAGGCTATGGTTTTTCCAGTAGTCATGTATGGATGTGAGAGTTGGACTGTGAAGAAGGCTGAGCGCTGAAGAATTGATGCTTTTGAACTGTGGTGTTAGAGAAGACTCTTGAGAGTCCCTTGGACTGCAAGGAGATCCAACCAGTCCATTCTAAGGGAGATCAGCCCTGGGATTTCTTTGGAAAGAATGATGCTAAAGCTGAAACTCCAGTCCTTTGGCCACCTCATGCAAAGAGTTGACTCATTCGAAAAGACTCTGATGCTGGGAGGGATTGGAGGCAGGAGGAGAAGGGGACGACAGAGGGTGAGATGGCTGATGGCATCACTGACTCAACAGACAAGAGTTTAGGTGAACTCCGTGAGTTGGTGATGGACAGGGAGGCCTGGTGTGCTGTGATTCATGGGGTCGCAAAGAGTCAGACACAACTGAGCGATTGAACTGAACTGAACTGAGTATAAATCTGGCCCATAGTAAATGCTCCATGAACATATTAAATGAATGCATAAATGATGAATTGATTATTTTAATGAACTCAGTAGTTCAAAGAAGTAAAAAAAAAAAATCAAGGAGAGCCATACCATAATAGTCAACAAAGGCTTGATGAGGCAAAAGTAAAACTATTATAACAAGTATAAACTATAAAAACAAGCATTATGACTCTAGGCCTTTAGTCTTCATTTAAATTGTATTTCAGAAGTCTTCAAGTCCAGCCAAACAACTGTGTTTGGTTGTTGAGTTGCCATATTGTCACGTTAGAATGCTATCACATGCAGTAAATGCTGCAACTGTTCCAAATATAATAACTCGTTCATCCTGCATATTGTATCCTGGACACCTGCAGTGCCTTGGGGACATCATTTGCGAACCGCTATCATCACAGCACAACTCAGCAGTCACGGACAACGCCAGCTTTTTTCCAGGGATCTGTGAAAAATGCTGCAGCAGTATTTTGCTTCGCAGTCTTCTGCTGTGTCTGGGCTGACGACTGTGCCCTGGAGAACGAGCTCAAGCAGAAGTAGCTCTCACATGCCTGCGGCGGTGAAGACAGCCACTAACCTCCACCCACAGAAAATGACCTTCGTGCCATTTACGGCACAGCATTTAATGCTGTCCACTCTGAGGACAGCACTAATGAAAAGCATGGCAGGTTTTAGTTAGAAATTGGGAACAGTCCTGCCTCTGTCATTAACCAGTTGCATGACCTTGGAAAATGCATTTGACCTCTTTAGACCTCTGTAGAATGTTAAACCAGATAAACAGTTGAAACATTTTCACTACTGAGCTCTTCAGCTAATAATTTTTAACCATGAACTTTGTATTCCAAAATATTGTGTCTAGAAAAATCACTTAGTGAACAATAATTAAATGTTTCATTTTCTGTTTTTTTTTTTTTAAATTCTGACAAACCTCTAAGGAGAATTAGAAATGATGGTGACACAAAAATGGGTGAAATGGTAAAAGGCACAGGGTAGGGTAGGTAATTGGGCCAGAAGGACATGTCAATTTCATCAGGTAATTAAGCAACAATTTGATGTCCTGTTTTTATGGAAGAAAGACCTATAAAACTGTGCACATTGCGGTGAGGGAAAGCCCAGCAATATTACGATTGCATTTTGCAATATGGAAAATAGCTCATGACATCCATTAACTACTTTTGTAATTATTTAAAGATCAAAGGCTAAATAGACCTCACTGCACAAGGTGATCCCTTGTGCCCAGGAAAAGCATGCTCCAAAATGAAATTTTATTAAATGAGTTTTTGGATCACTGACTTTTGTAATCAACTTAGGGAAAATTTTTTTAGAGGGGGGCCATTTATCCCTTGTGCATATAAAACTACATATAAGAAGTCAAAATATTTTAAATTATACAATTCAAGGGAAAATATGTCTTTCTTGCAAATATTCATTTTGTGAATATTTTCTATGAGTGGTGTATTTTCTCAAGTGGCATAGTTGTTCATGTTTGTTTCTCATGCTCTTGTATGTGAGTTGGACTTTCAGGACTAAGTAAAAATACTTTCTCTTTCATGATTTAACTTGACAAAAATTGTGTGATACAATTTTAATGATGTCACGTGCTGCAAACAAAAATGTCAACAATCTTGGCATGAACATCCAGCAACTAAGTTAAAAGTTATATCTTCATATCAAGCAGAAGTCTAAGCTTAATTTTAAACAGCACAGGAAAATACAGTCCCAGCAAGAATACTGGAGTGGGTTGCCAACTCCTTCTCCACATTATTTTATAATAACATTAAATGGAGCATAATCTATAAAAGTAGTGAATCACTACATGTATACCTGAAACTAATGTAATATTACAAATCAATTATATATCAATAACAAACTTAAATATTAGAAAACATTAAGTTAATGGGGGGAAGGGATAGTTAGGGAGTTTGGGATGGACAGATACAAACTGCTATATTGAAAATGAATAACCAGTAAGGGCCTACTATATAGCACATGGAATTCTGCTCAATGTTAGGTGGCAGCCTGGATGAGACGGGGGTCTGGGAGAGAACAGATATATACACGTATATGGATGAGTCCCTTCCCGGCTCACCTGAAGTCGTCACAGCATCGTCTGTTAATCAGCTATACCCCAGTACAAAATAAAAAGTTAAAAAAAAGTTTAAATAATTAAGAAGAAATTTTTCAATAGCTTTTTTTTTTTGCTAGAAAATAACACTTTTGAGTGATTTAAAAAAATATTCAGTTACGTTGCTATTATCATTATGTAAATAGAATATATATTATTACATATATATATATATATATATATATATATATGCACACA
This sequence comes from Neotragus moschatus, assembly GCA_006410615.1. Classification (NCBI taxonomy): domain Eukaryota; kingdom Metazoa; phylum Chordata; class Mammalia; order Artiodactyla; family Bovidae; genus Neotragus; species Neotragus moschatus. Next base: position 718,203 of record SJYA01001368.1, on the reverse strand, counting down.
CACATATGTATGGGCTTCCTGGGTGGCACAATGGTGAAAAATTTACTTGCCGATGCAGGAGATGCAGGAAATGTGGGTTCAGTCCCTGGGTTGAGAAGATCCCCTGGAGAAGGGAATGACTACCTGCTCCAGTATTCTGGCCTGGAGAATCCTAGGGACAGAGGAGCCTAGCAGGCTACAGCCCATGTGGTTACAAAGAGTCAGACACAACTGAGCCACTGAGCGTGCACACGCACACACGTACACGTACACACAGACACTCACACATATACACAGACATGGATGTACACATTACGTATACATATTTAGGCTCTGTCCCTTCTATGGAATTTAGTTTGTTTAAACTTCTTTGCACTCAACAACTATTTATCTTTTTAAAATGATTTTCTTAGCTTATCTAATTTTTTTCTCTTTAAAGATGAAAGTGATTTTTGTCACAACTTTCTACATCCTATCTGGAGCAAAATGCCATTTATTTTACTTTTGCCAGGGGAAAGGGAAAAAAATAAATGGTATCCAGGGATTTTATGTTCAGTTTAAGCCTTTAAAGCATTGGTGGTTCAGTGGTAAAATTCTTGCCTCCCATGCGGGAGACTCAGGTTCGATTCCCGGCCAGTGCATAGTGTCCAAGTACTTTTGGGCTTCCCTGGTGGCTCAGACGGTAAAGAGTCTGCCTGCAATGCGGGAGACAAGGGTTCGACTCCTGGATCGGGAAGACCCCTGGAGAAGGAAATGGCAATCCACTCCAGCACTCTTGCCTGGAAAATCCCATGGATGGAGGAGCCTGAGAGCCTGATAGGGCTCCATGGGGTCACAAAGAGTCGGACACGACTGAGCGACTTCACTTAAGCCTTTAATGCAGGAGGGGCATGCCAGCATCTGACGTGAGGGTTACTTCTCCAGCCTAGTAACACACTAGGAAGGTTACTCTGAAAGGAGTCTTAGGACATGGAAGTATCCAAAATGAAATATTTATAAATGGGTTACAGAGGGAGGGGATATGTGTATATATACAGCTGATTCCCAGATGGTACTAATGGTAAAGAATCTCTGCCAATGTAGGAGATACAAGAGAGGCAGGTTCAATCCAAGGGTCAGGAAGATCTCCTGGAGAAGAAAATGGCAACCCACATGAATACTCTTGCCTGGGAAATCCCATGGATGGAGGATCCTGGAAAGCTACAGTCCATAGGGTCACAAAGAGTCAGATACAACTGAAGGAATTTAGCACACACGCATAGATGATTCACCTTGTTGTACAGCAGAAACTAATACAACATTGTAAAGCAATTATGAAAAGTGAAAGTGAAAGTCACTCAGTCATGTCCGGCTCTTTGTGACCAGGCCAGAATACTGGAGTGGGTAGCCCTTCCCTTCTCCAGGGGATCTTCCCAACCCAGGGGTTGAACCCAGGTCTCCCACATTGCAGGTGGATTCTTTACCAGCTGAGCCACAAGGGAAGCCCAAGAACACTGAAGTGGGGTGGCCTATCCCTTCTCCAGAGGATCTTCCTGACCCAGGAATTGAACCAGGGTCTCCTGCATTGCAGGCAGATTATACCCCAATAAAAATATTAAATGAAATAATAAATGAAAAAAAAAAGAGTTACAACACTAGGAACCACAGTGATGCTCAGACTGTGGGGCAAAAGCTCTTCAAATCCTTCTTACATAAAGTCTCTTGATCCTCAGCTTATAACTAACACTTCTCATGGTTTCCTCTTAAGGCAACATGAAGCCTTTTGAGAGCCTTTTCTCTTTGGTCTAGTAAGAGATGTTGGTCAAAAGAGTATAAAATGTCAGAGTAGATTAAAGATCTCAAAAGGGGTTTCTAATGTCCCTACTGGGTGGCCCTGCGTGGAGCACAGGTTATAAAGGCCCAGAGTTAGGCAGAGGAGACTTGGGAAGTGGTATGATCATTTCCCTGAAGTGACACATTCTTGTACTCCAAATAAAGAAAGTGATGAGTTAGCTGAAAACTGAGTTTAAAAAATTCTGAATAGGAAAAAAAAATACATAATCATTTTGCTATATAAATAAGATTTGATTTATTTATAACCTCATTCACACTAAAGCTTTACAAATTTTGTTGGGAACCGCTGTTCATTTCTTAAAGCTTCCCTTCAAGACCAGTGGCATAAGTAAAGTTCTATAAGCTCCTATCCCCAATACTTTGGGAAACAGAGGCCGAATGAAACTCCCATTTTGTTTAGGGTCCAAAATACAAACTGTCCTTCTCATTTCAGTCCCTCAGTCATGTCCAACTCTTATGATCCCATGGACTGCAGCACGCCAGGCTTCCTTGTCCATCACCAACTCCCAGAGCTTGCTCAAACTCATGTCCATTGAGCTGGTGATGCCATCCAACCATCTCTCCTCTGTCGTCCCCTTCTCCTCCTGCCTTCAATCTTTCCCAGCATCAGGGTCTTTTCAAATGAGTCAGTTCTTTGTTCGCATCAGGTGGCCAAAGTATTGGAGCTTCATCAGTCCCTCCAATGAATATTCAGGACTAATTTCTTTAAGATTGACTGGCTTGATCTCCTTGCTGTCCAAGGGACTCTGAAGAGTCTTCTCTAACACCACAGTTCAAAAGCATCAGTTCTTTAGCACTCAGCTCTCTTTATGGTCCAACTCTCACATCCATGTGTGACTACTGGAAAAACCATAGTTTTGACTAGACGGACCTTTGTTGGTAAGTTAATGTCTCTGCTTTTTAATATGCTGTCTATGTTTGTCATAGCTTTCCTTTCAAGGAGCCAGAGTCTTTTAATTTCATGGCTGCAGTCACCATCTGCAGTGATTCTGGAGCCCAAGAAAATAAAGTCTATCACTGTTTCCATTGTTTCCCCATCTATTTGCCATGAAATGATGGGACAGGATGCCATGATCTTTGTTTTTTGAATGTTGAGTTTTAAATCAGGTTTTTCACCTTCCTTTTTCACTTTTATTAAGAGGCTCTTTAGTTCCTCTTTGCTCTTTGCCATAAGGGCGGTGTCATCAGCATCTCTGAGGTTATTGATATTTCTCCCAGCAATCTTGATTATAGCTTGTGCTTCATCCAGCCTGGCATTTCACATGATGTACTCTGCATATAAATTAAATAAGCAGAGTGACAATATACAGCCTTGATGTACTCTTTTCACAATTTGGAAACAGTCCACTGTTCCATGTCTGGTTCTAGCTGTTGTTTCTTGACCTGCATACAGATTTCTCAGGAGGCAGCTAAGGTGGTCTGGTATTCCCATCTCTTGAAGAATTGTCCACAGTTTGTTGTGATCCACACTGTCAAAGGTTTTAGCATAGTCAATGAAGCAGAAGTAGATGTTTTTCTGGAATTCTCTTGCTTTTTTATGATCCGATGGATGTTGGCAACTTGATCCCTGTTTCCTCTGCCTTTTCTAAATCCAGTTTGAACATCTGGAAGTTCTTGGTTCACGTACTGTTGAAGTCTGGTTTGGAGAATTTTGAGCATTACTTTGCTAGTATGTGATACGAGCGCAATTGTGAGGTAGTTTGAACATTCTTTGGCATTGCCTTTCTTTGGGATTGGAATGAAAAGTTGACCTTTTCCAGTCCTGTAGCCACTGCTGAATTTTCCAAATTTGCTGGCATATTGAGTGCAGCACTTTAACAGCATCATCTTTCAGGATCTGAAATAGCTCAGCTGGAATTCCATCACCTCCACTAGCTTTGTTTGTAGTGATGATTTCTAAGGCCCGCTTGACTTTGCACTCCAGGATGTGTGGCTCTGAGTGATCACACCATCGTGGTTATCTGAGTCATTGAGACCTTTTTGTATAGTTCTCTGTATTCTTGCCACCTCTTCTTAATATCTTCTGCTTCTGTTAAGTCCATACTGTTTCTGTCCTTTATTGTGCCCATCTTTGCATGAAATTCAATCTCTAGTCTTTCTATTCTGTTGTTTTCCTCTATTTCTTTGCACTGATCACTGAGGAAGGTTTTCTTATTTCTCCTTGCTATTCTTTGGAACTCTACATTCAGATGGATATATCTTTCCTTTTCTCCTTTGCCTTTCACTTCTCTTTCCTCAGCTGTTGGTAAGACCTCCTCAGACAACCATTTTGCTTTTTTGCATTTCTTCTTCTTGGGAATGGTTTTAATCACTGCCTATGGGCTTCCCTGATAGCTCAGTTAGTAACAAATCCACCTGCAGTGCAGGAGAAAGTGAAAGTCTCTCGGTTGCATCCAACTCTTTGCGACCCCATGGAATTCTGCAGGCCAGAATACTGGAGTGGGTAGCCTTTCCCTTCTCCAAGGGATCTTCCCAATCCAGGTCTCCCACATTGCAGGTGGATTCTTTACCAGCTGAGCCACAAGGGAAGCCCAAGAATACTGAAGTGGGTAGCCTATCCCTTCTTCAGCAGATCTTCCTGACCCAGGAATCAAACTGGGGTCTCCTGCATTGCAGGCGGATTCCTTACCAACTGATCTACCAGGGAATGACCCACTCCAGTATTCTGGCCTGGAGAATTTCATGAACTGTATAGTCCATGTGGTCGCAAAGAGCTGGACACGACTGAGCGACTTTCACTGTCACTTTCTTTCACTTTCCTGTACAGTGTTACACACCTCAGTTCGTAGTTCTTCAGGCACTCTGTCTATCAGATCTAATCCCTTGAATCTATTTGTCACTTCCACTGTATAATCGTAAGAGATTTGATTTAGGTCATATCTGAATGTCTAGTGGATTTCCCTACTTTCTTCAATTTAAGTTTGAATGTTGCAATAAGGAGTTCATGATCTGAGCTACAGATCATGTTTTTGCTGACTGTATAGAGCTTTTCCATCTTTGGCTGCAAAAAGTATAATCAATCTGTTTTTGGTATTGACCATCTGGTGATGTCCATGTGTAGAGTCATCTCTTGTGTTGTTGGAAGAGGGTGTTTGCTATGACCAGTTCCTTCTCTTGGCAAAACTCTGTTAGCCTTTGCCCTGCTTCATTTTGTAACCTGTAGTAACAGGCCAAACTTGCCTGTTACTACAGGTATCACAACTAGGCGTTATTTTTTGCTTTGGCTCATCCCCGTCATTCTTTCTGGAGGTGTTTCTCCATAGCATATTGGGCACTTAGCAACCTGGGGAGTTCGTCTTTCAGTGTTCTATCTTTTTGCCTTTTCATACGGTTCATGGGGTTCCTAAGGGAAGTATGCTGAAGTGGTTTACCATTCCCTTCTCCAGTGGACTATGTTTTGTCAGAACCCTCCACCATGACTCATTCATCTTGGGTGGCCCTTCACGGCATGGCTTATAGTTTCATTGAATTAGACAAGGCTGTGATCCAATTGATCAGTTTGGTTAGTTTTCTATAATTGTGGTTTCCATTCTGTTTTCCCTCCGATGAATAAGGATAAGAGGCCTGTGAAAGCTTCCTCATGGGAAGGACTGGCAGTGAGGGTCTTTGATGGGCAGGGTCAGTAAATCTTTAATCCCATTTTCTGTTGATGGGTGGGACTGTGTTCCCCCCTCCCCATAGTTGTGGCCTGAGGTCAAACTATGGTAGGGGTAATGGCAGTAACAGAGACCACCTTCAAAAGGGCTTATGCCAGGATGGTTGTATTCAATGCCTCTGACCCCACTGCAGGCCACTGCCAACCCACAACTCTGCTGGAGACTCTTGGACACTCACAGGCAAATCTGGCTCAGCCTCTTGTGGGATCACTGTTCCTTTCTCCTGGGTCCCGGTACACAGAAAATTTTGCTTGTGCCCTCTAAGAGTGTTTCCCCAGTGCTGTGGAAGTTCTGTAATCAAATCCCATCGGCCTTCAAAGTCAAATTCCCTGGTGGTTCTCAGTACTTTTGCCAGATCCCCAGTTGGAGAGTCATTGTGGACGACAACTTTTGCAGCAGTGGACAAGCTTCTTTGGTATAACTGTTCTCCAGTTTGTGGGTTGTCTACTCGACCACTCTATGGTGGGTAATACTGTGTGTGACCCAGGTCTGCTGCAGCCAGAGCCCCTGCCCCCGTGGCAGGCCACTGCTGTCCCATGCTCTGTAGGAGACACTCAAACACTCAAAGGCAGGTCTGGTTCAGTCTCTTGCGGGGTCCCTAGGTCCTGGTGTGCACAAGGTTTGTTTGAGCCCTGCGAGCATTTCTGGACAGTATGGAGTTTGATTCTAAACGTGATTTTACCCTTTGTACTGTCTTATTGGGGCTTCTCCTTTGCCGTTGGACATGGGGTATCTTTTCTTGGTAGAATCCAATGTTCTCCTGTCGATGGTTGTACAGTGATTAGTTGTAATTTTGGAGAAGAGTGCACATCCTTCTACTCTGCCATCTTGAATCGATTACAAAATTCCTTCTGAACTTAACCAAAGTGCTCAAGGCTTTCTCCATTAAGAGAAGCCAAAAGCTTGTTATACTGTATCTAGTATTACATGGTTGGACCTGATGTTAAGGAACTCTCCTGGCATCTGGTCCCCTGGGCAGTCAGAATGATGTATTTGTGTGACAGTTGGCCATGGTGAAGGTCACTGTGGCTCTTATACCTCAGTTTTGGAGAACTGTGTAAACTAGGAAGCACACTGTCTAGCTTCCATGAGGTCAACAATTAAAGCAAAACCCATCAGGGTCTTTGGGAAGCTGCCACGCACAGCCCAACACCTCTGTTTCCAAATGCCCAATGAATTAATAATCTTAAGGTTTGAAGAATAATCTTAGTAGTAGTTTAATGGCTAAGTCATGTCTGACTCTTGCGAATCCATGTATTGTAGTCTGCCAGGCTCCTCTGTCCATGGGATTCTCCAGGCAAGAATACTGGAGAGGGTTGCCATGCCCTCCTCCAGGGGATCTTCCTGACCCAAGGATCGAACCTGGGTCTTCTGCATTGCAGGCAGATTCTTTATCCACTGAGCTATGACAGTAGCCCTAAAGAATAACCTTGAGGCTTAATAATTATATCTAGACACATCTGGCTATTGTTAATTGCCAATGGAATTAACTGAAAGTAAATAAATGCCTATCAAGCATTTAGGAGAAATAGATTGTCAAAGAAAGAGCAAACTTAGAAAACCTCAAACTGTTTAATCTGCAGAGCAATCCTTGGGTACTCAAACCCAGGCCAAGAAGAGGTGGGATACCAAAGTTTGTTGTTGTTGTTCACTCACTAAGTCATGTCTGACTCTTGTGATACCATGGAATTCAGCACACAGGCTTCCCTGTCCTACACTAGTTCTCAAAGTTTGCCAAAGTTCATGTCCTCTGAGTCGATGATGCCATCCAACCATCTCATCCTCTGTTGCACCTTCTCCTCCTGTCCTCTGTCTTTCCCAGCATCAGGGTCTTTTCCAGTGAGTCAGTTCTTTGCATCAGGTGGCCAAAGTATTGGAGCTTCAGCATCAGTTTTTCCAATGAATATTCAGGGCTGATTTCCTAAGGAAATCAACTGGTTTGAGTTCCTTGCTGTTCAAGAGACTCTCGAGAGTCTTCTCCAGCACCACAATTCAAAAGCATCAATTCCTTCCTGCTCAGCCTTCTTAATGGTCCAACACTCACATCCATACATGACTAGTGGAAAGACTATAGCTTTGACGATACAGCCCCTTTGTCAGCAAAGTGATGTCTTTGCTTTAAAACTAAAGTTTAGCGGCTTTCAAATGGTATGAGCTCTTCAATGCCCACATAATATTGGCCCTGGAAGATGTAGCACAAGGAAGACTTTTTCAGAGGGGAGAGTCAGGGAGTATGTAGAGAAAGTGGGCATGAGAGATCCTTCTGGATATGAGACTTTGCCATCAAGGCTGCCAGATGAGTCAGTCAAAGAACTCAGGTGCTAGAGAATGAGCCTTGTCTACCAGTAGCAATATATCAGGTATTTGGGAAGCAGGTAACTTGGCTACATCCAGACTTGATGGAGAGGACTGAATAGCTCTGGAGTCTTGGACTTTGAGGTGGACAATGTAAATGGAAGAGATGGATGGGATTTGAGTGGTTACTCCCAGAAGGTGAATCTTTTCTGTGTGTGAAGCCTGGACACGGCTGTTTGGGTGGCCCAAGGAGGGCATTGTGGCTGAGATGCTAGTGTGTCCAATTTCTACTGTTGCTGTGACAAAGTGCCGTAAGTTTAGTGGCTAAAGACAGGAGATTATGATCCCACAGTCAGGTCAGAAGTCCAACATTCTTGCCACTGCACTAAGGTTAAGGTGTTCCTTTTGAAGGCTCTGGGGCAAAATCTGTTCCCTTGCTTTTTCCAGTTTCTAGAGGCCACCTGCATTCCCTAGCTCATGGTATCCTTCTTCTCCAAAGCCTGTATGGAATCTCTGACCTGCCTTCTGAGCACAGCCGGGAAGAGTTCTCTGCCTCTTTAAAAAAAAATAATTTTACCTACTTATTTATTTTTTGACAGTGTGGGGTCTTCACTGCTGCAAGGGCTTTTCTCTAGTTGTGGCGAGCAGGGCTACCCTCTAGGTGCTGAGCGGGCATCTCATTGCGGTGGCTTCTCTCGTTGCAGAGCATGGGCTCTAGGGCAGTCGGGCTTCAGTAGTTGTGGCATGTGGGCTCAGTAGCTATGGCTCCCACGCTCTAGAGCAGAGGCTCAGTAGTTACAGCTCACAGTTACAGCTGCTCCGTGGCATGTGGGATCGTCTTGGATCAGGGATAGGACCCGTGTCTCCTGCATTGGCAGGCAGACTCTTTACCATTGGGCCATCAGGGAAGCCCAAGTTCTCCACTTTTAAGAGTCTATGTGATCATATTGGGCCCACTTGGATGATCCAGAAGAATCTCCGCATCTTAAGGTTCCTCCTGAAAGGTCATTTCTCCATAAACAGTAACATACGCACGGGAACACCCTGAGAACTAGGATATGGGTATCTTTGGGGGATAATTATTCTGTCTACCACAGGCATATATCTCAATATCTATTTTTCACTTCTTCAGAAGACCTCCATGTATTTACCAAAAGCAGGGACTGTCACTGCCCAGAGCAGAGATCATGTTGCCCAGTGTCCTCCGATATGTTTGACATGACTGAAGTCTACCAGGTGATGGAGGTGGAAGTGGTACGTGCAACTTCTGGAAGCTGCCTTAAAGAGAGAGGGCGTGTCTTTCCCTTTCTTTTTATCCTTTCGGCTGGCCAAAACGCACACACGAAGGAAGAAGCTGGATCAGGCATTGAGGAATACGACAGAGATGGTGGATAAGGAGGATGAGAGTCACGGGAGCCTGCATCCCAAGGGACTGTGAGGTATCACACTGACCCTCTGTCATTAACGCAAGCGGCAGGGCGGCGGGAGGAATTAACATTTATCTTCTTAGCTTCTGTTATCAGGGGGTTTGGATGCTCAGCCAAACTTGCTCCTATCAAATACACCAGATGCAAAGACGCTGCCAACCCAAAGTATAGGAAATGAGATCAATGAAAAGGAAATGAGAAAAAGGGATTTGAAATCTCTCCAGGCTTCGGCCAGCTGAAGAAAAAGTCATGAGTGTGACAAAAACGAAACCTCCAGAGGAAAGTGTAACTGAAGAGATACAACAGAAGAACAGGGTTCAAATGAAGCTACACTGGGGGAACCTCTGATCAACGTCTCTCTCTGGAAACTTTGCAGGAGTTAAATTTTCATTTTAAAAGTTAAAACCTTACCTGTTTTCACTGGGGGGAAAAGGATCCCAAGATCTTAGTGTCTTAAAACAACAAAGGCTTATTTCCTGTTCACTGCACATGTTCAGTGTTGGGCCAGCATGGAGAACCACTCATTTTAATAATTCAGGGACTCAGGTGAGAAACGCTCAACTTAACGTGTGCCTTTTTGCTTGTCACAGCAGGGAAAGGGGCTCTTAAAATGGTGCTCAGCAAATTAGCACTATTCACAATAGTCAAGAGGTGGAAGCAACCCAAACACCCATTGATAGATGAACGAATAAACAAAATGCGAGAGACACACACACAGTGGAATACTATTCAGCCTTTAAAAGGGAGGCTATCTTATCACATGCAACAACGTGGATGAACCATGAGGACACTATGCTAAGTAAAAGAAGCAGTCACAAAAGACAAATACTGTACGCTTGGTTCCAGTTACGTGAGTTAGCCAGAGCAGTCAAATCTATAGAGACGGAAAGCAGAATGGTGGCTACGTGGGACTGGGGGCAGGGGAGGATGAGGAGTCACTGTTTAATGGGCATAGAGTTTCAGTTTTGCAAGACGGAAAAGTTCTGGAGACCTGTTTTACAGACATTCCCACGAGTATGCTTCACACCACAGATGTGTACACTTCAAAACGACTACGATGGTAAACTATACACTACCGGATTTTTAACCACAACTTAAAAAATGTTGCTTAGGAAAAGTGTGGCTTCTGTTCACAGTTAATTAGCAAAGTAAGTTAGTTACAGTAGCTGCGCCTGACTTGAACAGTAGGGGGAGGGGCGGTATAAACCTAGCGTGGGCCTATTAGTAGTAACGCAAATCCATTTGGTGGACAGTTATTTTTTTAATAATTTTATTTATTGTTGGCTGTGCTGGGTCTTCATTGCTTCACAGGTTCTTCTCTAGTTAGAGCAAGCGGGGGCTACTCTGGTTGCATGCACGGTTTCTCCTGCGGCACAGGCTCTAGGGTGCTGAGCCTCGGCAGCTGCAGCTCCAGTTTTCTACAGCACAGGCTCAATAGTTGTGGCACATGGGCTTAGTTGCTCCGAAGCATGTGGGATCTTCCCGGACCAGGGATCGAACCTATATCTCCTGCCTTAGCAGGCAGATTCTTTACTACTGAGCCACCAGGGAAGCACTGGTGAACAGTATTAATTATTATCACAAGCTCTTCTTCTGGGTATGAAATAATTCTTCTACCCTCCTTCCTGCATGTAAGATACATTCATTCACTCGCTTTCCAGGAAGTCCCAGTGATGGCATCAAGCTCAAAGCCCAGGGTCTCTGGGTGATGCCTGGGAGTTTGTATCAGAGGGGAATGTGCAACCAGCCTCTCTCACAGGGCCAAGTGCAGCTCCTCTTGATCCACAGACCCAAGCCTCCCCTAACACACACACACACACACACACACACACACACACACACACACACACACTCCAGTGGTAGAGCAGGATCAGGGTAACTGTGATAAACTTTACTGACACTTCCCTGGTGGTCCAGCGGCTAAGAGAACTAGATCCTGTGCGCCACTACTAAGACCTGGTGCAGCCAAATAAACAATGTTTCAAAAACTAAAAGTAAAAATAAGACAGATGGAAAACACGCGGCAGTCACTGGCCTATGACAATCCTGATATTAGTCTGCACCGAACGTGTAGGACTCCCCTGGCAGGGTGAGGAACTTTCCCTGAAGAGGCTTCATTTGAGTTTCCTAAGAGGGAGTCCCCTGTCTGTTGATCTCCATGGGGCCTTGGATTTTCCTTTGGGGAGGCTCTTCCCTTTCTATAATTCTTCTTCTTGGCCTTGTCTGAAGTAGGTATTGAGAAATACAGTCAGCCCTCCATATCTGGGGGTTCCGCATCTAAGGGCTACGGGTACCACACCATTTTATACAAGGGATTTGATCACCATGAAGTTTGGTATCCATGGGAGTTGTGGAACCACTTGCCCAGTGGATACCCAGGGACAATGACTATATCTATTGTAGAGGTTGAGCTGTCTTGTCAGCATACTTCTTACCCATTCTGATATGAATCAAGAATCATTTTAAGTTTCAAGAAGGTCTAACTGCCTTTAATTCAAGTTGGTACCTCTTTTAACAGTAAAACTGTTTTTCAGATTAAGCCTTGTTTGACTTCTTACTTGGCCCCATGTTTCCTTTCTAGACATATTTCCTTGCCATATTTCCCTGCTCTCTCTCCCTCTTTCCCTGCCTCTCTCCCTAATTGTGGATTCCTGGAGCTCAGCAGTGAGAGCATGTCCTCCCCTGAACCGTCTTTAAGTCATTTTGAGCCATTTGGTCCAACTGAAGGGGATATCAGCCACCATGCCCTAATCCATGTTCACTGTTCTGATCCTCACTGCAGTGCTGGGTTTTAATAGACTTAATGGCTCAAAGTATCAGGTTTATCTTTTATTGTTTGGGTTGAGAAGCTGTTGCCTTTCCAACCTTGTAAGTCCTTGAATTTGCAAACTCTGTCTCTTTTACGCACCTTTACCAAAACTGACCAATCTTTTCCTCATATCTCTTTCTTGCAATATCTTGTCAAATGCAGTCAATAGCAAGCGAATAAACAGTAATGATAAGAATTTGCTTTCAGTCTCTTCCCTAAAGTTAGGTATGCCTTTTACTTTCCAGTTGACCACTGGCAACGCTTTATTGACTTTTTGCCCACTAGAGAACATGGATCTCCAGGGATTTCCGTGGTGGCCCAGCGGTTAGGACTCCATGCATTCACTGCAGGGGGGCATGGGAAAAACTTATTAAAAAAAAAAAAGGATAGACTTTCAGTCCTTCAAGAATAGTTACCTTGATTCCTTTGACCAGTGGTTAAGCCAAATGCCACATATTTTAGGGTTTATTATTAAAGCAGCAGCTCACTTTTTCAAATTCTGCGTCATTTCAGGATAAAATAATCCCATGGTGACAAACTTCCCTCCCAATATCAGCAGCTTAAGTAAGAGGTTTCTTTTCCATTGTGTCCCATGTCCATTGGAGGGGTCTTGAGATGATTCTGTTCAAGGTGGTCACTCGGGAAAACACATGGCCAGTTTCTGTCTCAACAACTGCTCTCTTAAGCAGAGCTCTGGGGGAAGGGAGGGCACCTCTTAGAGCTGGAAATATTTGGTAAGCAGCAATCCGCCTGCCAGTGCAGGAAGTGCAAGTGACATGGGTTCAATCCCTGGGCCAGGAAGATCCCTTGGAGTGGGAAATGGCAACCCACTCCAGTATTCTTGCCTGGGAAGTCCTATGGACAGAGGAGCCTGGAGGGCTACAGTCCATGGCGTCACAAAAAAATGGGACACGACCGAGCACACATACACAAGAACAGAAGCTCTATAGCTCTGAGTTCAGATGCGGGGAACAGAACCCTCTGTATCTAATTCAAGGAGGAAGAGAGAGATTCGAAGATTCAATGGTTTGTGGACAATTGGAGAAATAAAGAAATAGATTGTAGGTTGAGCTTTCAGAAAAGTCTCCCAAAGTCACACCCCAGAACCAGGTCATCAACGGAGCTGTGTCTCCCCTGCAATCAGGAGTCCACTAGCATCAGGATTCCTCGAGGATGAAAACTCTCCATCAGGAAAGCAGCATTGCCACTAGGTCCAGACCACACCACACCACACCTGGCACCGTCTAGGTCCACAGGCTGGGTGCCGGGAAGCCCGCCTCTCAGAACCCACAGAGCTGGTGCCTGGTATCTCTGCTGATACTGTTACAGGACAAGAGAAAGTAGCAGACAGGACAGACACAAGCGTGGCCTTCTAGTCTTGACTTTCTAAACTCATGCCAGTGCATCTGATTGGCCAGATTCAAAGCACGCCCAGAACCCGAGCTGCAGTGGGCCCTGGGATCTAGTTTTTAGACTCTAGCCATCTATACACATGGGGGCCCACCACAGCGAAGATGAGGTTGTTATGCAACACATCCATCCTTTACGACTCGGCAGCAGGCCACAGGTAGGGCAGCAGGTGCTATAGCAACAATAAAGCTTGTTTATAATTTTCACATACCCCCAGGCCCCACCTACTTTAAGAAGTTTACACTGAACATCCAAAGCCAGGCCCTTAGGGATTCTGGAAAAATTAAAATTTTTTTGTGTTATCTTTTACAATCTATGGGGGAAGATAATATACTTTAAAAAAAAAAAAACAGATTTTTGTTTTGACGTAATGTCTTTATTGAATTTGTTACAATATTGCTTCTATTTTTGTTCTGGCTTTTTGGGCATGTGGGATCGTATCTCCCCAACCAAACATCTAACTGCTGTCCTCCCCCCATCTTTGGAAGACAAAGTCCTAACCACTGGGCCTGGGAAGACCTGATAATACAGTTTCATCAAATACAATATGTTAAGGACTGTGCTTCCGGCTTTTATGCATTCTCATAGTTTAGTCTCCAATTCTGTGAGGTCGTGTATTGGTGAGGGGTTGTGTTTAGCTGTGTCACAGGCACCCAGCTGCAGCGGCTTGAACAAGCAAAGTGTTAATCTTCCAGATGTAGTAAGCAGTCTCTATGTGTATGCTCAGTCATGTCTGACTCCTTGGCACCCTGCGGACTATACAGCCCACCAGGCTCCTCTGTCCATGGGATTATCCCAGGCAAGAATACTGGAGTGGGTTGCCATTTCCTACTCCAGGGGAGCTTCCTGACGCAGAGATTGAACCCTCGTCTCCCACGTCTCCTGCGTTGGTGGATTCTTTACCACTGAGCCACTTGGGAAGTCCCAGTAAGCAATCTGCAGGGGAGCAAGCCAGGACTAATATAGAGAGCTAGCTGCCTCTCTTTTCTTTAGTTCCAATCTTCTGGCCCTGATCCTCACGGATATAAGACCACCTCCAGACATTACTAGCAACATCCAGAATGGAAAGGGGAGGTTCAAAGGCAGAAGGCAGCAGTGGGGCTAGGTCCACCCAGTTACAGGTGGTGTTTACACTACAACCTCTTGACTTCCACACACATCTTATTTCCAAAACAGTGTTACATAGCAACCTCTCTCTTCTGGGGAATTGGGGGACTAAAGGTTTTGTTTTGGTGACAGCTATTACCAAAATCAGAATTCTGTTAGTAAGAAAGAAAACCACTTTGAATATTGGGCAGGTAACTGGTAGTGTCTGGCTCAGATAAACATTATTTTCATTCTATAACAAGGAAACCAAGGTTCAAAGAGGTTGAGTAACGTGGTCATAGCTCAATGACTTGGGAATTCATGTTCTGTTAAGTGCAAATTCAGGGCTTTCTGATAAGAATTTATTTATCTGGCAGGAGGAATTTTTTTTTTTTTGAAGTATAGTAAATCCGATGGACAGAGAAGCCTGGCGGGCTATATAGTCCATGGGATCGAAAAAGAGTTGGACACAACTTAATGACTGAACAATTAACATAGTTAATTTACAATGTTGTGTTAGTTTCAAGCATAGAGCAAAGTGATTCAGTTGTACATATACATACATATTTCCTTTTTTAGATTATTTTCCATTATACTTTATTACAAGATACGGAGAATGGTTCCCTGTGCTGTACAGTAGAACCTTGTTGTTTATTTATTTTCTATTTAGTAGGGTGTATCTGTTAACCTCAAACTCCTGATTTATCTATCCCCTCCCCCACAACTTCTTTGGTAACTATAAATTTGTCTTCCATGTCTGTGAAAGAATTTACTTTTAAAATAGTTAAATCAAAGATATTTTGAGCTATAAAGGGATAAACTGAATTATTCAGAAAACAAAAAAGAAACCATTTGCTAAATATTCTGGAGAAGTGGAAGCAGGAATGAGAAAGGGGGAAAGGATGAGATTTTTGGTGGGAATAACACAATCTCGTGCTTAAACAATAAAAACAACGATAAAAAACCCCCCATGCTTAAAAAGCAACCTTAAAGATTATGGGACATTTTCAGGCTAGTTCCCACTGTGGGTAAAAAATTCATTGCCTTGTGCCTAGAAGTCATTCTGATCTGGCAGTCATTTTATTGCCTCTATTAACTCTAAACTAATGCCTGAGAATTAAAGCAGTTCTTAACCAAGCTAACCTGAAGACCTTCTCCAGTTGCTGTATGGTGTTTTCCAGAATGATTCATTTGATTCTCATTTCCCTAGACATTTTTATTTTTTGTTTTGTTTTTGCTACCATTGAGGAAAGGAAATGGTTTGATCTGCCCTGAAAGACGGGAGCCCTGTGAGTAGTGACGAGGGTGGAGCTATTGGAGGTTTTGTACAAGCTCGCAAGGATATTGAGGTTTGAAGAAAATGCAGAAGACATCAGAAATGGGTCCCAAGATCCCAGCTGGGAGGGCAGAGGTGAGTCTGCTTGAGAGTGCATTGCCCTGGCCATAGTTTGCAAGAATGTGCAACTCAGGGGACTTCCCTGGCAGCCCAGGGGGTAAGACTCTGCAATCGCAATGCAAGGGGACCCAGGCTGGATCCTTGGTCGGGAACCAAGATTCTGCATGCTTCACAGTGAGGCCAAAACAATAAATAAACAAAAATTAAAAGACATCAATTAAAAAAAAAAAAAAAAAAAAAGTACAGCTCTGCCTGGGAGCCTAACAATAACCCCTAGCTGGCCTTGGGCACCTGGCAGGCTGTGGCTTCTGCCTTAAAGGGATAGGATGTGTCCTGACTTGGCTGTGTCCTTGCCTTGAACCTTGGGATTCCCCACTTTCACCGCCTTGAACTTGGCTGGCTCCTGGCACAGGACATAGGGATCATCCAGGCCGAAAGGGACGGCTGAACAAATGCAGTCCAATCCCTGGTTCTAGTTACAGAGCATGGCTAATTTCTGCCCAAACAGTCTTTGGAGAACTACAAAGAGCAAATTAATTATACTCCTGTGAGTTTAAGCAGCAGCAAGAAGGAGGAGAGGTAAATAACACAGAGATTGAACCTGAAAAGGACCAGGGGGTGGGGGTAGGTTGGGAAAATTGTGTAAACCACATTTGTTGAAGGCTGGGAAAACAAAAAGGGGGTTACTGTTGGAAGATCACAGAACACCCTGGGCCTCCTCGTTAATGCAGTTACAAGGTGTGCTTGTCCAGTTGCTGAAATAATAGAGCCTTGGAGGCATGGCTTGTGGGGTTTTGCTCAGGTTGGGTACCCTTTGAGGATGCGAGGCCATGGAATTTAACCTTGCCAGAGGCTGAGGAGCTGCCTGGGAAGCTGGGATGAGATGCTTTTCTAAGATCTCAAGGTGGGACATTTTTACTCTCCTTGCAACTAGAGAAGGTGGTAGGTAGTGCCTGGCAAAACTGGAACTGAGCAGAGATGAAGCCCGAGCACAAGATGAGGTCTCAGAGGGTGGCTGGGGGGGGGGTGAATTTCACCCACAGAATGAAGGTCCTACTTCGGAAGTCTGTTAATTTTAGAGGCTTTCACAGACATACAGTCTAAGTACCAGCATTCCAGCCCAGACCAGAATTCTCAAATTCTAGTATTAAAAACACATGAGAAGCTTGTTTGAAACGTACGTTCCCAAATCCAGACATAAAGGATTCTGATTCAGTAAACTGGGGTTAGAGTGACGGAACCCCACAGACGTCACAAAAAACTCCAACTCTTTGTGACCCAAGCTCCTCTGTCCACGGAATTTTCCAGGCAAGAATACTGGAGCGGGTTGCCCTTTCCTACTCCACGGGATCCTCCCAACCCAGGAATCAAGCCTGAGTCTCTTGCACCTCCCTCCTGCATTGGCAGGTGGGTTCTTCACCACTGCGCCACTTGGGAAGCCATGGACGGTTCTAGTTACTTTCTAAAAACTATGGTCTCTTCAAAAAAAAGCACTCAGTCCAATTAGAGACTTGACTGATAAAAATACCACCACCAACAACAAAGGAGTACTCTTTTGCCACCTCTTGTCCATTTACTTCTGGAGTTCTTTGGCCTATTCACTGAAGAACAGTAACTTATCCAGGAATTACAGATCTATCGGGAGCAACAAAATGATTCTACTTCTGATTTCTCCACAGCTGCCATTACTTCAAGCAAAACCTTCCTGTGCCTGCCTGAAAGAGGGAAGGAGGGACAGAAACAGGAGGTGACCCCTCCCTTTCAAATTTTCTTTCCAAGACTTGAAGATGACGCATCTTTCCTCCAGAGGAAGAAACTTCTGGAGCCCCCAAAACCACAAGATTCATCAGGGTTATCATTGTTCAGTCACTCAGATGTGCCCAGCTCTTTGCAACCCTGTGGACTGCAGCACGCCAGGCTTCCCTGTCCTTCACCATCTCCCAGAGTTTGCTCAAACTCGTATCCATTGAGTCAGTGATGCCATCCAACCATCTCATCCTCTGTCGTCCCCTTCTCCTTCTCCCTTTAATCCTTCCCAGCATCAGGGTCTTTTCCAGTGAGTTGGCTCTTCACATCAGGTGGCCAAAGTATTGGAGCTTCAGCTTCAGCATCAGTCCTTCCAATGAATATTTATTAGGGCTGTGCAGTAGCTTCAAGATTTTTCACCAAGTCCCCTCCTAAAAATAAATTTCAAGTCACAACCTAGAACACACACATACAGACACACTCCATGTATGTGTATCTAAGTGTGGCATGTGTTTACGTGGAAACATGGAAAATGGAAACAATCTCTAAAACATGACTTGCCTTTATCATGTGACGTGTACTCTAGTATTTTCTACCCTCTGCCCTTCTTTCTTTTCCCTTCTCCCTCCCCTATCTTCTTCAATGACACTCATGGTACCACATATGGTTTCACCTTGGTGTTTGAAAAGTGCTGGGGTCCATGGAAGATTCCAACCATTATGGGAAGGAAAGAAGGGGAGAGGAGCTGGAATTGGAAAAGAGGTCTGTTCACTCATTTTTCCTTCCTCCTTCCTCAGGCAGTAACCCTCTTCATTTATCCTGTCTATCTTGGCTAAAACAGCATCCACAACCCACAGAGAAGACTTTACAGTCTTAGAGGTTGATCGGTCAAAGTAAGTGAAACACTCAGAGGAATTTACTGATAAACCAAGGAGTTTTCTTACCAAGCTGGCCTTCTCGCTGTCTTGCAGAGGGCATGCTCACTTCTGCTTGGCTGTCTTTACCTCCTAATCTGGAATCGCAGCTACCTGCAAAATCATTCTCCTTGCCTGCCTCCTCACCCCTAGGGCTGCCAGTGAAGGCTATTGAAGGCACAGGGAGAGCCCTTCCTTCCTGAGCCATCCTGCTCAGGCAGGGACAAGTGCCTTCAAAGTAAAAAGAACCAATGCTGTTATTTATTTTTACAACTAAAGCCATTATTCTCATCACTTGTAAATGAATTCTGGGGCTCAAAGGACCCAAGGTCCCCACAATCAACCCTCTTTATCCAATTAGCAATGCTCATTTCCACTGAACGGCTATCCACTCCAGTACTGGGCTTGAAGAATTCCATAAACCAGTGCCACTATTTAATTATATGCAGTAAAAACAGTCACAGTTGTGTTTGCTGTTGTCGGTTGAGTGGTTAGTCTTGACAAACATCAGCTAAAGCAGCCAACTTCATGAATCACTTTTCATCACAGAGGTGGAAAAAAATCACTCCAGTCCCACCTTTGTTGTGACATCATTTTATCTCCATAAAGAAAAACAGATTTCAAGTGCTACTCAGCATCCTTCCCACACATACCTTATTTTAAAATGTTTTCATTGGTTTAAAATGCACTTTGCAAGGACTTCCCTGACAGTACAGTGGATAAGACTCTGTGCTTCCAATGCAGAGTTTGATCCCTGGTCAGGGAACTGAGATGCTACACGCTGTGCGGTTCGGCCAAAACAAAAATTTTTAACTGAAAAAATAAAAATAAAAAGCACTTTGCAAGTTAACTGTCTTTCAAAACAATTTCTTTATAAATTAATTACCATGGTAAGATTCCATCCAGTGTTGCAGCGAAGAACTGGTTTTACCCCAGTTCTTTTGAGTGTATTGTGATCCACTGAACACCTGAAAATAAGGAGTCTATCAAAAACAACTGGGATCATGTTAGAAGTATACAAGCACTAATTTGAAAAAAGTCTCTCACATTGGAGCAATATGAATATCAAAAAAGGTAATAATGGCAACAGGTTGGAGCATGCAAAAAAAAAATCCATGCCAAAAAATTCATGCATTCCTAAAGATATTACAAAAAAGAAAGTCATTGATCACTTCTGTAGTTTTCTAGGATACTAATTCATTATTGTGAAAATTAACGAAGAAAAATGTCAAGCATTAATTACTTGATGATGCTATTTAATATATATTTGTAGCCTTTGTGTAACTAAAGTGGATTCGGCCATATTTGTAGCGTAAGGTCTCATTAGCGTTTTCCTATAACGTGAACTTTTGCCTTCCAACATGATTATAAAACTATGTGTAATTTTGCTTTAAAAATTTTTATGTAAGTGGAATTATTCAGTATGGTCTTTTATACTTGCACAAAGCATTTTGTTTTTGACATTCATCCAGGGAGGAATATTTTATTCCTCTTCATCAAGTTGAGTAGTATTCTATTGTATATAGTTATTAAAGTTTGTTTAACCATTTACTAGTGCTTTTCCTGTATCTGTTGAAAAATGTTTTTTTTTTTCCTTTATTCTATTAATATGTTGAACTACTTTGATTGACTTTCAGATGTTAAACCAATTTTGCATTCCCAGGATAAACGTCACTGGTCATGAAGTCTTATCCTCTTAAATGTTGCTGGATTTGACTTCCTAAAAAGAACTTTTTTTATTGAGGTAGAGCTGATGTAGAATAATATTATATAGATTCCAAGTATTCAACATAAAGGTGATTCACAATTTTTAAAATTTAATTTCAGTTACAATTTTCATTACAAATTTCGTTACAATTTTCATTACAGTTAATTTACTAAAATATTATTCAAGATTTCATGTCTGTGTTTATGAAGGAAAGTGATCTCTATTTCTACTTTTGAGGTTTTATCACTGGTTATGGTATCAGAGTAAGAATGATTTCATAAATAAATCCAGAATGTTATTTTATATTAAAATACTTTATATTTTATTTCATATATTTTATATGTATATTTAATCCAGGCATCCAATGCCTATTGAATGCCTTGCAGAACTTTTGAGAAACGTTAATTGTGCATATTTGAATTGTCATTTAAATATGTCCCAAAAAATCAAATAATCTTATCTGACCTTGTTCAGTCTTTTCTAATTTCCATAGTGCTGCTGCTGCTGCTGCTGCTAAGTTGCTTCAGTCGTGTCCGACTCTGTGCAACCCGAGAGACGGCAGCCCACCAGGCTCCCCGGTCCCTGGGATTCTCCAGGCAAGAACACTGGAGTGGGTTGCCATTTCCTTCTCCAATGCATGAAAGTGAAAAGGGAAAGTGAAGTCGCTCAGTCGTGTCCGACTCTTCGCGACCCCATGGACTGCAGCCTACCAGGCNTCCCCCCCCCCCCCCCCCCCCCCCGCTTCCAGAAAGGGAGTTTTCTCTTTCCAAAACTGCCGGGTTGAGGTTAGTGTGCAGGAAAAAGCAGCGAGACCGGGGGCGAGGCGGGGGGGGGGGAGGGGGCCAGAGGGGAAGGGAGGGGAACAAGTAACACGCACAGGGAGATCGAAAATGAATCCAGTAAGTCGGGCAGATGTCGGGGTTATTCCCTTGTGGGCCGTGCCCACGCCGGTGCGCCGCAAAGGCGCTCAGGCCACAGGAGAGGGAAAGCCATGTTTTAACATAGCGCTCACCCCGCTGCCGCCCCCGCTGCAGACCCGTATGTACCCACTCCAGTGTCGGGCAGGGCAGGGCGGCTGGACCTGCGTGCAGTTGGCGGCGGGGACTCGCGGAGTTGGCCCTGCGCAGGAATGGGACGCCTCCGGGGTCGCGCGCAACTGTGTTTGCAAAGGGCAGGGGTCACCGGGTCCGATTCGGCGACCCGAACCCACACTTGGTCCGGGAAGGCGGGCTCCGCGTGCTCTCGCGCCCCTGGGTGCTGAGGGGGGACCTGAGGTCCCTCCCGGAGGACTATTATGTGTCCCCTTCCGCGCAGGCCCCAGACACCCAAGTGACTTGCACCGGGGACGCACGTTTCCCTCGGAGTCCGGCTGCGACTTGTCATTGTCCCAGGGAGGGAAGGGAAGGCTTTCTTCCACCCCGAGGAGAAACTGCAGGGTGGCGGCTGTTGCTGAGAAAATACTTTGCACCCTCCTACCGCCTGGCCTCGCGTGTCCAACAGCGTTAAGTAGTGAGGGTATTAAATTGGAAGCAAAAGGGCAAATAGTATGTTGCTATATCAGTTAAAGATGGTGGAATGACTTGTGTTTGTAAGTGATCTCATTGTTTTCAAAATCTTGCAGCTTTAAAAATACAGAGGCTTTTACCTTTTTATCTGTGCTTATTTAGAAGTTGATGGAAACTTGTCTCCCCCACTTGGAAAAATAAATATTATAATTAAAAGTTTTTTTTAAAAAAAAAATCTAAGAGTTTATTGTGCATATACTATGTGCCTTATACTGTGGGCGGAGTTTGATTTAACGTCGCATTTAAACCTCAGAACCCCTTGAGAGATGGTGGTACTGTCATTGAACTGGGGCTTTAAGACAGGAATTTCCTAAGGATCTCAGATACCAATAACTAGTACCAAAGGTTTAAGTAGATGCTGTAGGTAAAGGCCTTACTTTCAGACATTGTTTACTCATTCTCTTTATTTACTCATTCATGGCTGGTGAAGAGGAATTTGAAATGCAAAGAAACGCCCAGCCTGAGAAGATGGATGGCATATTAAGAGTACTAATACTTAAGATTCATTAGTTAAACTAATTATTATGAAAGTACGGTTTTTTCCAATACTGCAATGATGATATTAGAATGATGCCACCATTTTTGGCATTTTAACTTTGGTTTAATGATGAGGTTGGGAATTCTAGTAGAGTCACCAAGAACTAGGTTCCAGAGTGAGTTGATATCATCTCCATTCTGGGAATTATTAACAAATGTAGACAAATAGATTGTACAGATTCTTTATTATAAGAGATCCTGATGTGCTGGAATCCTGTTGTCCAGGAGTCAGAATTGGTGAAACCATTACTCTTGCTTTTTCTCATTGCCCTCCTCTCTCAAGGGAACAGAAAGGAAGAGCAGTAGAGAAACTGGCTTTTGATTATTGTTTTATTTCCCTAGAAAGCAGAGAAGGAGCTAGCCAGGCCTCCTGGGACTAAGGGCGGACCTGTGTGCAGGCACCTGGATGTCAGTCTTCTTCGGAGATAGGAAACCTCTCCTTGATTAATAGAAATTCTTTTCATTTATACATACAGCTCAAAGACCTGGGTTGTTACTTGGATAGGAGCAACCACAAATTAAACGTGCCTTCCATGGCCATCCTGTTCACCAGGCAAACCTTGATGCTGCCCCATAGAACCCTGGAACTGCCTCATGGAACCCTGGGATTCCTTGAAACTTACATAGGAAACTATAGTCTTTAGATAAAGCCTGCCTAGGTGCAAAAGAAGAGAACTGGAGACAATCTGTGCTTTGCTCTTCGAGATCTGTAAAGCTGGGGTATCTGCCAAAGCATTTACATACTACTCCGTGGTATTTTTCTTAGCTAAAGCACTGCCTGTTTTACATTGTAAGTTTTCAAAGTGCCCTCACAATACTTTTTTTTTTTTTTTACCTTCTTGGCCCCTTTTTTTCAACTTTTTCCAGAAATCAAGAAATGTTATTTAATGAGCACTGTTGAGGCTGCAGAGGAAGAAATGGCACAAACAGAGTCAGTAGAAGCATCTGGAATCCTAGCACTGCTTGAATGCCATAGGAATACAGATTTTGCCCTCATGGAGCTTATGCTTAATTTGATGAGTAATGGGCACAAAACAATTTAAATAATATTAAACCTGTATATAGGTCCCAGAATATATAGTATAGATTCCAAAAACTGTAGGATAGATAAGGAAAGAGGTTGAATTGGGGCCAGTCTTGAAAGTGTATGTGTGTGTGGGAGACTCATATATACAAAGAAAAAAATTTAGTCATTTTCTGTTTTCAGGCATTTGAATGCCTCTTCTGATTGTATCTAACATGACGGGGTCTCAGATATATGCCTTAAAGGCCATAGTGTCTATATTAATATAAAATATTTTTATGGCATTTCTTTTTTAAAAATACTGTATTATTTAAAAAAATTTTATCCAGTTATAAAGGTTATGTTCCATTTACATTTAATGCAAAATATTATCTGTAGCCCCTGTGTTGTACAATACATCCTTGAGCCTCTCTTACCTTTACGAGTTTTCTCTGTATCTTTGTGTGGTAGTCATAGGTACATGAAAGCAAGTGGTTTTTGGAACTGCAGTAGTATTTTTCGATGAGTATATCACTCAGTAGTGACCAGTTCTTCAGTGTCTCTTCCGGAGTCGGTGAGATTTAAATAAAGTTGTGTTTCCTGTATTCATTACCTAATGGGGAGTGAGTGACCACCCACTAATAGTGAATGGAGCAGCAGGGAAAATGATAATATTCCTGGACTCAGGTGGTGGTGGGAGAGTGAGTGACTGAGTTCTAGACTGTTCCGGTCAGACATCCACGAATGCCTGATCACGTTGAATGCAGTGATCACGTTGCTATGGAATGACCTGTTGGTCTACAAAGAGGCCTCAGCCAGTGAGCCCTCTAGCCGTGGTCTTGGCATGACTAGCAGCAGGGGGCATATTTTCACATCCTTCTTTTTATTTTTCCAATTCCTCATCACTGGAGCTATTGGAAATGTCAAGTGTATCACATCAGAAGTTTTCTCTAATGAGACAGTTTTCCAGGAATTTGGGATGTCGACAGTAGGCCCTCTTTACTCGTAAAGGTTTAAGGCAGAAAAGTCCGTCTGCCTCCAGCTTTGAGATTTGAAATTATGTTTTATCTCTTTTCATAAAATGGGAAGGCCTAGTAACGCTGGGCTTGGGACAGGGGATGCTTACCTAATAATACTCAAGGTTTCTGATCAATCTTTCAAAAGGAGATTGCATATTGTAACACCAGAGACAGACTCTGTAAATGAAAATGCAGATAAATTTGACTACATGAAAATGAATATGTCAATATGGCAAAGAAAGAGAAAACTCTGTTAACAAGATTTTAAAACTCATGAAAAACTGGGAAAAAATATTTCTACCATATACCACTGAAAAAAGTGTGCTATAAAAAGATGTCCTTATGAAATAGATGTATATCCTTATAAGAAAATAACAGACCCAGTAGATGAAAATGTTTAACTAGAAGTCAAATAAATGTATATTATTAAGAATAATGAGATGTGAATTTTTTTTAAGTCTTGTTTTTAAAAAAAAGATTGTGTCACTGCAGTGTTCAGTGGCACTGACATTTCAGCAACTCCCAAGCAATATGGATGGGGCTATAATTTCCTTAAAAAAAAAAAGCTTTATTGAGATATGATGTACTTACCATAGAGTCCATTTATCTATACAAAGTATACAAATCAGTGACTTTTAATATATTTATAGAGTTGTATAACATTTCAGTAGTCCAGTTTTAAAACACTAACATCACTCCAGAAAGGTCTTCTCCATTGTTTGCAGACAGTCCCTACTCCTTCCGCCCCAGTCCTAGGCAACTAATTACTATCTCTATAGATTTGCTTTTTCTGGAAATTTTATATAAAAAGAATCACACAATATGTAGTCTAATTGTATCTGGTTTCTCTCACTCAGCACAATGATTTTGAGGTCCATCCACAGAGTAGCTTGTATCCGTACTCCATTTTTTATTGCTGAATAGTAGTCCAAGTCCGTTGTATGAATTTTTGACTTTTTGTTTATCCTTTCACAGGTCACTAGACATCTGAATTGTTTTCATTTTGAATTGTTATAAATAATGCTGTCATGAATATTTATATGTAAGTCTTTGCATGGACATACTTTCATTTTCTCTTGGGAAGTTTCCTAAGGGTGGAACTGACAGGTGGTATGAAAGTCTATCTTTAATGTTTTAATAAACTTCCAGACTGATTTTGATGGTAATTGTATCATCAGTGCGTGAGGGTTCAGTTTTCTCTGCATCTGTGCTCATAGCTAATACTGTTGGGATTTTTTGCATATAGCTTTTTAATTAGCCTAATTTACATTTCCATAATAAGTAATGATGATGGGCATCTTTTCATGTGTTTACTAGCATAATAAGATACCTTAGGTGAAATGTCTATTCAAATGTTTTGCCCATTTTTAAATTGGATTTTCGTCTTATCATTGATTTGTAAGAGTTCTTTACATATTCTGGATACAAGTCCTTTATTATAAATGATTTATAGATCTTTCCTTCTAATCTGTGGCTTTTTAAAAAGTATAGTCTTGATGTCTTTAGAAGAACAGAAGTTTTTTTAATTTTGATGAAATCTGTTTAACGTCCTATCTAATATATCTTTGCCTAATCTAAGGTCACAGATATTTACTTCTAGAAGTTTGATAATTTTAGCTCTGATATTTAGGTCTGTGATCCATTTTGAGTAAAATTTGTAAATAGTGTGAGATAAGGGTTTCAGTTTTATATTATTTTTGTTTCGGTATATGTGGATATCTACTTGTCACAGCCCCAGTTGTTAAAAAGACCATCCTTTTTCACTGAATTGCCTAGGCACCTTTGTCGAAAATCAGTTCAGCATAAATGTAAAGGTTTGATGTCTGTTCATAGTCTATATATTTATTCGTATATTAATACCACATTATCTTGATTGCTATGGTATAGTAAGATTTGATACTGGTAATGTCAGTTTCTCACTATGTATTTTTCAAAATTTTCTTGGCTTTCATACAAATTTTTGAACCAGCTTGTAAATTCCTACTGCATGCCTGCCATGATTTTGATAGGGCTTGAATTGAATCTATAAATTGGTTTGGGCTTCCCCGGTGGCTGAGCGGTAAAGAATCTGCCTGCAATGCAGGAGATGCAGGAGACATGGGTTCTATCCCTGGGTTGGGGATAGAACTCCAGTATTTTTGCCTGGAAAATTCCATGGGCAGAGGAGACTGGCAGGTTACAGTCCATATGGACACAGAGAGTCAGACACGACTGAGGCGACTGAGCATGCGTGCATGCCGTTTTGAGCTGCCCACTCTGAATGTATAAGGGCCTGACACGTAGTATGCCATCCGTAAATACTTGCTGAGTTTAATTGAGTTGATACTTATATGAAACCTATATTTGAGTAAAGGCTCCAGAACGTCAGGGTTATACATTTTATTCAGCCCTTCACTCACTTCATGTGATAGACATTTATCAAGCGTCACCTTAATGCAGAGTACCATCACCCTGGGAAAGTACGTGAATTATTGACATTACAAACTCTTTCTGAAATGAATGAGTAAAGGCCTTTGTTTTTAAGGATCTTTCAGTCTGAGAGGGTAACTAATATAAATATGACAGTATTTATAATTCATGGCAAGAACTGATAATGAGCCACAAAAAAAAACATGAGCTTTAAACATTCAAAAGTTTGGCCAGACTGCATGTCCAAAGAAAAAACGCTGACAAAAAGTTGTTTGGTTAAAAGGGTTGGGGTTTTTTTTGTTTGTTAGTTTTAAATCTCAAGGGGATCGTTGCTAGTTTGTTAATAGAGGTGGTCTGTGAAGCCTTGGCTTTCTTTGAAGTAGAAGAAAGTTAAATTCAAGGCCTGTTATATTAATGGCAGTTGAGGTTAGATTGTGTACAGTAGGTACCCTCATTAGTGAAGATTCTGTGACTTCCTGGCCCCATGCTTTTCTTGTAACCACCCTCTGATGTTTAAAAGGTGAGGACCATGTTTCTAAATTGACATATATTATTTGATTGACTACCTAATTTTGAGTTAATTTTGTAGTCCTTCTAATTTCACTTGAGCATCAAGTGTTTGAGGGCTCTGGTCTTTTTTAAATTCCTGCCACAGCACCTAGCACAGGTACTATAACTGTTGAACAGGTGCATGAATGAATCGTTTTCAAAAAAAGAAAGTAGTAACTTGAATTACTTCATGTCTTTGTTGGGGAGATCATCCAGTTTGACGTGGCTTTACTGTTTACTAGCTGTATGTTTTAGGGTAGGTTGCTTAACTCTGTAAGCCTCTCAGGTCTCTGAGACTCAGATTCCTCATCTGCAAAACTGGGCTAAAAATATATTCTACCTTGTTGGGTCATTGGAGACATTAAATGAGACGGTGAATGCAAAGTTCTTAGCACAGGGCCTAGCATGTGTGAAGCTGTCAGCAGGTGTTCCATATTGCGAGACAGGTTTCTTTTTTTTAATTGATGTACAGTTGATTTACAGTGTTGTGTTAATTTCTGCTATATAGCAAACTGATTCAGTTTTCTGTGTGTATATCTATCTTTACACATAGAAATATATATTTTCCATTATAGTTTATCATAGGGTACTGAATGGTAATTTTTAATTGTTAAGAGAATTGCAGTGAAATAATAGCCTTGTAGTAACCCAAGCTTTCGATTTACAAGAGGACCAGTGACACATAGATCTCACCTGTATGTCCAATTAACTGCAATTATAGGAGTCAGTGTTCAACAACCAGATGACAAATGTAGTGTTTTTAAGAGAACACAGGCTTTCATCTGGTGCATTTTTACAGGGTTGATTTTTCTCACAGAGAAAATTATGCTTAAAAATATTGCCGTATAACATTAAAATTCCCTTGGCAAATCAGTTATCGAGTGATCCACTTGTATATTTTTCCCCCTAAACCAGTGCCTTTGTTTACACCAAATTTAAATATATTCCACTTTCCTGCAGGTTACAGTTTGGAAATGGCGACTGACATAAACACCATTTAAGCTGTCTGCTTTCAGAGTACCTAGTGTGTTGAAATACGATGTTAGTCTCCCGAGTAATTTAAAAATCAGTGTTGAAGATAACAAACCAAATCAAAATGTTGAACTCCGCCACACACACACACACAACTGGCTGCTCATTTATTGTGCATTTCACTGGCTTCTTAGAAGAGTTCAATCGAATCATGTATTGGTCACTGGTCAAGGTGTTTATTGAGTTCAGTATTTTTATATCTTGTGGGCATATCCAGAAAACAGGGCCATTTAGATCTGCCCAAAGCAAATGCTTATTTGCTCACAGAAAGTAAATGATATGTGTAATCAGAAGTAGGGAAGTAGAGAAAAATGTTTTAAATCTCAAAATTGGTTCCAAAATTTAATATTTTAAGAGAAACTTACCAGTAACAACATATGCATATATTTACTGCTATTAAAAGTTAAATAGCTACCATTTATTGAATGCCTGGCTGAGCTTTGTGCTTTATAGTCATTAGGCACCTTCTTTTAAATAAAAATATGTGAAATTGTTAGAAATAAACCTGGGTGGGAAGCATTATGGAATAATTTCATATTATTTCGTTGTATTCTCCCTTCAGTTCTGCAAGGCTGGCCTCGTCTCACAGAGTATGATATTGACAGCCACAATAAATAACATTTAGGTAGCTTTCTATGACTCGGGCACTGTTCCTAGCACTTTGCATTAATAACCTGAATCATCTAAGCACCCGGTCAGGTGTGTTCTCCACAATGACATCTTCCGAGGTAGGGGGTGGCCGAGACGGGTGTGCTTCCAGAACCATGGAGCCTGCAGCTGGTCTCAGCCCCAGACACAGTGAGAAAACTGGGACTTAGTCAGATGAAGGCATTTCCCCTGGGTCCCATGGCTGGGAAGTGACAGAACCAGGAATTCCACCCCAGCCCTCGAGCATTTTGCTCCTAACTGTGACACCACAGTCCTTCCCACACACATTCATCTCTAATAATCTCAGTGGTAGTCGTCGCTCAGTTTCTGAGTCATGTCCGACTCTGGAACTCCATGGATTGCAGCATGACAGGTTTCCCTGCCCTTCACTAACTCCCTAGAGCTAGTGAATTTTTATTTAAATTCCTGTCCACTGAGTCAGTGGTAGGCATTTAAATAAAGGCGCCCAATGAATGAAACAAGGAGGACTCAAGCTATATAAATATGTGTGTCCATTTTTTTAAAATGCTGTCTTTATTAAGATACAGGCTGATGCCATTGCTTCTAGGCACCAGTCAGAGGAAGTTACCCCACATGTCATTATTATCTGTGATCACACCCTAAGGCTGCCCTCAGGGTCTGGACCTCTGGCTTCTGAAAGATGGCCATTATCATGAAGCCTGCTGGGTATTTCAGGAACTAATGGGCTGCAGGCTCCTATGCAAGGTATTTATGCGAAGTTTCCATCCCCAAGCATTGGCATCTTCGAGTACTGAAAGTCTAAAACTTCCTATTTTCTCAAATTCCACCATGAACTGGTGGATTTACTATGTCCAAGATACGTCGTCTTTGTTATATGTCAGATAACAGGGATATTCGCCTGTCACCAGAAATATATAAATACACTTGCATCAGTTTCAGTTCAGTCCCTCAGTTGTGTCCGACTCTTTGTGACCCCATGGACTGCAGCACGCCAGGCTTCATTGTCCATCACCAACTCCTGGAGCTTGCTCAAATCCATGTCCATCGAGTCGGTGATGCCATCCAACCATCTCATCCTCTCTTGTCCCATTCTTCTCCCACCTTTAGACTTTCCCGGCATCAGGGTCTTTTCCAAAGTATAGTTTACAACTATACTACAATTTAAAAAAAAAAAGAAATACCGGCCTCACGATGTAGAACATCCATTGACTGTTTAAGAACTCTGTATTCACCATCTCATTTGATGTCTCCAGTAACCCAACAAGGTAGGATATATTTTTAGCCCAGTTTTGCAGATGAGGAATCTGAGTCTCAGAGATCTGAGAACCCCATGAACACTTGCATATTATACAGTAGTAATAGTGACAGGTTGTAATACATGTGTGAAGCCCCCATTGGATTTAAAAACAAGCAGGTGCTTTTGTGTTTGGAACTCATCAAATAAAGAGTAAAAGCCTCATAGCTTGGAAAAGCTGTTGGACCTAGAATTGAGCGGATTTTTATTTCAGAGTTCTGGCTTACCAGCTGATTAATGCTTAACTACAAAAGTTATTTTTAAAAGGTATGAAGTGACATTATTTTAAAATTATATCTTTATTATTTTGATCCCATCCAAAGATAAATACAAAGTTTACCCCAGAATATTTTTTTTTGTTGTTTCTATCTTTCTCTTTTTGGGTATAAACTGTGGCTTTTTACAATACTGGACACAATTAGTTAAATTCTACTTTGCGGGAAGTTGCTGTGAGTCCTAGACCCGGTGTATGTGGGAGGTAAACACCAAAGACTTAAGTGTGAAGCTTGAAAGACTTCTGACGTTCCATGCATATGCCATAGAGTATGTTTTTGAACTGTATCTTTTATGTCTACTCTTCACTGCTTTCCTTTATCGCTTATTTACAGTTTTTAATTTTACTGTTCCCCCTTTTAATGGTCACACGTCCATCACATCAGAGCCAGCTTGATTCATTTTGCAAAAATATAAGGAGCATCATAACTTGTTTACCATTTAGTAGAAGTAAATTCGTATCTGAGCAAATAGGAAAATTAAGGGATTTGGTAACATCCCTCTAAAATCCCTGGTGTAAAAGTTGAAAGACTGAGGTCTAGGGTGGTCTCCCTCACTTTTTAATGGGAGAAAGTTGCTTGACCTCTTTGAGCCGCTATTCTTCATCTGTAAAATGGGAGTAGTGAGACAGTCCTGTGTATCTCAGTGCTGTTGAGATGATCAAATACAGCAACAAGTTGAATGTACGTAGAGAAACATAAAGTGCTACGAAAAGGATAGAAATGACTTGGTGTTTTGTCTTTACTTTCAATAGTAAGATGAAAGTGCTTGTAGCCATGTGTATGAACATTTAAAAACATAGAATAGTAAATTTATGTGCATCTCAACATGTAATATTTTTATTTTTTCAGAATTATCTTGTTTTATTTTATGATAGGTTTAGTCTTTTTAAAATCTTTATTTTTTTATTTGCAGTATAGGTTATATTTCAGTATAGTTGATTTACAATATTATGTTTCAGGTATCCAGCAAGGTGATTCAGTTATACATGTACATATATCTAGTCTTTTTCAGATTCTTTTCCTGTATAGCTTATTACAAAATAATGAATAAAGTTCCTGTACTATATGTATATATATGTTGATATCTGTTCTATTGATGTATATAATAGTGTGTATATGTTAATCCCAAACTCCTAATTCATCCCACCCTCACCTTTCCCCTTTTACTGTAAATTTGTTTTTGAGTCTGTTTCTGTTTTGTAAATAAGTTCATTTGTATCATTTTTATAGATTCCACATATAAATGACATCATATGATATTTTTCTCTGCCTGACACCTCACTTGGTGTAATAATCTCTAAGGCTATCGATGTTTCTGCAGGTGTCACAGTTTCATCCTTTTTATGGTTGAGAAATATTCCATTGTATATATATGTACCACGTCGTCTCTATTTTTAAGTCTTTATTTGTTTGGCTCTGCGGGTCTTAGTTATGACATGCAGGATTTCTGATTAGGGTTTGTGAACTCTTAGTTGGAGCATGTGGGATCTTGTTCCCAGACCAGGAATCAAATCTGGGCCCCCTGCACTGGGAGAGAGGAATCTTAGCCTCTGGACCACTAGGGAAGTCCCCACATGTTTATCCATTCAAATGGACTTTTAGTTCCTTAAAAAGCTAAAAGAGCTACCGTATGATCCGGCAGTCCTGCTCTTGGTCAGATATCCAGAGAAAACCGTAATTTGGGAAGATACATGCACCCCATTGTTCACTGCAAATAGCCAGAACTTGGAAGCAATTAACATGTCATATTTCTAACGGGAAATTGTTTCTTGTTATTCCAAAAGTTAAGTTGCTCAGTCACGTCTGACTCTTTGCGACCCCATGGACTGTTACCTACCAGGCTCTTCCATCCATGCGATTTTCCAGGCAAGAGTACTGGAGTGGGGTGCCATTGCCTTCTCCATGGTATTCTAAGAGGCTCACAAATGAGGCGGAGAAGGCAGTGGCACCCCACTCCAGTACTCTTGCCTGGAAAATCCCATGGATGGAGGAGCCTGGTGGGCTGTAGTCCATGGAGTCGCTAAGAGTCGGACACGACTGAGCAACTTCACTTTCACTTTTCACGTTCATGCATTGGAGAAGGAACTGGCAACCCACTCCAGTGTTCTTGCCTGGGGAATCCCAGGGTCGGGGGAGCCTGGTGGGCTGCTGTCTATGGGGTCGCTCAGAGCTGGACGCGACTGAAGCCACTTAGCAGCAGCAGCAGCGTAAATGAGGCAGGGGAGAAAACACTCCATTACATATTATGTGCTGCTTGCTCAGGTCTGCAGGTTAAGATACTTCCCAGCCTGGAACCCTCTTGCTGCCCTAACGTCCCGGATATGCACCCTGTTTTGAATCTAGCAAAGCCAGAAGGAGGCACTTAGAGCCTGTAGCGGATGAGAGGGTGAACTCTGAGCCCATCCCCCAGGGTCTGAATCCCAGCTCTTACCCTGACCAGCGAGATTACCAGCTGTGTTGTCTCGGGCGAGTTACCTAAACCTCTCTGGCTTCAGTTCCTCATTCATACGATGGATATGATGCTGTTTACCCGCCTCACAGGATTGCAGTGAAGGAGATTAACTCATTTAGGTCACTGCCTTTCACGTGACTGCAGTACAGAGTCCATGTTTGTTCAGATGATGATGGTTGCTCTGGGTCTCTTCTCATATCCCTTTCCAAGGCTTCAGTCGCTGACATCTCTGTGATATATATTCCATAGTGTGATTAGTATATATTCAAGGATCTCACTAAGGCAGGCGAGTGAGATCTTTGGATCCAGCCTCTGAGTCTTCCTCATGAAGAAACTCAGGCCCAGGGACATAAGATACAAGCCAGGTTGGGGGTCAGGCTTCCAGCCTCAGCCAGGAGCTTCCTGCACCATCCCATTCACGCAACATGTGAAGAGGTGACTCTCCTGAAAAAGGCAGCTCAGACCAAAAAGCTGCGTAAAATTTTTAAGTTATTTCGTATTAATTATATATTTCCGTTTTAAAATTATGTAGACTTATACGAAGAAAATTTTGCTGAGCATACTTAAACACAGCTTTTTCTTTGCTTTCAGTTATCTTTTGTAATGGAATCCGTGAGATACTTTCCTTAAAAGTATCCCTCAGAAAAGAAAATCCCATGGTTGGAAGGAGCCTGGTGGGCTGCAGTCCACGGGGTCGCTAAGAGTCGGGCACGACTGAGCAACTTCCCTTTCACTTGCATGCATTGGAGAAGGAAATGGTAACCCACTCCAGTGTTCTTGCCTGGAGAATCCCAGGGACGAGGGAGCCTGGTGGGCTGCGGTCTATGGGGTTGCACAGAGTCGGACACGACTAAAGCGACTTAGCAGCAGCAGAAGAGAGAGAATTCCTGTTTAATTTCAGTTCATTGAGAGTCTTTTTAAAACAGAATCCTTACTCTGTTACTTTTATCGTGAACAACAAGATTTTATTTTGGGAAGACATATGAGCCTCATGGCCTTAATAAGCTCTTTGGGTTTATAGAAGTTGATGAAATTAATAGACATAAGCCAAGGAGGAAGTAAGAAAAAATTTTGACATTGGTTTCATTATTAATGAAGGTCATTCGCATGTGACCTCTCATTCCCAAATAACTGGATTTTTTAAGGGTTATTTTAACAAGCAAGGCAGTATTGGACTTCCCTGGTGGCTCAGACAGTGAGCGTCTGCCTACAATGCAGGAGACCCAGGTTCAATCCATGGGTTGGGAAGATCTTGAGAAGGAAATGGCCATATCGGAAGATCCCAAACACACACTTGAGAATGAACGAAAAGCTGCCATGCTGATGTTAAGCAGTGGTCCTTATGGCTTTGATAAAATTGTCAGAGTCTGTTTCACATGTCAAATTCAAATATGTGCATTTTTGAGTTTAAGGGAAATATGTGTTGTTTGGAAAACTTCATGAGAATTTCGTGGACAGTGCCCTCATTTGTGGAGGGAAATTAATGCTGCCTTAAATAATTTAATTATGTGTCAGTTTTAGCAGAAGCGTGAAAGCTTAGTTACAGACACATTTCAGTCTTTCTCTGAGTGGGTTATTTGGATTTTTGTCATCAAATGGTTTCCCTCTGCTAACCAAGCTCACTATTGGGCTGCTTTATTTTCTCCAGCTTTAGATTTGTCACAGAAAATGTAAATTAGTTTCAAAAGAAAATGTTTAAAAATTAATTATAAAAGAGAAATGCTACTCATTTAAACATACTGACCAGCAAGTTAAATAAGAGTCCGCTCAAAGTAATACATTCCCCCAGGTGAAAAGAAGTGATTGTGTTTATTTGCAGTGTTGTATCTGCTCCCAACTTTCCTGCATCAGCATAGATAATCCAGCCGTTGAGTCTGGATTTGTTCTATGGGAGCTGGCTAATGGGTTGCTTGAATTGTGAACACACTCTAAGATCTCAGTGAATTCATTTAAGTTAGAAAACAATAAGCCTTGTCACTTAATGTCTTGGAAGGAAAACTCCGAGAGCCTGCACTTAACCGGTAAAGACTATTTGGAACTTTAACACAGGGTCCAGCACTCGTGGCTAGGAATCCCGAGCTCTTGTCTTCCTTCTGCAGCTGAAAAAAGATGGCACCAGGAGGTACTATACTTCCCAGCTTCCTGCCACACCCTCAGTATTTTTCTCAGAAGTGACAAATTTGGAGGCTAGGACCATCCAGCGCTGTTTTCAAGCGACTGTTGAGGGGCATAATGATTCTCTCATCTCTGCAGATACCTTCCTGAGTTTGGAGAGAGACAGCTGGGCTGGTCCCCGTAAGAACCCCTAAGTAAAGTGGTAACTGCTCTTCATTCAATGAGAATCTCAATAAACGGGCATTTGTTCTGTTGATTCCTATGGATGGTCTGCAGAATGAAAATTCCAAATTTCATTTCCTTCGTTTCCCAAGAAGGACTCCTCGTCCTGTTACAGTCTTAAGGTAGTACGATTTTGTCCCCTTCGGTGCCTTTTCGTGTCCTCAGGTGCAGGACTGCGGCATCTTTGTAAGGTGGGAGAGTGGAGAAAATGAAGTCCGTCAGCTGCTGAAGGAACCCTGGCTTCCTTCACCAGCTCTCCTCCCACGCCCGCTCAAGAGGGCAGCTCTGAATCTGTGTTTCTAATGCTCTTGGCTTCCCATCTTGCTGACTCTAGATTCCTTCATATCAGCACAAATGAAATGACTATGAATTCTATGTTTTGGCCAGAAGAGGAAGAGGTAGTGTCTGCCCAGACTTGTAAGAGACGCAAGAAACACTAATAGTTGTGGAATTTGTGTTGGTAGGAGATGTGGCACTGCCAACTGGGCTTTACTTCCACCCCTCTTCCCCCTGAATATTGGTAATACTTTGGGAGTTTTAAATACAGAAAAATTCAGAAAATAATATAACATACCTATTTACCTATCATTCAGAATTTACACATTTGACCATTTTTTATCCTCTTTGCTGCAGATCTTTCTAAGAATAAAATGTTATAAAGTTTAAGTTCAAGACACCCTCTTGGTTCCCTTTCCTTGTGAACCTTCCTAAAGATAACCTTGATCATGAATTGATTGTATATCTTTGCAGGTCATGATTTTAGATGTTCATGATGTGTCTGTTATATGTAAATCCATAATATTGATTTGTGCATGTTTTGAAATTTACAAGTAATCATGTTTTCCATTCTATTTCTTTTGTTATTTGACATTATAATGAATGAGTGTAATTTGTTTAGGTATATTATGATAACTAATATATGTGTGATTTTTTTCTAATGACTTATTTTGTGGTTTCTATTTATCATGTGTTTTCCTCTTTTCTTCTCTGCCTTTAATTTATAAAATTTGCTTTATTTCACTCCTCCTGATTTGTTAAGTGTATAGATTCTTTTTTAGTTTCTTAAAAAACATAATGCCTGTCTTTAAATTTTTATTTTCAGTTCAGTTCAGTCACTCAGTCGTGTCTGACTCTTTGCGACCCCATGAATCGCAGCGTGCCAGGCCTCCCTGTCCATCACCAACTCCTAGAGTTCACTCAGATTCATGTCCATCAAGTCAGTGATACCATCCATCCATCTCATCCCCTTCTCCTCCTGCCCCAAATCCCACCCAGCATCAGGGTCTTTTCCAACAAGTCAACTCTTCGCATGAGGTGGCCAAAGTACTGGAGTTTCAGCTTTAGCATCATTCCCTCCAAAGAAATCCCAGGGCTGATCTCCTTCAGAATGGACTGGTTGGATCTCCTTGCAGTCCAAGGGACTCTCAAGAGTCTTCTTCAACACCACAGTTCAAACCATCAATTTTAGTATGTCTGAAATGATTCTGTGTGTGTATAATCCTCCAGAACGAAACCAGGACCCTCGCCTGCTGGAGGTGAAGATGCTCTGTTCCCCTCCTCTCATGTTTTGTGGCTGTTATTGTCTAGACCTGTGCCACCCAGGACGGCAGCCACTAACTACATGGGGCTATTAGCCACTGAGACAGAATGAGCCAAGTTTAAAAAATTTTAATTTCATCAATTTAAATTTAAAAGCTGATATTCGATTCAGTTACTGGGAGGTTTTAAACATGTTTGCAACAACCTGGATATGTGAAAACACAATANTTTAGATGTTCATGATGTGTCTGTTATATGTAAATCCATAATATTGATTTGTGCATGTTTTGAAATTTACAAGTAATCATGTTTTCCATTCTATTTCTTTTGTTATTTGACATTATAATGAATGAGTGTAATTTGTTTAGGTATATTATGATAACTAATATATGTGTGATTTTTTTCTAATGACTTATTTTGTGGTTTCTATTTATCATGTGTTTTCCTCTTTTCTTCTCTGCCTTTAATTTATAAAATTTGCTTTATTTCACTCCTCCTGATTTGTTAAGTGTATAGATTCTTTTTTAGTTTCTTAAAAAACATAATGCCTGTCTTTAAATTTTTATTTTCAGTTCAGTTCAGTCACTCAGTCGTGTCTGACTCTTTGCGACCCCATGAATCGCAGCGTGCCAGGCCTCCCTGTCCATCACCAACTCCTAGAGTTCACTCAGATTCATGTCCATCAAGTCAGTGATACCATCCATCCATCTCATCCCCTTCTCCTCCTGCCCCAAATCCCACCCAGCATCAGGGTCTTTTCCAACAAGTCAACTCTTCGCATGAGGTGGCCAAAGTACTGGAGTTTCAGCTTTAGCATCATTCCCTCCAAAGAAATCCCAGGGCTGATCTCCTTCAGAATGGACTGGTTGGATCTCCTTGCAGTCCAAGGGACTCTCAAGAGTCTTCTTCAACACCACAGTTCAAACCATCAATTTTAGTATGTCTGAAATGATTCTGTGTGTGTATAATCCTCCAGAACGAAACCAGGACCCTCGCCTGCTGGAGGTGAAGATGCTCTGTTCCCCTCCTCTCATGTTTTGTGGCTGTTATTGTCTAGACCTGTGCCACCCAGGACGGCAGCCACTAACTACATGGGGCTATTAGCCACTGAGACAGAATGAGCCAAGTTTAAAAAATTTTAATTTCATCAATTTAAATTTAAAAGCTGATATTCGATTCAGTTACTGGGAGGTTTTAAACATGTTTGCAACAACCTGGATATGTGAAAACACAATAGAGTTTATGGCCTCTAAATATGGGTCAGGTATTCCTACTGAAAACTTGGCATTTGAGTGGAAGTGTGCTGTAAATGTAAAATACATGCCAAGTTTTGAAGATTTAGTGTGAAGAACGTTTGTCACGTATCTGATTAATAATTTGAATGTTGATAGCATGTTGAATGGAGAAGGCAATGGCACCCCACTCCAGTACTCTTGCCTGGAAAATCCCATGGATGGAGGAGCCTGGTGGGCTCCAGTCCATGGGGTCGGGAAGAGTCAGACACGACTGAGCAACTTCACTTTCACTTTTCACTCTCATGCATTGGAGAAGGGAATGGCAACCCACTCCAGTGTTCTTGCCTGGAGAATCCCAGGGACGGGGGAGCCTGGTGGGCTGCCATCAATGGGGTCGCACAGAGTTGGACATGACTGAAGTGACTTAGCAGTAGCAGCAGCAGCATGTTGAAATGATAAAGTTTTAGGTATCTTCAACTAAATAAAATATATTATCAAAATTAGTTTTACCTTTGTCTTTTTACTTTCTTCATGTGGCTATTAGAAAATCTAAAATTATATTTTATAATTCTATAGGGCAACACTAGTCTATGATTTCTATTGAAATATTTTAAACACAAAAAATAGATATTGGTATCTACAATTAATAGATTTGCCAATATATTTTATACTTTTTTCTTACACATTTTTCTTTCATGTCAATTCTCTTTTCTTATTGCTGAATTTGACCCTTTAGTTTTAGATCCTTGTTGAAAGAAAGACTCTGTTGGCAGTAAACTCTCTTAGTATTTATATTATGACATGTCTTCACTTTAATCTTGAATGATAGCTGGGTATAAAATTTTAGGCTGACAGTTTTCCTCAACTCCTTGAACATTTCTCTGGAGTTTCCTGTTTACAGATTCTGGTGAGAAGTTAATTCTTTGAAAATAATCCATCTCTTAATTCCGGAAACCTTTAACGACTTTCTTCCTTTTCTTTGAGCTTCTGTAGTTTCATTATGTCTCGTATATGTTTGCTTTGTTTTGTTTCCAGTTTGTTCCTTGGTGTGAGTTTTTTATCTGGAGACTCATGACTTCAGTTTGGGAAAATTCTCACAGTTATGCCTTTGCCTTCCTCCCAGTGTCTCTGGTGTTTGCTTCTGAAAGTCTGTTAAACATATGTGGATCCTTGCGGTTAACCACCATGTCTCCTACCCTCTCTTTGATACTGTTTGTCTCCTTATTGCTGTTGGTTGCATTCTGGGCTAGTTCCGC
Organism: Neotragus moschatus; assembly: GCA_006410615.1. Classification (NCBI taxonomy): domain Eukaryota; kingdom Metazoa; phylum Chordata; class Mammalia; order Artiodactyla; family Bovidae; genus Neotragus; species Neotragus moschatus. The sequence goes on along the minus strand of SJYA01001368.1, from coordinate 678,812 downwards.
AGCACTCCATGACAGTCCGTTATTTCTTCTGCTGTACCTGGCCTAGACTTTACATTTTGAGTTCTTAATTCCAGGGAGCTTGCTTTCATTTTCAGAACTTGCAGTTTTAAAAAGTTCAGCTACCTGTTGATTTTTGCCACGCACAGTTTGTGGTCTTGGCTGATTCTCCTTTTCCATTGGGTTACCAGGTGTTCAGTGATCCAGCTGCCTGCTGACTTGCACCACCTGCCACCCGGTGACTCCCGAGAATCCCCGCTGTGCCTTCCATCAGGCCACCACACGTGTCCCCTCCCCTTGCTGGTTCTCAGTTCAGCCCCCATCCACTTGGATGCTGAAGGAGCCTCGGATATGTGAATAAGATCTTTTTTGTTAGACCATGGTTCTCTGCCTTCTTGGCCATTCTGCGTTCAGACTAGATTAGCATGAGTCTGCCCTGTCTCAGGGAGTGGGCAAGAACCTGTCTGCCTTGGAACCCCCTGCATCCTGTCTCACTCACTTCATCCTTCCTTTCTGCTCACAAGGTGGTTGAAGTATATCTGAGATCATCTATATACACCCCCCAGCCTTATCTCTCCCTTTTCTTCATTTTTATTCCTCAAAATCTTGGACGAAAGCTTTGGGCTTCTCTTTTGATTCCTTTATACCATGACCTCCTGCTCTCTCCAGCCTCATGGCTAAGTGTTAGCAGTGTGTGATGAGACAGCCTGAAGGGTGGTAGGTCTTTCTGAAATTGTATACCTGTTACTCTGTGTAACAGAAGCAGATGACAAGGTTACAGGGAATCTGGATGTAAGGAATTGCGTTCAACCTCAAGGCTCTATTGAATTTAATATATCATATTTGATAATTTACAGACTCAATAATGACAAATATGGCTTAATAGATATTAGTTACAAATATGGAAGTCTAGAATCTCAGGATTAAAAGGTGGTCCTTTATTTTACCTCCATACTCAAAATTGTTGCTATAAAAAAAGACTCATTAAGGTCTTATATGTTTTCTATTTTTTTTAATATAAATTTATTTATTTTAATTGGAGGTAATTACAATATTGTATTGGTTTTGCCATACATCAGCATGAATCCGCCACAGGTATACACGTGTTCCCCATCCTGAACCCTCCTCCCTCCTCCCTCCCCGTACCATCCCTCTGGGTCATCCCAGTGCACCAGCCCCGAGCATCCTGTATCATGCTATATGTTTTGTTGTATAACATCTTTATAGCCATTCAGTCTATGAAATGCTCTCCCCAGTATCTCGCTTGGTCGTAAAGGTGACCCTTTGAGTTTGGTGTCACTATTATCGATCAGAGGAAGAGACGGAGTCACATGATCAGGTCACTGTCCCAGATCACACGGCTGTGAGCTAGGGAGCCAAGAAGTGAAGTGGTGTCTGGACCTGCATGTGTGCCGCAGAACTCCACTGACCCCAGGGTGAGGATCATTTGGGTTGTTCCTGCCTATCAGTTTGCTGTGTGCTTGTTTATAGAGTCATCTCCTGGAGTAGTTGCCAGAGAAACCAGCTTTGCTGCAGTTGTCTCTCTTTCTGTCTCCAGTCTTAGGCTCATTCATTCATCTGGAAGTATTAACATATTCAGTTATACCTGCCTTTTTTGGGGGGTGGAGGGGTGGTTTCCAAGTTTCTCTTTTTCAATAATTTGTATCCAGTACGAACAATATTAGGTCAGTTTAGAGAGTGTTCAGTCATATTGCGGTCACAAATCCACTGCCTGGAAGCATATTGGACATAATGTCATTAATATCAGTTTAAGGGAAAAAAAATTTGTGGATAATATCAGTTTAAGGAAAAAACATTTTAATGTCATTTAATGTCAGTAGAAGCTGTGTGGAGACTTCCCTGGAAGTCCAGTGGTTAAGACTCTGCGCTTACAAGGCAGGGAGGGTGGATTCAATCCCTGGTCAAGAAACTTAACATCCCACGTGGCCAAAAAACAAATAAGTAGTAGCTGTGTGCTGCTTCTTTAAAAGCCTGTCAGTTACAGGTAGAGGGAAGCCCAGATCAGATCTACTGAGTGGCCTGATAAGTAAGAATGAGAGCCTAGCACTTCAGACAACACAGTGTCTGGTTTGTGGCCAGACGGGTCACATTGGTAACTGGGGAAATGGGCAAAGCCAAATGGCTCACCTATTAGATTTTCTGAAGATTTTTCTGTCTCTAACTCAGCCGGCTGATACAGCACAAGATCTGTGAGCCAGACATTCCTGTGCCAGAGAGTGGGGAGAGAAAAGAGAAGCTCTGTTTTCCTTGATGATAGAGAGGATTCCATGGATGAGGGGGAAAATGGTTGGTTGGTGTGGAAACAGGAGAGAACTCCGGGGATCTGGGAGGTTCTGAAGAGAGAGAAATCCCTAAACTGGGTAACAGGCAGCCCCAGGGAAGAAGAGGCTTCCTGTGTTGTTTGCATTGAAGAAAAGCTTTTGTCTTTCTCAAAGACTTTATCTACTTCTGACCTGACTTTTACATATTACTTGATAATCTAAGTGTTTATTTATTAATTTTTTTTGGCCCCACTGTGCAGCTCACGTGATCTTAGTTCCCCTACCCAAGATTGAACGCAGGCCCTCAGCAGTGAAAGTGTAGAGTCCTAACCACTAGTCTGCCAGGGGTTTTCCTGTAACTTAAGTGTTTAAATTTAATCTTACTTTATGTGGACTTTACATATGTTCACATAGCTTAACTATTTTTAATCCCATAACATTAATAATTATTTATCTAAACATTTGTCTGTTACTTACTGATCCTGTGAGTTGCTTCCAATTATTTCATATTAGGAAGAGTATAAACAAAACGGTATTTTTACAAAGCTTCTTGTTTCTTTCTCTGAGTCTTGGTTCCAAAATCAGAATTATTCCGTCATTACATGATTAGTTCTCTGTGTCTCTTTTATATTGCTAGATTGTTCTTTGAAAATATATTAATTTACAGTGTCACCAGCCCCAGCAAACAGTGGGTTTGAGGAGCTTTTAAATGTTTTTCTCATTTTATCACATAGCTGTTTTCTTTTCCTAAGCCATGCTTTGTGTCAAACGTCAGTTTGCTATTTGTATTCTTTTTTGTCCTGGGAACTCTATTCCTGTGTGTGTGTGTTAGTCTCCCAGTTGTGTCTGACTCTTTGTGACCCTTTGGAGTGTAGCCCCACCAGGCTTCTCTGTCCATGGAATTCTCCAGACGAGTACTGAAGTGGATAGCCCTTCCATTCTCCAGGAGATCTTCCCGACTCAAGGACCAAACCTGGTTCTCCTGCATCACACGAGGATTCTTTAGCGTCTGAGCCACTCCTCTATACTCTATTCCTGCATGCCTTGCTGAGGCACTTCAGTTGTGTCAGCTCTTTGCAACCCTATGGACCGCCCACTAGGCTCCTCTGTCCATGGGCTTCTCCAGGCAAGAAGAGTGGAGTGGGTAGCTATTCCCTTCTCCAGGGGATCTTCCCCACCCAGGGATTGAACCCACGTCCCTTAGGTCTCCAGCACTGGGAGGCAGGTTCTTTACCACTAGCGCCACTTGGGAAGCCCACTCTATTCCTGTGCTGTGTCAAATAGTTTTAATTTTCTGATTATTTGAAGTGTTTTCATCTTATTTATTGTCTAGCCAATAAAAATATATTGACATAATTGATTTGTCTTATACATCTAAGTGTATTTATGGAGTCTGGAAAGGAGTCAGGTTTGAGCCATCACAAGAGTGGGCAGATGCTGCCCAGGGGGATGGATCAAAGTCTGGAAAGAAATCAGCTAGGGTGGCTGGTTGCTGGGCCGTTCCGCTGGGGCTGGGAGTGTGGGAGAGACCCTGGAGTTACTGATGGAAAAATGGAAATTCATGATAAATGTGTCAAGTCTTATCAGGAAATGGGCTAGAAATCAAAGCTAGGCGAGTATGGGGTGAAAATAACAGGTTTGCGCTTGGCCTGGGCTTTTCCTGCTCTCATCTTAGGGAACAAAGTGACTATTGGCTCCCTGTTCTTTCCCCTGGTGGCAAGAGAAATCAATGGAAATTGCTTCAAGTGAATGTACATTGAGAACAGGGGCTCAGATCAGTTTTTGCAACAATTCTGGTTTAATATTAGAGCAGTTATGCAGATAAGTGCTGTGTGTGTGTGTGTGTGTGTGTGTGTGTGTGTGTGTGTGTGTGTAAAACATATCCTTTTACAAATGTACTTTTCCCTGGAGATTATCATTGGTTTATGTGGTCTTTTAATATGCATTTTCCAACTTAAATACAATTCACCCAAATATTTTCTTTTTAGTCTCCAGAGAATACAGAGGGCAAGGATGGATCCAAAGTAACTAAACAAGAGGTAAGTGTATCTTTGACGTCCTGTATTTAATTATTAACTGGAATTTCTAGTATTGTTATGATTGTCTGCGTCTGAATGACCCCTTTCTCCACTGGATTGTTGAGACTACGTAAACCAGAGATAGAAGTGTGGCTGTGTCTCCGCCCTTGGCCTGGGCAGATTTCAGTGAGGGGCACTCAGGAGGCGTTTTCCACTTAACTGTGTTTCTGTTTCTACTGCTGTCTGTTAAAGCAGATACTGAGAATTCCTTCTGGGCAAAGAGTAAGATAATAGGTAAATTCATCAAGGAGAACAAAGTCCGCCTTTCACAGTAAGGAAATGAAAGACTGTTGATTTAATAAATGCTCCACTCCAGTGAGTGAACTATACATTACCGCTTGGGTTCTGAATATTTGCCTAAAAGCATTCGTCTTTTAAAGTCAAAAACTACAAAAGATATGTAAAATGTCAGGATTTTAAAGTTTTTTTTACTTTTAACCAGGAAAATTCTTAGGTTTGGGGATAATTAGATAATAAATCAAAGAAGCTCTGTGTGAAAATACAGAAAACTCCAAGAGGCTAGGAACTTGGAAGAGATACTTGCCTTTGACCTTCCATGGCAATATCATGAACTTCTAAAAGGAGACGAGCTAGAAAAGTAGCAAATGAGACGGTAACTGTGATGACAGCCATTCCCTGTTGCACAGAGCTTTACGGTGCATGGAAACACTGCAGCTCTTAACCCTTGAACTTACAAACTAAAAGGGGTCAGGGGAGAGACAAAAACAATATCTAGTTACAGAGTCTTTGATTGGGTGACTCATACTGTGTTAATAATTCAGAGGTTGTCACGAGAGCAAAACCCCTACGCATGATTTGTAAAAGGAAGTTCGTTCTACCGAATGGAAAATCTTCAACAGAATCTGTAAAGAAATACTTCAAAAGCAGAACAAAAAGAACCGCTTATAGCCAAGTCCCCGCCATGCATTTACCCAATGTTCAGTGTCTAGCAGGGCTTGGGAGGTAAAACTGGCAATTCAAGGTCAAGTCACTAAACAAATGGTGGAAATGAAGTCGTGTCCGACTCTTTGCAACCCCGTGGACTGTAGCCTATCAGGCTCCTCTGTCCATGGGATTTTCCAGGCAAGAGTGCTGGAGTGGATTGCCATCTGAAAGTCAGTCAGCAATATTCAACTCTTTGCAACCCCATGGACTATACATTCATGGACTTCTCCAGGCCAGAATACTGGAGTGGGTAGCCTTTCCCTTCTCCAGGGGATCTTCCCAAACCAGGGATCAAACCCAGGTCTCCCACATTGCAGGCAGATTCTTTACCGGCTGAGCCACCAGGGAAGCCCAAACAAATGGTAGAACCAAACAAAAAAATGTTATACCAAAGTTCCAGTGCTTGAATGTTCTGGAAAATGGTGAGATATAATCTGTAGGACAGTTGACTAAGTGTAATATGCCTTAATGTTTTTAGGTTTCGGCACAAATGCATTTGCGTTTCCCCTTGGGGACTGCTACTTAAATTGATCTGTCAGAAAACCTAGAAACCATTACGTACAACAGATATGGATAGTGGAAACAACTTTTCCCTCCTTTCAGCACTAAAAGCAAGCTGGTTAGAATATGTGAACAAGGTTTTTGCTCATACAATTGTCTTATGCATATTCTTTCACCCTCAGAATTTTTATTACTTATATTTTCACGTTTTTTTCTGATCATGTGTATTGTCTTACTGCTATCAGAAATCTTTCCTAGAAAAGACTCTTCCTATCATTTAAATCAGGACCAGAGTAAAACGTATGATTTGTCTTCAGGACACCAACACAATTGTTTAAAAAGTGAAAAGGTTGGTTAATTAGAAGTGTTTTGGGATAAGAACTGTCTGATCATATATTGATTGATTTTCCCCGCTGAATTGGTGGGGTTTTCCAGTTATGTCACTGAGTGTGCCCAACCTAGTCTACAGTCAATAAATATCAGTTACAAAGGAGGATCCCCTTTTGAAAATCTTCTCCTCGGTATTTGAAGGGCATAGTGCAGAGTATAGTATCTGGACAATAAATGACCAAAGTGATAGGCTACAGTCATTACACTGGGCAGATTCCTAAGCCCTTTCACCTCCATTGTTTGAGCTGACCCTTAATTTAACCCTGGAACAAGAGGAGAGAGCACTTCGGGATTTCCATAGAGATAGTTGGCCACGCACAGAGCCGACTCATTGGAAAAGATCCTGATGCTGGGGGAGATTGAGGGCAGGCGGGGAAGGGGGCGACAGAGGATGAGGTGGCTGAATGGCATCACTGACTCACTGGACATGAGTTTGAGCAGACTCTGGGAGATGGTAAAGAACAGGGAAGCCTGATGTGCTGGAGTCCAGGGGGCTGCGAAGAGTCAGACACGACTGAACAGCAGCAAGAGCGTTCCTACCAAAGCAACCAAAAGACGTATGGAGCACTTGAACGCACCAGGCCGTGCAGATTGCATAGTGAACCAAGGAGCAAAAGTCTCTGCCTTCATGGAGCTTCCACTATAGAAGGGAGAAAGAGAGAGTAAAGAAAACGATCAGAAATCTGCTCTGAAGAAAAAGAAAGCAATCAGAGGGAGCAATTTATGTCAGAGAATCACTCTTTTGGTCAACAGAGGCACGAGTTATTATCCCCATTTAACAAGAGCGAAAAAGGTTCTCAGAGAAATAACATGCTTTTCCCTCAGGTATCACACCTTGTCAGTTGCAGCACCAGGAAAGCCGTCTGAGTCTTCTGGCTCAAAATCCCCTGTCCTCATGCCCCTTTTGGGGTCATCGTAAATCTGGTCATGGGACTTCATGGTGGTCCAGTGGTTAAGACTCGGCACTCCCAGTGCAGGGGGGCCGGGTTCAGTCCTTGGTCAGGAAGCTATAAGAACCCGCATGCCACACGTCACGGCCCAAAGAAGTCGAATCTGGTCACCCAGTGCCTTTTCTCTGTCTTCTCCGTCCCCCAGTCAAGACCCTGATAACGCATCCTGCTCCACTTCTCAATTCTACAAAGAAGGGAAATTCGACCTAGCTCTTCATTTGTTTTTGAAAGTTAAAAGCAACTTGACTTGTGAGCTTTGCTTGGAAGTGCATGGTGAAGCGCAGAGGCATTAAGAAGTCTCATAAAAGTAAATCTACTTGTGAATTCCACTGGAATGGCCCTTAAGGCCCTTAAGTTTTGTGCAGTGTTCAGCTAAGTCCAGTGATTCTACTTGTCCCTAGCTCTCCCAGGGAATTCTGACATATTGAGATCAGACTTCTGTGTTGCTTTTGCAGGACATTAAAGACTCCGTATCTTNCTCCAGGCCAGAATACTGGAGTGGGTAGCCTTTCCCTTCTCCAGGGGATCTTCCCAAACCAGGGATCAAACCCAGGTCTCCCACATTGCAGGCAGATTCTTTACCGGCTGAGCCACCAGGGAAGCCCAAACAAATGGTAGAACCAAACAAAAAAATGTTATACCAAAGTTCCAGTGCTTGAATGTTCTGGAAAATGGTGAGATATAATCTGTAGGACAGTTGACTAAGTGTAATATGCCTTAATGTTTTTAGGTTTCGGCACAAATGCATTTGCGTTTCCCCTTGGGGACTGCTACTTAAATTGATCTGTCAGAAAACCTAGAAACCATTACGTACAACAGATACGGATAGTGGAAACAACTTTTCCCTCCTTTCAGCACTAAAAGCAAGCTGGTTAGAATATGTGAACAAGGTTTTTGCTCATACAATTGTCTTATGCATATTCTTTCACCCTCAGAATTTTTATTACTTATATTTTCACGTTTTTTTCTGATCATGTGTATTGTCTTACTGCTATCAGAAATCTTTCCTAGAAAAGACTCTTCCTATCATTTAAATCAGGACCAGAGTAAAACGTATGATTTGTCTTCAGGACACCAACACAATTGTTTAAAAAGTGAAAAGGTTGGTTAATTAGAAGTGTTTTGGGATAAGAACTGTCTGATCATATATTGATTGATTTTCCCCGCTGAATTGGTGGGGTTTTCCAGTTATGTCACTGAGTGTGCCCAACCTAGTCTACAGTCAATAAATATCAGTTACAAAGGAGGATCCCCTTTTGAAAATCTTCTCCTCGGTATTTGAAGGGCATAGTGCAGAGTATAGTATCTGGACAATAAATGACCAAAGTGATAGGCTACAGTCATTACACTGGGCAGATTCCTAAGCCCTTTCACCTCCATTGTTTGAGCTGACCCTTAATTTAACCCTGGAACAAGAGGAGAGAGCACTTCGGGATTTCCATAGAGATAGTTGGCCACGCACAGAGCCGACTCATTGGAAAAGATCCTGATGCTGGGGGAGATTGAGGGCAGGCGGGGAAGGGGGCGACAGAGGATGAGGTGGCTGAATGGCATCACTGACTCACTGGACATGAGTTTGAGCAGACTCTGGGAGATGGTAAAGAACAGGGAAGCCTGATGTGCTGGAGTCCAGGGGGCTGCGAAGAGTCAGACACGACTGAACAGCAGCAAGAGCGTTCCTACCAAAGCAACCAAAAGACGTATGGAGCACTTGAACGCACCAGGCCGTGCAGATTGCATAGTGAACCAAGGAGCAAAAGTCTCTGCCTTCATGGAGCTTCCACTATAGAAGGGAGAAAGAGAGAGTAAAGAAAACGATCAGAAATCTGCTCTGAAGAAAAAGAAAGCAATCAGAGGGAGCAATTTATGTCAGAGAATCACTCTTTTGGTCAACAGAGGCACGAGTTATTATCCCCATTTAACAAGAGCGAAAAAGGTTCTCAGAGAAATAACATGCTTTTCCCTCAGGTATCACACCTTGTCAGTTGCAGCACCAGGAAAGCCGTCTGAGTCTTCTGGCTCAAAATCCCCTGTCCTCATGCCCCTTTTGGGGTCATCGTAAATCTGGTCATGGGACTTCATGGTGGTCCAGTGGTTAAGACTCGGCACTCCCAGTGCAGGGGGGCCGGGTTCAGTCCTTGGTCAGGAAGCTATAAGAACCCGCATGCCACACGTCACGGCCCAAAGAAGTCGAATCTGGTCACCCAGTGCCTTTTCTCTGTCTTCTCCGTCCCCCAGTCAAGACCCTGATAACGCATCCTGCTCCACTTCTCAATTCTACAAAGAAGGGAAATTCGACCTAGCTCTTCATTTGTTTTTGAAAGTTAAAAGCAACTTGACTTGTGAGCTTTGCTTGGAAGTGCATGGTGAAGCGCAGAGGCATTAAGAAGTCTCATAAAAGTAAATCTACTTGTGAATTCCACTGGAATGGCCCTTAAGGCCCTTAAGTTTTGTGCAGTGTTCAGCTAAGTCCAGTGATTCTACTTGTCCCTAGCTCTCCCAGGGAATTCTGACATATTGAGATCAGACTTCTGTGTTGCTTTTGCAGGACATTAAAGACTCCGTATCTTTCATAGTAGCCCTCACTATAATTTTGTCTAGCCTAGGGAGTTTGTCAGGTAAGCAGTCAGTGCCTACTGAATAATTCCATTTTGTCCAGCACCTGTGTACCGCAGTAACAAACCTTCACGTGGTTTCTATAGCTCTTAACAACCCATCATTCTAAAAGCCTTCCTTTTTTTCCCCTGAGAACTGCTCTTTCGGCCACTTTTCCTGCGGATTCACAATCAACAAATGGACAGACTTTTTTTTTTAATTGACGTATAGTTAACTTACCATATTGTGTTTCAGGCACATAACAAAATGATTTGGTGATACACATATATGCATACATTTATATTCTTTTTAAAAATTCTTTCCACTGTGTTACAAGATATTGAATATAGTTTCTTGTGCTATACAGTAAACCCTGGTTTATTGAGAGAAATTCTTAAATCTTTTTTTAAAATAGTAGTTCTGCCCAACAGTGTGAGTCTCAAAGGAATACTTTGAATTCTAGTGTTTGAAAGAAGGGAGAAGAGCAGCCTGGTCTGTTTTATATCCAGTAAATACAGTCCAGTCATTTATAGGAAGATTTGTGAAATGTGATGAAACTTTCCAGGAAGGTATGCACCCTTGCTGCAAAGTCAGTACTACTGACTGTGAGCGAAAGTTTGTTTCAGCCTCCCCTCCTTGCAGTGAGAAGGAGCATCTCTTAGGGTGGTTTAAGAGAAGAATATTTAAGAGAAGTTTGGGTTTTTTTTTTCCCCTTCCTGACATAGAAAGAAGAGCTAGCAAATTTTAGGCAGGAAGTCATAAAATCATTTTACTGTAAGATACAGGCTTTTTAGATATGGCTCCATTTAGGCAGCCTAGAAAGGCAGACTTTGTTTTGCCTGCGTTTTGTAGGCTTTTCGTTTTGAAACTCTTGTGCTGGACCTGAGTTATGAAAAGGTCGTTTGGATGGGAAGAGCTGGCAGGCCAGTGCTCTGCTGGACCGCCTCTGGAAATCCCGCGGGGGGTTGGGGTGTGACACCACTCTGCCTCCTTGTGTGTTCCCTCTTGCCTGGAGAGGGAGGGGGCAGAGAACCGTCAAGTTGGGGAATTTTTCACAAGATCTGGCTTCCCTTCAATGAGCTCTTACTCAGGACAGCTTGTTGGTTGACAGGGAGGCAGTTGTAAATAATGGTTAACCTGTTGGCCCCTTTTCAGGCTCCAGACTGGATCCTAAGTAGCTAGTGGCCTTGGCACCGCTCCCTGCGAGCTCACTCTTGCTGTGCGTGTCTGGTGCTCACCCAGTCCAGTCACTCCATGTTTGCTGAGGGCCGCCGCGAGGCATCAGAGCTTCAGAAGTGCTAGAGAGATGGTTCCGTGCAGAAGGGGCACAGCCAAGGGGCGGGAGGGAAGGCCCATGTTGTGTGTCCGCTCTGCACCCCTTGACCCTATGCAGTGACGTGTCTGCACAGTCTCCTGGCTCGACGCTTCTGCCCGCCCACCTGAAGTCCAGCTCTGTCTGAGCTGTGCACACGAAACCAGGGTTAAAGTTATTCCTGGAGGCTCTGGCCCTTCATTTCCTTCTGTAGTTTAAAGAAAGACGGCTTTAGCTTCTTCTGGCTATTTTCAGCAGGAAAATTCTTCCATGTGGAGATGGCAAGAAACACTCCAAGGCCCTTTGGTCTTGACCAGCTCACCCAGACTGACCTGAGAATTCCATGATTCCTTGGAATTGTGACCCAGGTTCCTGCTGACCATTTGCACTGACCATCAAAAAGATTATTTGAGACCTTTAAGCTATTGTCATGAGGCAGAGTCCGCATAAGGCAGCAAATTAGAGAAAAGCTTGCGTTCCTTTTTTTTTTTTTTTTTTGAGTATTCTTGCATATCTACTATATGTTAGGTGGGACACTGTTCTAGTAGAAGTACAGCTATGAACTGAAGAGAATGGGACGAGTATTTGCTCCTGGAACACTTATAAAGAAAGGAAGTTGTAGAAAGTGAAATCCCTTGAGGCTCTGTCTTTGGCTGGTGAGGAGCAGAGTATCTGTTGTATGTGCGTTTTTCTGAAATATGTAGAGCATTTCTGCTCTTAGTAATTTTCTTTGCCATCTCCTTTGCTGTGAAGTTGCACCATCCTTCAGGAAGCAGATTTCCTTGAAAAATGCTAATCTCAAGAGGTTCTCAAATTTGTAAACTTCAAATGAAAAGAGCTTTATACTCTATTTAAATCTTTCAGCGATGGGCATTTCACAATCAATCATGGTGTTTATTTTGTTACAGGTGAAAGGAAGCTGTGGTTGTTAACTGCCTAAGATTTGTAGTCATTCTCTTTTCTAACATAGTAACCAGGGAGGGGACTCCTGCTATTCCGGTTTCTGCACAATTATATAAGTCTCTTTCTGTATAAATTCATAAGCTTCAGTTCCGTTTGGAAGGAATGCGCGTCAGACTGGACTGGTTCTGAAATAGCGCCACAGTGCTGCTGCTGCCCATTTTATCACCCAGTAGATGATGGTTTGGGTTGCAGCCTAAACGCATCTTCCCAGCCTTGCCCATGGCGCCCTCCCCTGCGATAGGCCATTTCTTTGAACAGTGCACCTGCACCTCTTTACTTCTTCTGGAATGTTCCAGTGCTCAGGGCACTTGGGGTATGTTTAACTGTGCTCACCGGGGGTCGAGGTGGGGGATTAATGGGACTCGTGTACTATTCTTTCAACAAACTAAGACAGTAAGAATGAATTAAAAAAGAAATCAGCTTGATTGTGCAAAATCACGAAGAATTGTGTTTTGTGTTTCTTTTCCTTTGTAGCCCACCAGACGGTCTGCCAGGTTGTCCGCGGTGAGTACTTTGGGCCCTACTGTTGTTAGCTCTTATGAACACACATTCCTTCTGTCCACGGCAGCAGAATGAAGACTCAGGTGGTGTTTCCTTTGAGCTTTGTTTAATTTCCCTTTTGGAAATTACCTGGGTCAGAATTTCAAGCAGGTTTGACAAGTGTTGCCAAGCCATTCACTTAATCAAATACACTGTGAAGAACAGTGGTCAGCCCAGCAAGCAAGCGTACGAAGTCCAGGAAGCTGTTTGATATGGCTGGAGCCGTGCAATGAAGAGCGACGTTATTAGCAAAGCCCTCATCTCCTGTTCTACACTTGATGTACCAGAGGAGACAAGAAGTCTTCATTCTGTCTCCACGAGAAAGAGAAAATCCATACCTTAGTCAGAATGTTCCGGAAGTCTTCTGAATCCATAGGCTGTAGCCTCACTTCAGAAGCAGAGAATCTTTTTTAAAAAAAGGAACCATTTCCAGTCTGCCACCTGAGATCTCCCTCTCCAGGCCAAGCCCAAGGAAGGGTCGTGGGTTAAGAGCGTTGAAGCTGGGATGGGCAGTAATCAAGCCTTGACAAGACTGTGCCCTAGCCCTCCTCACCCTGCCGTTCTCCTGGCTGAATCTGGTGCTCCTCCCGCCCAGCCTGCTCGTGTGCCTGGCCTCCTCCTGCTGAGACCGGTCAGCCCGGCTCTCTGGAGGGAGACGTGCGCTGCCCACTGAGATGTAGGGGGCGAGGCATTGACCTCTTGGCTCACAGCCCCTACTAGATGGCACTGGGACCTTCGAGGGAGCCTGGCTTTCTTCTCAGCCCACACCTGTGCCTGGCACAATGCAGGGAATCCAAGCCGAAATGGATATTGGAAACTTTTCACAAATTAAAAAAATAAATTATCAGTTTCTGGCTTTTCTTCTCAGTATATTTTTGCTAAGCTTGTTTCACAAATTTAAAAGAAAAGGAAAGAAATAGGTATTGGAGCCATTCTCAAGTTCGGAAGTATAGCCAGGTTTAGGTTGGGTTGAGCCAGTGTTCCACGTGTGCGTGCTAGGTCACTTTGGGCGTGTCTGACTCTTTGTGACCCCATGGACTGCAGCCCGCCAGGCTCCTCTGCCCATGGGTGCTCCAGACAAGAACACTGGAGTAGGTTGCCCTTTTCTCCTCCAAGGGATCTTCCTGACCCAAGAATCACGTCTCCTGTGTCCATAGGCAAGTCCTTTACCACTAGCGCCACGTGAGGCCCAACCTAAGAAGCAACATCAGAGTCACCTGCAAGGTTAAGACCTGGGAGGTGTGTTTGTGTGTGTACGTAGTTAATCCAGATTCTGCTACAATACCAATACAGTAAACCAACACAAAAGGTGTTATGCTTGTCCAGGGGTGCGATTTTCACTGTGGTTGAAAAGCTATGTCTTAGCTCTTTTATAGATTTCACTGTAGATGATCTGAAAGCCATTGTATTGCATGGATATCTAGCTTATCAAGAGGGGGGCAGACCTTTAAGTCAAAAACCAAGATCTAAAACAAGGCCTTTCCTGAGCACCAGGGTCCAGCAATATAATACCTTCCACTGACCTCATGGCCCGCGGTGCTGACGCAGAGCTTCAGAAGCCAGTGGGATTACAGACGACAAAAACATCACCATTTCCTGTCCCATTAAAACACCAATACTGAGTTTAGGGGAAAAAGGTCCATCTTGCTGTAAATTGAGAAAACAAGGACATGTTAGTACAGTGTATCAAAGCCTGAAGTAAAATGTTTTATATCCTGAAAATTTAGGAGCTATGCAAACTGATATATTTGGGGAACAAATTTATGGTGGTCAGAAGATTAAGGAAAACAGCCTCTGCTTTTAAGCTCAATTTCCTTTTCTTATTTGAGAGGTTATGTCCAACGACCAGTCTTCCGGAATTGAAGTGATTATAATTTCAGTTTATGACCTTGATGGAAAGGGCCAGATTCGGTGTGGTCCTGGACACCTGGAGGCACTGGGGAAAACACGTGTTTTTCTC